>JANEYF010003714.1:0-504555 GCA_029963845.1 Rhamnusium bicolor | reverse complement strand
GGCATTAACAACTGGTGGTGCAAGAAATTTCCTTCCACTCACCGCCGTCTGGCGCGAGTTTTCAACTCATGGTTGAACGAGGGCAGCAGATTCCGGACTGGTTCGTCGAGGGACGTACTGTGCTAATCCCCAAAAAGGGGATCTTTCCGACCCGAGGAATTATAGGCCGATCATTTGCCTTAACTCCTGCTACAAGATATTTATACGTATCTTGTATGCTAGGACACTGACATCTGTTGATCCGGTCTTCCAGCAGATACACGAACAGCGTGGTGCCAAGAAGGGCATGGCAGGTTGCAAGGACTTGCTGATAGACCGCTGTATTACACAGGATTCTGTGCAATACAAGCGGAATCTATCGATGGCCTGGATTGACTACCGCAAGGCATTTGATACAACATCTCATGAGCTACTGTTGTACTTGCTCGAATGTCTTTCGGTACCAGCACCCCTAGTGAGATGCATAGAACAGCTGCTGCCGCTCTGGAAGACCCGCTTCACCATAACATTAGGTGCACAGCGGGTCACGACAGAGCAGGTGGCATTTAGGAGAGGAGTTTTCCAGGGTGACTCCCCTGAGTCCTCTCCTCTTCTGCATCTCACTGCTGCCGTTGTCTGTTGGGCTCCGCCAAACCCGCGGATATCAATGTGGGCCACCCAGCGACCGGAGGCATAAGGTCACCCATCTATTTTATATGGATGACCTTAAACTTTATGCCTCCGGAGAGCGCGAACTACAAAACGCTCTTAGGGTGGTCGAAGAATATACGCGGGCAATTGGTATGGAGTTCGGGTTGGACAAATGTGCAGTCGTCCACCTCAAGAGAGGACGATGCGGGGAATTCTCTGAAAATGCGCAGCTCGCAGACGGAAGCATCCTAAGACATCTGGATGCCGGAGAGACATATACATACCTGGGTGTGCAACAAAGGCACATCCAGGATGTAACACAAATAAAGGATTCTCTCCGCGGCAAGTACAGACACCGCCTCCGAAAGATTTGTTCTCCGAACTTTCGGGGAAGAACAAGGTGTCTGCAACTAATATGCTTGCCGTTCCGATTCTGCTCTACTCCTTCGGAGTAGTAAAGTGGAGGGTAGAGCTGCGTCAATTAGACAGAGATACCCGCAAGATGATGAATATTCACAGAAGTATTCATCCTAGATCGTCCGTTCCTCGTGTACCTCCCACGTCAACGGGGGGGGCCGAGGACTCTTGAGCCTGGAGTGTACAATGGCAGAGTAGTACTGAGTATGGCATGTAACATACTCAGGAGCTCAGATCCCTCTTGCGGTCCGTAAAACATCACGAAACTGTAGGAGTGGGAGCAGGATTGTTCAAGGCAGCAAAAAGAGCCGCAGATGAACTCGGTCTCGCATTTGACATCAGGCGAGGAGGCCGGCGAGGTGCTGATGTTGAGTCAGTCACCGAACTTCAGCCAAATCGTCTGTAAGCCCGGATTAGAGCCGCCAAACAGGAAAATCTGTTTCGGCAGCACGTCGATAAACCCCAGCATGGTGTCTTCTATAAGAACATCGAAACACTGGGTTTATCGACCAGGCTGACCTTCGCCTTTCTAAGGTCAGCAGGGCTTAAGTCGGAGACCGAGGGATTCATTATGGCATGCCAAGATGTTGTTATCAACACCTTGGTCTACCGTAGCCGCGTGTGGCGTGTAGAGGTTCCTGATATCAACTGCAGGACCTGCCATCAGGCGCCGAAATCGCTCATGCATTTACTTTCTGCATGCCCCATATATGCGATTTCGGCCTACATCCACCGACATAACGCGGCCTTACGAGTGCTATACTACCATCTAAGGCACTCGTACGGGATAGACCAGACACCAGTGCTGCCTTACATCCCCGGAGATATTGAGTCCGTTGTCGAGAACGAGAAATGCCGGATTTACTGGAACTACTCGTTCCCGATTGTCAGGCTAATCCAAGCCAACAAGCCTGACATAGTCCTCCTCGACCATCAACTCAAGGTGATGTATGTCATCGAGTTCTCGGCACCTGCGGAGAAAAACATCACCTTGAAGGAGGAGGAGAAACGAACCAAATATCGCGATCTCCGGTACGAGCTCCAAGTGCTGTACCCAGGCTACTCGGTCAAAATTGTCGTCCTTATTATCGGTGTACTCGAGGGATAAAGCCTACGCTGCTCTCGGAACTGAAGATCATACCGGCCTACCAAAACCAGCCGAGTGGCTGGCAGGTCAAATGCAGAAGGCGGTCATTCTGGGTTCTCTCCGTCTGCTTAGGGCACACGATTCTGGTATCTACAGTCACTAACCCTGCGGGATGTGGGGAGTGGCTGTAGTTGATGCGCCGGCGCGACTCCCGTGAGGCGTCGGAGGCCACGGGAGGACTGACCGGCATCGGATATTCCGGAAAAAAAAAAAAAAAAAATTCCGGACTGTAAATGGGTCCCCGCCCGGGGGCGCCAGGGGTGCAAAGGACCGGCAACCTCCACGTTGGTGCACCCTGGACAGGCAGAGGCAACTCTGCCTGACTAATGCCGGCCGGGAGTACCAGGGCTAACCACCCTGGTACTCTTACTGCTATGGGTTCCTTACAACCTAAGAAGGGCCCCTCACAATCGACCTTAGTCGGATGGAGGTCAAGGACAGGATGGGAGGGGCCTTACCGACGGTCCAAACGATGACAACACCGCAATTGTACATGGACGCTTTAAGTGCACGAGGGAACTAAAGGATGACTTGCTGACCTGCCGCGAGAGTAGCGAACCTGAGCGAAGGGGATACATGGCGCGATTGCATGCACTTTGGTGCGAAATGCATCCAGAGCATCGCGCCTTCTCTCAACAACACCTGAGAGATCAAGTATCCTTCTTGCTCAGGACAGGTTACGTAAAGGCACCCCGTCAGCTGGAAGAACTGCCAGCCGCAGTTACACCGCGGCAATTACCAGCTGATGGGGATCATCCATTAGAGTTCACCGATATGGACTTAAGGACAAGGGTTAGCCTTAACACCAGGGCTAACCTAAAGCCACAATACCTGGCTAGAATGGGCGCCGTCATCGATGAGGAAATTCCGGGAGATGTAGACATCTAGCAAATCAACTGTGCCGTGTACAACGCCGCGAAGCAACTCGTCCCCCGTGAGAGGTCAACCAATCGCGGGGTCGAGAAAGCCAAGCGGCGTGTACAAAAAATCGAAGGCAAGATACAGTCGGCCAGACAACACGCTTCTCGGATCCAGAGTGTGGTGGAATATAAGACGACGGGTAGAGTTTTTACTCCCCGGATCCGGCGCATAGCTGCCGGATTAAGACGTCAAAACCACACTCTCAATCTGACAGTGATGCTTACCATCAAGCAGCACTGTCTAGATAGGATCCGAGCGCTCATGGCGATAAAGAAAACATTGAAGAGGCGAGTGAGGAGTATGGAACAAAACAATTTGTTCCGTACGAATCCTTCCCGCCTCTTTCAAGAGCCACAATGTGTTGTCGAGAATCCGCCGACTGTAGAAGATGTCGAAACCTTCTGGAAGGGAATCTACGAAACGCCGCGTCCATTCAATAGCGACACTCCATCAATTGCACACTTCGAGGCTCTGTGTCACAGACATTTTGAAGAGCCAGAAGAAGTGTGCCCGGCAATCAGTACGGAGGAAGTCCAACAAGCACTAGTTGGTACCAAGAACTTCGCTGCCCCGGGCCCAGACGGCATTAACAACTGGTGGTGGGAGAAATTTCCTTCCACTCACCGCCGTCTGGCGAGTTTTCAACTTATGGTTGAACGAGGGGCAGCAGATTCCGGACTGGTTCGTCGAGGGACGTACTGTGCTAATTCCCAAAAAGGGGGATCTTTCCGACCCGAAGAATTATAGGCCGATCACTTGCCTCAACTCCTGCTACAAGATATTTACACGTATCTTGTATCCTAGGACACTGAGGTCTGTTGATCCGGTCTTCCAGCAGAAACACGAACAGCGTGGTGCCAAGAAGGGCATGGCAGGTTGCAAGGACAGCCTGCCGATAGACCGCTGTATTACACAGGATTCTGTGCAATACAAGCGGAATCTATCGATGGCCTGGATTGACTACCGCAAGGCATTTGATACAACATCGCACGAGCTATTGTTGCACTTGCTCGAATGTCTTGCGGTACCATCACCACTAGTGAGATGCATAGAACAGCTGCTGCCACTCTGGAAGACTCGCTTCACCATAACATCAGGTGCACAGCGGGTCACACGAGTGGCTGTAGCACATGAGGACTGATCGACATCGGGAAACCGAAAAAATAATAATAATAATAATAATAAAAAAGGGGTGCAAAGGACCGGCAACCTCCACGTTGGTACACCTGGACAGGCAGAGGCAACTCTGCCTGACAAATGCTGGCCGGAAGTACCAGGGCTAACCACCCTGGTACTCTTACTGCTATAGGTTCCATACAACCTAAGAAGTGCTCCTCACAATCGACCTCAGTCGGATAGAGGTCAAGGACAGATGGGACATGGACGCTTTAAGTGGACGAGGGAACTTCGGGATGACTTGCTGACCTGCCGCGAGAGTAGCGATCCTGAGCGAAGGGGATACATGGCGCGATTGCATGCACTTTGGTGCGAAATGCATCCAGAGCATCGCGCCTTCTCTCAACAACATCTGAGAGATCAAGTATCCTTTCTGCTCAGGACAGGTTACGTAAGGGCACCCCGCCAGTTGGAAGAACTGCCAGCCGCAGTCCCACCGCGGCAATTACCAGCTGATGGGGAACATCCTTTAGAGTTCACCGACGTAGACTTAAGGACGAATGTTAGCCTTAACACCAGGGCTAACCTAAAGCCACAAGACCTGGCTAGAATGGACGTGGTCATCGATGAGGAAATTCCGGAAGATGCAGACATCTGGCAAGTCAACTGTGCCGTGTACAACGCCGCGAAGCAACTCGTCCCCCGTGAGAGGTCAACCAATCACGGGGTCGAGAAAGCCAAGCGGCGTGTACAGAAGATCGAAGGCAAGATACAGTTGGCCAGACAACATGTTTCTCGGATCCAGAGTGTGGTGAAATATAAGACGACTGGTAGAGATTTTTACTCCCAGAATCCGGCGCATAACAGCCGGATTAAGATGTCAACACCACACTCTCAATCTGACAGTGATGCTTACCATCAAGCAGCACTGTCTAGATAGGATCCGAGCGCTCATGGCGATAAGGAAAACATTGAAGAGGCGGGTGAGGAGTATGGAACAAAACAATTTGTTCCGTACGAATCCTTCTCGCCTCTTTCAAGAGCCACAGCGTGTTGTCGAAAATCCGCCGACTGTAGAAGATGTCGAAACCTTCTGGAAGGGAACCTACGAAACGACGCGTCCATTCAATAGCGACACTCCAGCAATAGCACACTTCGAGGCTCTGTGCTACAGACATGTTGAAGAGCCAGAAGAAGTGTGCCCGGCAATCAGTACGGAGGAAGTCCAACAAGCACTTGTTGATACCAAGAACTTCGCTGCCCCGGGCCCAGACGGCATTAACAACTGGTGGTAGAAGAAATTTCCTTCCACTCGCCGCCGTCTGGCGCGAGTTTTCAACTCATGGTTGAACGAGGGGCAGCAGATTCCGGACTGGTTCGTCGAGGGACGTACTGTGCTTATCCCCAAAAAGGGGATCTTTCCGACCCGAGGAATTATAGGCCGATCACTTGCCTTAACTCCTGCTACAAGATATTTACACGTATCTCGTATGCTAGGACACTGAGGTCTGTTGATCCGGTCTTCCAGCAGATACACGAACAGCGTGGTGCCAAGAAGGGCATGGCAGGTTGTAAGGACAGAGTGAGATGCATAGAACAGCTGCTGCCGCTCTGGAAGACCCGCTTCACCATAACATCAGGTGCACAGCGGGTCACGACAGAGCAGGTGGCATTTAGGAGAGGAGTTTTCCAGGGTGACTCCCTGAGTCCTCTCCTCTTCTGCATCTATTTTATATGGATGACCTTAAACTTTATGCCTCCGGAGAACGCGAACTATAAAACGCTCTTAGGGTGGTCGAAGAATATACGCGGGCAATTGGTATGGAGTTCGGGTTGGACAAATGTGCAGTCGTCCACCTCAAGAGAGGACGATGCGGGGAATTTCCTGAAGATGCGTAGCTCGCAGACGGAAGCATCCTAAGACATCTGGATGCCGGAGAGACCTATACATATCTGGGTGTGCAACAAAGGCACATCCAGGATGTATCACAAATAAAAAGATTCTCTCCGCGGCAGGTACAGACACCGCCTCCGAAAGATTTGGTCTTCCGAACTTTCGGGGAAGAACAAGGTGTCTGCAACTAATATGCTTGCCGTTCCGATTCTGCTCTACTCCTTTGGAGTAGTAAAGTGGAGGGTAGATGAGCTGCGTCAATTAGACAGAGATACCCGCAAGATGATGAATATTCACAGAAGTATTCATCCTAGATCGTCCGTTCCTCGTGTGCACCTCCCACGTCAACGGGGGGGCCGAGGACTCTTGAGCCTGGAGTGTACACATGGCAGAGTAGTACTGAGTATGGCATGTAACATACTCAGGAGCTCAGATCCCCTCTTGCGATTCGTAAAACATCACGAAACTGTAGGAGTGGGAGCAGGATTGTTCAAGGCAGCAAAAAGAGCCGCAGATGAACTCTGTCTCGCATTTGACATCAGGCGAGGAGGCCGGCGAGGTGCTGATGTTGAGTCAGTCACCGAACTTCAGCCAAATCGTCTGAAAGCCCGAATTAGAGCTGCCGAACAGGAAAATCTGTTTCGGCAGCACGTCGATAAACCCCAGCATGGTGTCTTCTATAAGAACATCGAAACACTGGGTTTATCGACCAGGCTGACCTTCACCTTTCTAAGGTCAGCAGGGCTTAAGTCGGAGACCGAGGGTTTCTTTATGGCCTGCCAAGATGGTGTTATCAACACCTTGGTCTACCGTAGCCGCGTGTGGCGTGTAGAGGTTCCTGATATCAACTGCAGGACCTGCCATTGTTGTAGGACACGAGCATTAGCAGCCGATACGTAAGAAATTAAAATTTTTTCAAAAAAGACTTCATTTTGCATAATATACATTCATCGCTGCGAAAACACTGGCAATTTTCAAAAGAAACTTTACGAAAAAAATTAATTTTTCAAAATTTAAAATATTTCTCAGGAAATTTTCAGAAAACCTGAAAATAGACTAATTTTCAGTAACACATAAACATCAGATGTAAACAAACTCATTTTAAGATAAAGTCAAATTTCACTGCACTTTCCAATTTTTCAAAAATTCTATAACTCAGACCGTGATGGATATTTTTCAAAAATCTTTGCACAAAATTTTAGCTAATTTTTTAGACCAAATTTACAATATAGTCAGAACGACCTGTTCGTTATCGTGCCGCAGGCCCCTCAGCACTTTCACATGACCATGTATACAAAAACCGCATTCACCACCGCACCTCACCTCTTGGACTTAGGCGAGGATTTTAATTATTAGAATTTAGCTAAAACATTAAACTAAAAAACCATTGAAAGAATTATTCAAAACAATCATTTTAAACCAGAGATATTAATTAAAACATTAAAAATAAATAAATTATTTAACTTTTATTTCATTTCATATAGGAATTTCATACAATTTAACAAATAACACACTGTAACTTCCTTATTAATTAACCGATTTTAATAAACTAAAAACAAATATATTCCTTAAAATCCAAGCTGTCCAGAGGCATAAACACATTCAGTATAACTATTAACCACAGTTTCTAAAAAAGCGCGGGAAAAGAATCTTGGTATGGGTTGAGCTAGGTCATACGGGGCCCAGTCTGCTCGAGCGCTCGGTCAGAAAACGGCGCTCAGATTTCCGCCAGACCCGTATTACTCTGGCAAAACCAATGTAGTCGTTCCAGCTCGCGGCCAATCAGAGCACGCCGAGCGCTGTTCGACTAGGCTCCGCCCACTTTCTGTAATATAAATATGAGTGCATTTCCACACTCGCTATCACTCTGCCGCTGCCACTCGAACCTCACACTTCGCTCTCTCATAAGTTTTTCAACAAAACTTATATCATTCTTTCATTTTACAACCTTCCAATTTCAGGGAAGTGATAAATAATTTAACCAGTGTTAAAATTTAGTAAAAGAAAATATGTATTATTTTAAATTTCAAAATAAAATTTACAAAAGACTTAACTTATAAAAAATATTGATACAAAACATTATTCAAGTAAATAAATTTGTGTTAACAAGTCAAATAAATTAACAGCAATTTTAATTCAGATTTCAAAAGATACTAAGTCAAATTAAATTCATTTTACAAAATTTAATTGAAGGCAGAGTGTTCACCGGCTTGTATCAAAGCCACCTTTTTATTAGAAGGATTCGTTTACGCTAAACCGGCTTGTCTCCAAGCCACCCTATGAAAAGAATTCGTATTACGCACTACGAGAAAACCATGGAACTCCGCAGCAGAGCGTTGTCCCCAGTGGAACCTGGCGCACGCACGGCGGCGGGCCGGCCACGGACATCACTGTCCTCCCTCGGCTCGACGTCGTCGCCAGCCAGCTCTCTGATGGGCACCCCTGCCACTGCGGCACCCCTTCCGCGCACGTCATCCTCTTGGAACGAGGGGCAACAACCAATAAATTTCACACCAAGCATGGAAGAAACGCTTCAGCATGCGGCATCACCGTCGCAAGGCCGAAGACATGGCGCCGAGCAACGTGGGGCCAGTGGCTTAGAAAAGCCACAGAACCTAAAACAAACGACCAGACCAGCCGAGCAAGAGTTTCTGAGTTTCGAAAAAACTCAGTGGCGTCCAACAAATACAGAAAACTTTATACTGCAAGAACAACAACGACAGATGACGGAGGCACTCGTGGAAGGCATCGCCACAGCTTTTGCACGAGCACAGGCAACCGTCGCACCTGCGAGCAACCGAGTCCTCCCGACCTTCGGGGGTTTGGAGTGGGAAAGTCCCACTGAATTTATTGAAGAATTGGAAGAATACTTCCAGGAAAAAGGAACTACGGAGAGAGACAAAGTAAAAGTCGCACTGGGACAGCTAACAGACGAAGCACAAGAGATTTTCAAGACATGGAGAACTACAAAAATGGGCTTCGAGTTAATTAAAAGTAGGTTGATCGCCCACTTCGACGACCCAACACGGCTAGGTCAACTACGCGCCCGTCTGCATGGGGAAAAGCAAAAAGACAACGAACCAGCTTCTTTATTTATACAGAGAAAATATGGATTATATCAAAGGCTAGAGCCAGAAACGGACGAGCAACAAGTTGTCTATGGTACAAAGGAGCTTCTGAAGCCAGAGATTCGATATGTCATACGCTACCTGCCGATTAAAACCCTCGAAGAACTCGGGAGGGCAGCCGAAATGGCGGAAAGAGATTTTAAGGGCTTCGCGTGGCAACAAAAGCCAAGCAACGTCCAGAGACCTGCGGTACAAGAAAGCCGCCGCCCTCCAGCCCCTTGCCGATTCTGTCAAGGCAATCATTTCAACAGAGATTGCCCCAACAGGCCTGCTTTCGCACCACAGGCCCCGACACCCAGCGCCACACGTGCTGAGAGGCCAGCTGTAAATGAAATGGAGCAGGAAAACTAAACAGGGGTCGGCGCGATGGGAGGCGCCCGACCCCAGCCACCGCTACAACAAATAGCGTGACACCACATATCAACCAGATAAACATCGTCCCCTTGGCGCAGCTGGTCAAGGAGGAGCAGAAGAACGACGAAAGCATACAAGCTGCAATCGCTTATTGGCCCGATGTTCAAGAAGAAGGGCTTCGACTAAATGGCTGGGAAAGAAGACTCAGGAACGAATTTGTCGTCGAGAACGGCTCCCTATGGCGAAAGACGTCAGCGGGAAAGGCCCTAGTTGTTCCGAAGAAGTTAATACCACGAGTACTGTACGAGTACCACGACTCTAGGCTAGCGGGACATCCAGGGCGAGATGAGACATTTCGAGCCATCAGCGAACTCTATCATTGGACAGCCATAAGAAGGCACGTCAAGGACCACGTCCGGTTATGCATAGTCTGCGCGTCCACCAAACGAGGCGCCATCCAAGGGCAAGCGCCGCTCAGACCACGCACAGCCACGCGCCCTTGGCAGACCATAAGCTTGGACATCATGGGGCCATACACAACGACAAAACAGGGAAACCGCTTCCTGATAGTCATCGCCGACACCTACAGCAAATGGACGGAGGCAGAGGCCGTACCAACCGCCGACGCCACACATCTTCGCAAAGTCCTGGACGCTTGCTGCCACCGATGGGGCTTTCCGGAGGTCGTCATCACCGATTGCGCGTCCCTATTCCGGGCACGCTCGTGGGAGCACTACATGGAGTAGCACAACATCCAACACTGTACCACGCCGATATACCACCAGCGAGCTAACCCGGTGGAGCGGCGAAATCAAGAAATAAAGAAAGCGCTCCGTATAAAAACTGCGGAAGATGGGCAAGCCAAATGGGACGAAGGTGTGCACGAAATCCTGTTCAACATCAACAACCGCCTGAACGCTAGCACAGGCTTCGCACCAAGCGTCGCTCTCTTCGGTGCTCCCCTAGCGCGGCCTGGGGAATGGGCACATCCCGAAAAACAGAAGCCTCTCCAAGATCAGCAAGAAGCCGCCCCTGAACGCGCAAGAAGAATCCGAGCCAGACAAATCGTGTTCCAACGTAATCTGTATCCCGAACCTAGGGAGGCGAGCACTACTTTTCAGCCCGGTGACGAAGTCATGGTTCGAAACTTCAAAGACGCAACGGGAAGCCTGGATCCCACCTGGACCGGGCCACATCGAGTCATTGGGAAGAGAGGAGACAACACCTACGATGTCGAGCGGGACGGCATGCAAGTTCCGCTGCACATCGACGACCTACGAGCATGCCCACCGCGCATGCAGCCACGGCGAGCACCACCGCCGATAGTCAGGGAGTTCATCGAAGAGCCAGCACCGCCGTCATCCGACGAAGAAGACGAAAACGACTCCCCCGCAAACACAGCGAACATCAATAATCTTTTTATTGTTCACAGGTCGCCTGCCAGTAAAATGTACAGTCGAGCAGCCGAGACAAGCCCCAACCACCAGCCACCACATCCCGGTAGTCACTCGTCAACCCATGAAAGAGGACACCAGGAGCACGTATCCCCGATCGTGCGTTCCAGTGAGCCTCCGCAAAGCTGCGGAGCCGAAGCCAACTTGCCAACCTGTCCAGAGAGGCGGCATACATATGCCCAGGTAGTCAGCCACAAGGCTACCACCCGGACGACGAGCGCCGCGCCTCCCAGCAGCGCTCACTAAGTCGTCCAGAAGCCACAACACAAGCAGGCGAGACAACTTGCAGCCAAGCAAGCCTCCGCAGCCAGCGGAGCGAAACTCCATGGTCTCGTCGCCCTCGCACAACGAAGTTGTGTCGTTCCTGTGTGCATCCGGGTTCCTGCAAGCCCTCGCAGCTAGCGAGGCCGAAGAATCGGTCCCAAAGCCTGGGACCCCATCACCGCGGCTGAAGACCTGCAGAAGGGACCTGGCATACTCACACAGTGTAAATAATGTATATATATTTCAAATTATTTAGTAGGATTTCTTTATTTTAGTTAGGGCTTTGACTTGTACATATTTTGCATTATTTAGCTTAGGAAATATTTTAATTTAGTAGGGCATTGTATATATACATTTTTAATTTTTTTAAACAGGTACATGTGGAACGCCTTAGAAAAATTTTTCATTTTTATAAATAAAAACGAAAAATTTTTAGAGGAGAGTGATGTAGTCGGTCCAGCGCGCGGCCAATCAGAGCACGCCGAGCGCTGTTCGACTAGGCTCCGCCCACTTTCTGTAATATAAATATGAGTGCATTTCCACACTCGCTATCACTCTGCTGCTGCCACTCGAACCTCACACTTCGCTCTCTCATAAGTTTTTCAACAAAACTTATATCATTCTTTCATTTTACAACCTTCCAATTTCAGGGAAGTGATAAATAATTTAACCAGTGTTAAAATTTAGTAAAAGAAAATATGTATTATTTTAAATTTCAAAATAAAATTTACAAAAGACTTATAAAAAATATTGATACAAAACATTATTCAAGTAAATAAATTTGTGTTAACAAGTCAAATAAATTAACAGCAATTTTAATTCAGATTTCAAAAGATACTAAGTCAAATTAAATTCATTTTACAAAATTTAATTGAAGGCAGAGTGTTCACCGGCTTGTATCAAAGCCATCTTTTTTATTAGAAGAATTCGTTTACGCTAAACCGGCTTGTCTCCAAGCCACCTTATAAAAAGAATTCGTATTACGCTCTACGAGAAAACCATGGAACTCCGCAGCAGAGCGTTGTCCCCAGTGGAACCTGGCGCACGCACGGCGGCGGGCCGGCTACGGACATCACTGTCCTCCCTCGGCTCGACGTCGTCGCCAGTCAGCCCTCTGGTGGGCACCCCTGCCACTGCGGCACCCCTTCCGCGCACGTCATCCCCTTGGAACGAGGGGCAACAACCAATAAATTTCACACCAAGCATGGAAGAAACGCTTCAGCATGCGGCATCACCGTCGCAAGGCCGAAGACACCAATGATTACGGCTGGGGTTTCGCTCTGGGGAACGCCTTATTGTGGATTCCTCCAGAGAGTAGTTGTTTGAAGCCGTAAATTCAAGACTTCTCAGCCTATGTGATTGCAAATCGACCGCCTCAGGTAAATTATGATGGGGGCGCTCGGGGGAGCGCAGTGTTGGGACCCGAGACGACGTATTCTTGGGTTCCACTGACGGTGAAGCCATACATTGGTGGAAATTCATCTAATGAGCCTTGGTGGCTAAACTGTACATCGTGTGCAGGTACAGTGCTAGTGGTGGGAGGAGCAGTGATTGTGGTAGTGAGGCTACCAGCTTCAGAAGCTGAGACAGGCCTCGGGTGCTCCATTACTTCTTTCTTCTCTTCTTTCTTATAAATGTCTGAGTGGCAAGATTTGGAGAAGCTCGGGAGAGCGCTAATACTCCCCGAGGTGAGATGAGAGTTAGTAAAAAGAGAGGCCAAGGCGCTAATACCTTGGCTGTTAGTAAGAGATCTTCTGTAGGTCCTGTACAGGGCGCTAATACCCTGATAACTTATGTGAGAAGTCGTTTCTGACATAAACTTAATATTACACTTAATATTAATAGTGTCTGTGCCTGCACTAGGTGAAATTGGTGAAAATATGCTCTGGTGGTGCGTGCACACTTGTTTAAAGCTATACACTATAGTCGGGGTTGGTTCACTGATTTTATATGAGTAAAAGTTGCTAGTTATGTTTACACAAAATATTAGAATTTTATCAAAATTTTTTCTAAGTCGACGCAGGGCGTCGCGCCTGTGTGGCGTAGAATGTCTTTACACTAGTTTTAAGTTAGGCAGGTTAAATCCAAGCAAGTCGCGCAGCGACCTTGACTTGTCTTATGTTTTAGAAAGTACACTAAAGAGATAATGTCTTTGGCAAAGTCTGACTGTTACAAAGCAATACACACTGTAAACGTGCGCTCACCTGGTTGTCCTGTGTCCGGCGTCGGCCTCGAGTCGTTGGGAACGGCTGCACTGGGGAAGCGAGCGGCACAGAAGCTGAAGGAAACACAGCGTTCACTTTTAACAGTATATTGCACACACAGTAATGATGGTACACAATGTAGGTACAGAGCAGTAGATACAAAAAGTGGAAGCCGTGTCCAGCGTGCTTGCAGTAAAATAGCAGTAAAGGTATTATTAAATGATTTCCTAGGAGGAAACGTATAGAAAGGATTGGCAGCAATAATGCAATAGTTTAAAGTAATCAGTCTAGGACGCCGACAGGCGCCTGAGACATCAAAAAATAGCAAAAGTTAAAGAAACACAAACGTGACCCTGCTGGGACGAATGCTAAACAGGCAAGAAGCGTTTGGTGTGTTAAAATTAGTATTTATATGAAATGGGAGGCACGGCTACACCTTTCTCTGATGCGCCAGCCAATCAGATTAAAGCAGGTTTATATATAACTGGCGACACCAATGATTACGGCTGGGGTTTCGCTCTGGGGAACGCCTTATTGTGGATTCCTCCAGAGAGTAGTTGTTTGGAGCCGTAAATTCAAGACTTCTCAGCCTATGTGATTGCAAATCGACCGCCTCAGGTAAATTATGATGGGGGCGCTCAGGGAGCGCAGTGTTGGGACCCGAGACGGCGTATTCTGGGGTTCCACTGACGGTGAAGCGATACAGTGGTGGAAATTCATCTAATGAGCCTTGGTGGCTAAACTGTACGTCGGGTGCAGGTACAGTGCTAGTGGTGGGAGGAGCAGTGATTGTGGTAGTGAGGCTACCAGCTTCAGAAGCTGAGACAGGCCTCGGGTGCTCCATTACTTCTTTCTTCTCTTCTTTCTTATAAATGTCTGAGTGGCAAGATTTGGAGAAGCTCGGGAGAGCGCTAATACTCCCCGAGGTGAGATGAAGGTTAGTAAAAATAGAGGCCAAGGCGCTAATACCTTGGCTGTTAGTAAGAGATCTTCTGTAGGTCCTGTACAGGGCGCTAATACCCTGATAACTTATGTGAGAAGTCGTTTCTGACATAAACTTAATATTACACTTAATATTAATAGAGTGTCTGTGCCTGCACTAGGTGAAAATGGTGAAAATATGCTATGGTGGTGCGTGCACACTTGTTTTAAGCTATACACTATAGTCTGAGTTAATTCACTGATTTTATATGAGTAAAAGTTGCTAGCTATGTTTACACAAAATATTAAAATTTTATCAAAATTTTTCTAAGTCGACGCAGGGCGTCGCGCCTGTGTGGCGTAGAATGGCTTTACACTAGTTTTAAGTTAGGCAGGTTAGATCCAAGCAAGTCGCGCGGCGACCCGACTTGGTGTGAAATTTCGAAAGTGCACTAAAAAAATGTTCAGCTTCCGTCGCGGAGCGACGGAGCTTAATGTCTTTGGGCAAGCTGTAAAGTTCTAAAGAGCACTAAAAACTAAGTTAGGCTGATGGAGAGCAAGCAGATCGCACGGCGATCCGACTTGGCTAGAGTTTTGGAAAGTGCACTAAAAATGGTGAGCAGTAGCCGTCGCGTTGCGGCGGAGCTTATTGTCTTTGATATATATAGAACAGTTATAAAAAGATACTAGTAGCTAAGTTAGGATGATAGAGAGCAAGCAAGTCGCACAGCGACCTGACTTGTCTTGTGTTTATAAAGTCCACTAAAAGAGATAATGTCTTTGGCAAAGTCTGACTGTTACAAAGCAATACACACTGTAAACGTGCGCTCACTTGGCTGTCCTGTGTCCGGCGTCGGCCTCGAGTCGTTGGGAACGGCTGCACTGGGGAAGCGAGCGGCACAGAAGCTGAAGGAAACACCACGTTCACTTTAACAGTATATTGCACACACAGTAATAACGATACACAATGTAGGTACAGAGCAGTAGATACAAACAGTGGAAGCCGTGTCCAGCGTGCTTGCAGTAAAATAGCAGTAAAAGGTATTATTAAATGATTTCCTAGGAGGAAACGTATAAAAAATGCTTGGAGTGGTAATAACACTTGTCTTCTTGAGAAAGAAATCAGTCTAGGACGCATACGGCGCCTGAGACCTCAAAAATAAGCAAAAAGTTAAAAAAACGCAAACGTGACCCTGCTGGGACGAATGCTAAACAGGCAAGAAGCGTGTGTAGGGTTAAATTTGGTATTTATACGAAATGGGAGGCACGGCTACACCTTTCTCTGATGCGCCAGCCAATCAGATTAAAGCAGGTTTATATATAACCGGCGACACCAATGTCTCCGGTTATATGTAACCGGCTTTAATTTGATTGGCTGGAGCGCCAGAAAGAGGCGTAGCCGCCCACTTGGGTTACTATAAATATTAAAATTTTCCCTATTCGAGCTTCTTGTGCGTTTTACATCCAACCCGTGCTCATCACGCTTTGGATCAGTATCAAGTTTTTACATTTTAAACTTTTAATATTCCTTCTTGTCGATTTTGTAGTCATAACGCAAGGGTCACGTTTGGCTTTTCCGTGTTTTTTTCTATTATTTTGCTCTTTTCAAGTCTTAGGCGTATGTATACGTCCCAGATTGGATTTCTTAGACAAGTGCATTATTACTCTCAAGCTTTTAAACGTTTCCTCCTAGGAAATATTTTCATATTACTCTTAATAACTACCTTTTACTGCAAGCACGCTGGACACGGCCTCAGCTGTTCTGTTTTACTGCTTTGTAACTTTGTGTATCGTTTATTACTGTGTGTGCAATATACTGTTAAAGTGAACGCTGTGTTTCCTTCAGCTTCTCTGCCGCTCGCTTCCCCAGTGCAGCCGTTCCCAACGACTCGAGGCCGACGCCGGACACAGGACAACCAGGTGAACGCACGTTTACAGTGTGTATTGCTTTGTAACAGTCAGACTTTGCCAAAGACATTCAGCTCTTTTAGTGGACTTTCTAAAACATAAGACAAGTCGGGTCGCTGTGCGACTTGCTTGTTCTCTATCATCCTAACTTAGCTACTAGCACCTTTTTATAACTGTTCTATATATATCAAAGACAATAAGCTCCGCCGCAACGCGACGGCTGCTGCTCACCGTTTTTAGTGCACTTTCCAAAACTCTAGCCAAGTCGGATCGCCGTGCGATCTGCTTGCTCTCCATCAGCCTAACTTAGTTTTCAGTGCTCTTTAGAACTTTTATAGCTTGCCCAAAGACATTAAGCTCCGCCGCTCCGCGACGGAAGCTGACACATTTTTTAGTACACTTTCGAATTTTCACACCAAGTCGGGTCGCTGCGCGACTTGCTTGGATCTAACCTGCCTAACTTAAATCTAGTGTAAAGACATTCTACGCCACACAGGCACGACGCCCTGCGTCGACTTAGAAAAATTTTAATAAATTTTAATAATTTGTGTAAACATAGCCAAGAACTTTTGCTCATATAAAGTCAGTGAACCAACCCAGACTATAGTGTATAGCTTTAAACAAGTGTGCACGCACCACCATAACATATTTTCACCATTTTCACCTAGTGCAGGCACAGCCACTCTATTAATATTAAGTGTAATATTAAATTTATGCCAGAAACGATTTCTCACATAAGTTATCAGGGTATTAGCGCCCTGTACAGGACCTACAGAAGATCTCTTACTAACAGCCAAAGGTATTAGCGCCTTGGCCTCTATTTTTACTAACCTTCATCTCACCTCGGGGAGTATTAGCGCTCTCCCCGAGCTTCTCTAAATCTTGCCACTCAGACATTTATAAGAAAGAAGAGAAGAAAGAAGTAATGGAGCACCCGAGGCCTATATCAGCTTCTGAAGCTGGTAGCCTCACTACCACAGTCACTGCTCCTCCCACCACTAGCACTGTACTTGCACACGACGTACAGTTTAGCCACCAAGGCTCTATCGAAGAATTTCCACCCCTGTATGGCTTCACCGTCAGTGGAACCCCAGAATACGCCGTCTCGGGTCCAAGCACTGCGCTCCACGAGCGCCCCCATCATAATTTACCTGAGGCGGTCGATTTGCAACAACATAGGCTGAGAAGTCTTGAAGTTACGGCCCCAAACAACTACTCTCTGGAGGAATCCACAATCAGGCGTTCCCCAGAGCGACGCCGCAGCCGTAATCACCAATGTCTTCGGCCTCGCGACGGTGATGCCGCATGCTGAAGGGTTTCTTCCATGTTTGGTGTGAAATTAATTAGCTGTTGCCCCTCGTTCCAAGGGGATGATGTGCGCGGAAGGGGTGCCGCGGTGGCAGGGGTGCCCACCAGAGGGCTGGCTGGCGACGACGTCGAGCCGAGGGAGGACAGGGATGTCCGTAGCCGACCCGCCGCCGTGCGTGCGCCAGGTTCCACTGGGGACAACGCCCTGCTGCGGAGTTCCATGGTTTTCTCGTAGAGCGTAATACGAATTCTTTTGAAAGAGTGGCTTGGATACAAGCCGGTTTAGCATAAACGAATTCTTCTAATAAAAAGGGTGGCTTTGATACAAGCCGGTGAACACTCTGCCTTTAATTAAATTTGTAAAATGAATTTAATTTTACTTAGTATCTTTTGAGATCTGATTTAAAATTGCTGTTAATTTATTTGAGTTTTAACACAAATTTATTTACTTGAATAATTTTTGTATCAATATTTTTATAAGTTAAGTCTTTTGTAAATTTTATTTTGAAATTTAAAATAATAAATATTTTCTTTTATTGAATTTAACACTGGTTAAAATTATTTATCACTTCCCTGAAATCGGAAGGTTGTAAAATAAAAGAATGATATAAGTTTTGTTGAAAAACTTCTGAGAGAGCGAAGTGTGAGGTTCGAGTAGCAGCGGTAGAGTGATAGCGAGTGTGTAAATGCACTCATATTTATATTAAGGAAAGTGGGCGGAGCCTAGTCAAACAGCGCTCGGCGTGCTCTGATTGGCCGCGCGCTGGAACGACTACACCAATGATTTCGGCTGCGGCGTCGCTCTGGGGAACGCCTGATTGTGGATTCCTCCAGAGAGTAGTTGTTTGGGGCCGTAACTTCAAGACTTTTCAGCCTATGTTGTTGCAAATCGACCGCCTCAGGTAAATTATGTTGGGGGCGCTCGTGGAGCGCGGTGCTTGGACCCGAGACGGCGTGTTCTGGGTTTCCACTGATGGTGAAGCCATACAGTGGTGAAAATTCGTCGATAGAGCCTTGGTGGCTAAACTGTACTTCGTGTGCAGGTACAGTGCTAGTGGTGGGAGGAGCAGTGATTGTGGTAGTGAGGCTACCAGCTTCAGAAGCTGAGACAGGCCTCGGGTGCTCCATTACTTCTTTCTTCTCTTCTTTCTTATAAATGTCTGAGTGGCAAGATTTAGAGAAGCTCGGGAGAGCGCTAATACTCCCCGAGGTGAGAGGAAGGTTAGTAAAAATAGGGGCCAAGGCGCTAATACCTTGGCTGTTAGTAAGAGATCTTCTGTAGGTCCTGTACAGGGCGCTAATACCCTGATAACTTATGTGAGAAATCGTTTCTGGCATAAATTTAATATTACACTTAATATTAATAGAGTGTCGTGCCTGCACTAGGTGAAAATGGTGAAAATATGCTGTGGTGGTGCGTGCACACTTGTTTAAAGCTATACACTACAGTCTGATTTGATTCACTGATTTTTATAAGTAAAAAGTTCTGGCGATGTTTACACAGATTATTAGAATTTATGAAAATTTTTCTAAGTCGACGCAGGGCGTCGCGCCTATGTGGCGTAGAATGTCTTTACACTAGATTTAAGTTAGGCAGGTTAGATCCAAGCAAGTCGCGCAGCGACCCGACTTGGTGTGAAAATTCGAAAGTGCACTAAAAATGTTTCAGCTTCCGTCGCGGAGCGGCGAGCTTAATGTCTTTGGGCAAGCTGTAAAAGTTCTAAAGAGCACTGAAAACTAAGTGAGGCTGTGGCAGAGCAAGCAAATCGCACAGCGATCCGACTTGGCTAGAGTTTTGGGAAGTGCACTAAAATTGGTGAGCAGCAGCCGTCGCGTTGCGGTGGAGCTTATTGTCTTTGATATATATAGAAGAGTTATAAGAGATGCTAGTAGCTAAGTTAGGATGATGGAGAGCAGGCAAGTCGCGCAGCGACCCGACTTGTCTTATGTTTTAGAAAGTCCACTAAAAGAGCTGAATGTCTTTGGCAAAGTCTGACTGTTACAAAGCAATACACACTGTAAACGTGCGCTCACCTGGTTGTCCTGTGTCCGGCGTCGGCCTCGAGTCGTTGGGAACGGCTGCACTGGGGAAGCGAGCGGCACAGAAGCTGAAGGAAACACAACGTTCACTTTAACAGTATATTGCACACACAGTAATAAACGATACACAATGTTACAGAGCAGTAAAACAGAACAGCTGAAGCCGGTGTCCAGCGTGCTTGCAGTGAAAGGTAGCAAATAAAGTATGATTAAATAATTTCCTAGGAGGAAACGTAATAAAAAGCTTGGTAGCAATAATGCACTTGTCTTCTTGATAAAAGAAATCAGTCTGGGACGCATACAGGCGCCTGAGATCTCAAAATAAAGCAAAATAGGAAAAAACACAAACGTGACCCTTCCGGGACGAATGCCAAACATGCAAGAAGCGTTTGTACCGTTAATTTTAGTATTTATACTAAATGGGAAGGCAGTGACGCCTCTTCTCAGCGTGCCAGCCAATCAGAATTAGGCAGGTTACATATAACCGGAGACACCAATGTCTCCGGTTATATAAAACCGGCTATTTTTTGATTGGCTGGAACGCCGAAGAGAGGCGTAGCCGCCCACTTCATTCATATAAATATCAATCCTAACCCTACACACGCTTCTTGCCAATCTGGCACTCATTGCGCGAGTACCACGTTTGCATTTTTTAAAACTTTTAGTATTTTCTTCTTGTGCTTTCTAGATCCGAACCGCGAGTATCATGTTTTGGACTTTGCTATTTTTAACATTATTTTATACATTTTGCTTCTTGTATGTTTCTCATTCAAAACGCAAGGATCACGTTCGACTCTTTCGTGATTTTTCTGCTTTTTTACTTATTTTGTGTCTCGGCGTATGCAAACGACCCAGACTGCTATAATACAAGTGCCATTATTACTCTCAAGCTTTTTTATACGTTTCCTCCAAGAAATTTTTAATAATACTCTTGTTTACTGCTTTACTGCAAGCACGCTGGACACCGGCTTCAGCTGCCTTGTAACAACTGTGTACTGCATTCTTTACTGTGTGTAATATACTGTTAAAAGTGAACGTGGTGTTTCCTTCAGCTTCTGTGCCGCTCGCTTCCCCAGTGCAGCCGTTCCCAACGACTCGAGGCCGACGCCGGACGATCAGGACAACCAGGTGAGCGCACGTTTACAGTGTGTATTGCTTTATAACAGTAAAGACTTTGCCAAAGACATTCAGCTCCGCCGCATCTCGACGGACGCTGGCCTCTTTTTAGTGGACTTTCTAAAACACAAGACAAGTCGGGTCGCTGCGCGACTTGCTTGCTCTCCATCAACCTAACTCAATTTCTAGCATACTTTACAACTGTTCTATATATATCAAAGACATTAAGCTCCGCCGCAACGCGACGGCTGCTGCTCACCATTTTAGTGTACTTTCCAAGACTCTAGTCAAGTCGGGTCGCCGTGCGACTTGATTGCTCTGCCACAGCCTCACTTAGTTTTCAGTGCTCTTTAAAACTTTTACAGCTCGAGTCAAAGACATTAAGCTCCGCCGCTCCGCGACGGAAGCTGAAACATTTTTAGTGCACTTTCGAATTTTCACACCAAGTCGGGTCGCTGCGCGACTTGCTTGGATCTAACCTGCCTAACTCAAATTTAGTGTAAAGACATTCTACGCCACACAGGCTCGACGCCCTGCGTCGACTTAGACAAATTTTGATAAATTTTAACTTACCGTAGTTTCAAGACTTCTCAGCCTATGTTGCACATCGACCGCCTCAGGCAGGTTATGATGGGGGCGCTCGCGGAGCGCAGTGCTTGGGCCCGAGACGGCGTTTTCTGGCGTTCCACTGATGGTGAAGCGATACAGTGGTGGAAATTCGTCGATAGAGCCTTGGTGGTGTACCTGCACACGACCTGTACGTCGTGTGCAGGTACAGTGCTAGTGGTGGGAGGAGCAGTGATCGTGGTTGTGAGGCTACCAGCTCCAGGAGTTGAGATAGGCCTCGGGTGCTCCATTACTTCTTTCTTCTCTTCTTTCTTACACAGGTCTAGGTGGCAAGACTTGGAGAAGCTCGGGAGAGCGCTAATACTCCCCGAGATGAGATGAGAATTAGTAAAAATAGGTGCCAAGGCGCTAATACCTTGGCTGTTAGTAAGAGATCTTTCGTAGGTCCTGTACAGGGCGCTAATACCCTGATGACTTATGTAAGGAATCGTTCCTGGCATAAACTTAATGTTAAACTCGATATTAGCAAAAGGGTCTGTAATTGCACTAAGTGAAAAGGGTGAAAATATGCTATGGTGGTGCGTGCACACTTGTCTAAAGCTATACACTATAGTCTGATTTGATTCACTGATTTTTTATAAGCAAAAGTCTTTGGCTATGTTGCACAAAATATTAAAATTTGTCAAAATTTTTCTAAGTCGACGCAGGGCGTCGAGCCTGTGTGGCGTAGAATGTCTTTACACTAGATTTAAGTTAGGCAGGCTAGATCCAAGCAAGTCGCGCAGCGACCGACTTGGTGTGAAAATTAGAAAGTACACTAAAAAAAGTCTCAGCTTCCGTCGCGGAGCGGCGGAGCTTAATGTCTTTGGCTCGAGCTGTAAAAGTTCTAAAGAGCACTGAAATTCAAGTTAGGCTGTGGCAGAGCAAGCAGGTCGCACGGCGACCCGACTTGACTAGAGTCTTGGAAAGTACACTAAAAATGGTGAGCAGCAGCCATCGCGTTGCGGCGGAGCTTATTGTCTTTGATATATATAGAACAGTTATAAAGTATGCTAGAAATTGAGTTAGGTTGATGGAGAGCAAGCAAGTCGCGCAGCGACCCGACTTGTCTTATGTTTTAGAAAGTCCACTAAAAGAGAGCCCAGCGTCCGTCGTGATGCGACGGGGCTGAATGTCTTTGGCAAAGTCTGACTGTTACAAAGCAGCACACACTGTAAACGTGCGCTCACCTGGTTGTCCTGCGTCCGGCGTCGGCCTCGAGTCGTTGGGAACGGCTGCACTGGGAAGCGAGCGGCACAGAAGCTGAAGGAAACACAACGTTCACTTTTAACAGTATATTGCACACACAGTAAAACTTGATACACAAAGCAGGTACAGTTGGTACAAGACAGCTGAAGCCGGTGTCCAGCGTGCTTGCAGTAATCAAGAGCAATATTAAAAGATTTATGGAGAAAATGTATATATATGCTTGAGAGTATTAATAGCACTTGTCTAAGAGTAATCTGGGACGTATGCATACGTCTGAGACTTGAGAATAGCAAAAATAGTGAAAAAACACGAAAAGGCCAAACGTGACCCTTGCGTTATGGATGCAAAACAGACAAGAAGCGTTTGTGCTGCTGAAATTAGTATTTATAGTAATCCAAGTGGGCGGCTACGCCTCTTCTCGGCGCTCTGGCCAATCAGAGCCAAGCCGGTTTCATATAGTCCGGCGACACCAATGTCGCCGGACTATATGATACTATATGCAACCGGCTTAATTTTGATTGGCCAAAGCGCCGGAAAGAGGCGTAGCCTCCCAATTACTATAAATACTAATTTTAAAACTACAAACCTTCTTGTGCGTTTTACACTCAAACCGTGAGGGTCATGTTTTGGGTTCTAATCTTTTCCTTAATTTTACTGCTTTTTTTGCGTCTCGACGTATGTAAACGTTCTAGACTGCCTGCCATACAAGAATTTTACTACTCTCAAGCATTTTATACATTTCGTCCAAGAAATTTTTAATAATACTCTTCTTACTGAAGATTACTGCAAGCACGCTGGACACCGGCTTCAGCTGCCTTGTATCAACTGTGTACTGCTTTCTTTACTGTGTGTGTAATATACTGTTAAAAGCGAACGTGGTGTTTCCTTCAGCTTCTGTACCGCTCGCTTCCCCAGTGCAGCCGTTCCCAACGACTCGAGGCCGACGCCGGACGCAGGACAACCTGGTGAGCGTACGTTTACAGTGTGTATTGCATTGTAACAGTAAAGACTTTGCCAAAGACATTCAGCTCCGCCGCATCACGACGGACGCTGGGCTCTTTTTAGTGGACTTTCTAATACATAAGACAAGTCGGGTCGCTGCGCGACTTGCTTGTTCTCCATCAACCTAACTCAATTTCTAGCATACTTTATAACTGTTCTATATATATTAAAGACAATAAGCTCCGCCGCAACGCGACGGCTGCTGCTCACCATTTATAGTGCACTTTCCAATACTCAAGACAAGTCGGGTCGCCGTGCGACTTTCTTGCTCTGCCACAGCCTAACTTGATTTCAGTGCTCTTTAGAACTTTTACAGCTCGAGCCAAAGACATTAAGCTCTGCCGCTCCGCGACGGAAGCTGAGACTTTTTTAGTGTACTTTCTAATTTTCACACCAAGTCGGGTCGCTGCGCGACTTGCTTGGATCTAGCCAGCCTAACTTAAATCTAGTGTAAAGACATTCTACGCCACACAGGCTCGACGCCCTGCGTCGACTTAGTAAAATTTTGATAAATTTTAATATTTTATGTAAACATAGCCAGAAACTTTTGCTCATAAAAAATCAGTGAATCAAATCAGACTATAGTGTATAGCTTTAAACGAGTGTGCACGCACCACCATAGCATATTTTCACCCTTTTCACCTAGTGCAAATACAGACACTTTGCTAATATTAGGTTCAACATTAAGTTTATGCCAGGAACGACTCCTTACATAAGTCATCAGGGTATTACCGCCCTGTATAGGACCTACGAAAGATCTCTTACTAACAGCCAAGGTATTAGCGCCTTGGCACCTATTTTTACTAACTCTTATCTCACCTCGGGGAGTGTTAGCGCTCTCCCGAGCTTCTCCAAGTCTTGCCACTTAGACCTTTATAAGAAAGAAGAGAAGAAATAAGTAATGGAGCACCCGAGGTCTATCTCAACTCCTGGAGCTGGTAACCTCACAACCACAATCACTGCTCCTCCCACCACTAGCATTGTACCTGCACACGACGTACAGTTTGGCCACCAAGGCTCTATCGACGAATTTCCACCACTGTATGGCTTCACCATCCGTGGAACACCAGAACACGCCGTCTCGGGCCCAAGCACTGCGCTCCGCGAGCGCCCCCATCATAACCTGCCTGAGGCGGTCGATTTGCAACATAGGCTGAGAAGTCTTGAAACTACGGTCCCAAACAACTACTCTCTGGAGGAATCCACAGTCAGGCGTTCCCCAGAGCGACACCGAAACCGTAGTCATGGCGCCGACCAACGTGGGGCCTCTACGTTACCGATTCAACAAGAAGAAGAGCCTAGAGGACGAACAGGACCCGCACCTAACCTAGACACGACGGAGGCCACCGGCTCCGCTACCCAAACTCACCTCTTTCGAGGTTTCTCACAGCAGCAAACCTCGTGGCGTCCAACGATAAATATTCAAGACACAACAAACTCTCAACAACAAGAACAAACATCTACCGCGACCGCCGTCACAGCTCCCCTCACTGTGGAGGAGAGCATGGCCAACCTTTTGCAGAAGACACTCCAAGACCTTGCCATCGCACTTCGTGCAACACCAACACCTAAAACGACAAAACTCACAGCTACATACGGAGGAACAGACTGGGAGGACCCGAACCTCTTCCTCGAAGAGCTGGAACAATACTTCCACAAAGAAAATATTGAACCCACCGAATGGACTAGTATCGCCGCTGCTCAACTTCGTGGCTCGGCCAATACCTTGTTCGAAAATTATAGAAGACTCAGACTCGATTACCAATCATTTTGTCAACGCTTGCTGGACAAGTACAGTAACTTAGCCCTAGTAAGCCAACTAAGTGCAAGACTCTACGGAGAAAAACAACGACACGGCGAGGACACCGCCGTCTTCATAGCCAAAAAAACTCTCACTGTTTCGACGTCTAGCCCCAGGCCTAGACGAAAACATCATCACCCAACAAGTCAGGGAGCTCCTCTCTGCAGAAATTCGGATAAATCTACGAGGTGCTATAGTACACAGCATCGACCAATTAACACAACTTGCCACAGCCATCGAAGCCGACCTGCAGGAGCAGGAGACGGCGAAGATGACCACCAGCAGACCAACAACGACGTCCGCCGGCCGAGGCGTCCAAAGCTCACAAGAGAGCGCCGCTATCCCAGCCAGCCGGAGTGGGCCCCGAGCAGAGAATAGCCGAGGTGCCACTTATGCGGGCGAGAACAGAAATGCCAGCCAAACTGACACAGTCTCGTCGCAGCTACGAACACCGCCATATCCCTGCAGATTTTGCGGTGCTATGCACTTCCACCGAGATTGTACCATCAGACAACAGCCGGCCAACACAAACAACAACCTATTAGCCCTGCCGCCACCAGAACAACCCCAACCAAGGGGTAGAAATCCACAAAACCAACAAAACTTACAGAATCAACAAGTAACAGAAACAAGAAGAACAAACTTAACAAGAACAAGCACTGCACCGCCGGGAAACTTCCGGAGGGTCGCGTCACCGCAGCCCGCGATACAACACAACTCGGAAGACCTCGACTAAACCAAATAGACCAACCACAGGGGGTGGAAGAGCCTCCACCCTCATTACCTCGACTGCAAGTACAAATTAATGGACAACAAGTCTGGGCTTTGTTGGACACAGGCGCCAGCAAGTCTTTCATCCATCCAAACCTATTACAAGGACAGACGTCCCCGACGACAATAAGATTGTCTGCCTGGCTAGTGGACAAAGAGTCTACGCGCGCGGCCCAATCGAACAGCGAATATACATAAATGGACAACGTACGATTATACAGGGATATGTCATGGAGGAAATGGCAGAGCACCTTATCCTTGGACAGGAATGGATGCTGGCCGAGCAGGCCACCCTCGATTTTCAGTACAACTGTGTATACTTCGGCACAACGTATAGGCAATCAGCATATTGGCACTCACACAGAGATGTCATCGAATATGTCCCACCTGTTAAGCTAACTGAAGACAACGTTTCAGAAGAACTCTGCGACAGCTACAAAGCCGTCCTCAACGAGTTCCCCGACGTCTTCCACGAGAGGCTCAGGCAGCCCACTACACGACTAACCACGCACGTCATCCGCTTGAAAGACACAATGCCTTTTAAGATTCGACGCTACCAATACTCGCCAGCCAAGAAGGCGATCATTCACGAAGAAATTAGCAAGATGTTAGCTGCCGGCGTAATACGCAGAAGCCACTCAGCCTTCTGCTCACCCATCGTAATCGTGCAGAAAAAGGACGGCAAGTCACGATTTTGCATCGACTATAGGCAGCTCAACTCCCAGACAGAAGACGAGGTCGCTCAACTGCCGGCGATCCGAGAAACCCCACAAGAGCTAGGGCCAGCCACGGTTTTTACTTCATTGGACCTGCGCAGCGGATACTGGCAAGTCCCAGTGGACGAAAGCAGCATACCATACACCGCATTCAGCGTACCTGACGGGGCGACTTACGAATTTTTGGTCATGCCATTTGGCCTGAAATGTGCCCCATCGACTTTCCAGAAACTCATGACTGAAGTACTGGCAGGCTACATAGACCGATTTGTCAAGGTCTATCTAGATGACATAATAATCTACTCCATGACACACCACGAACACCAGCACCATTTACGATTAGTCCTGGAGCGCCTACGCACCCACGGGCTACGATGCTCTCTCGAGAAGTGCCACTTTGGCGCGGAAGCCCTTGATTACCTTAGCCATCGAGTGACATCCCAAAATAACAAGCCGCAGGAGAAACACGTACTGCAGATCAGAGACTTTCCGAAACCCTGCACCATGAAAGAGCTCCAAAGCTTCTTAGGCACAGCGAATTGGCTCCGAGAGTACGTGCCCGACTTCGCCGCCATAGCAGCCCCACTGACAGACCTAGTGGGCAAGAAACACTTCCACTGGACTACAGAGGCGGAAATAGCTTGAAGAAGCCCTATCACAACCACTGACACTAAACCGACCAGATCCGAACCTACCCTTCGTACTGCAAACAGATGCCAGTATGCACGGCATGGGAGCAGTACTTTGGCAAGAAACACCAGAAGGCGAGCGCCGCATCATTTCATGCTCCAGCGCAAAGTTCAGCAAGACAGAACGACGCTACCACTGCAATGAGCAGGAAGTTCTCTGCGTGGTCTGGGCATGCAAGCGCTACAGAGCCGTCCTAGGTGACAGACCATTCACGTTGGTCACTGACAGCCGTGCACTCACATGGCTCAACAAATACAAAGACGACAGAGCGAAACTAACACGATGGGCACTACTTCTCCAAGAATACTCTTTCGAAGTACGTCACTGCCCAGAAAAACAAAACCAACTACCCGACTACCTTTCCAGACACCCAAGCGGACCGCCACTGGAATCCGGCGACATTGCGAAGGAAAGGCTAGTCCCACCAGATACGGTGGCTGCCTGCAACTCAGAGAGGAGGCATGACCAGCCACTGGACCACCAACAACAGCGCTGAGTTCCTCTGTCCTTCATACAACCAACAACCACGCTCACAGCCGCACAAATCGACGACATAGAAGACAACGAACCAACACCATTATACGACCAAATAAAACAAGCCCAGGGATACAGTGTAGAATACCAAGCCACCAGAGCAAGATGGCACCGACTACACAACGGACAAGACGAAGCGACAGAACCCTGGCAAAGAACACTGAAAAACGACTACACCGTACGAGATAACCTCATATGGTACACAAAAGATAACAGAATGGCTCTGGTGGTTCCACTAGAATTCTGACCCAGAGTTATTCACGAATACCACGATAAAATAGGACACCCGGGAAGAGACGAAACCATAAACGCAGTAAGAAGACTGTACTACTGGCCAACCCTAACCAAACAAATAAAAACACACGTACGCCACTGCCTAATCTGCGCATCGACGAAACGAGGAGGCGCTTTGCAGCCACACGCACCGCTGCACCCGAGACCACCTACGCGGCCATGGCAGGTCGTGTCTTTTGACGCAATGGGCCCTTACCCAACTTCATGAGGAAAAAACCGATACCTCCTCGTCTGCACAGACACCTTTTCAAAGTGGGTGGAAATCCAGGCAAGTCCAGCCGCTGGCGTGAACGCCGTACCCCGATTTCTCACCAACACCTTCAGTCGGTGGGGATATCCAGAGAGGATCATCACCGACAACGCCACCATATTCCGCAGCCTAAGCTGGCAACGTTATCTCCGAAGACATAACATCACCGGCTACACGGCACCTATCTACCATCAACGAGCGAATCCTGTTGAAAGACGAAACCAGGAGATCAAAAAGGCCCTACGAATACAAAGCCAAGACCAACCCATAGACAGATGGGACGAAAACCTACATGAAATTACTTTCAACTTACACAATCGAAAAAACGCCGCCACTGGCATGTCACCTAGCCAAGCACTGCTAGGTGCCCAGCTAGTCAAACCAGGTGAGTGGAATCACCCGGTAAACCAACAGCCAGTGCACAACGATGCCAGAAAGCGAGAAGCTCGCATCGAACAAGCACACCGACGAAAAGTCATTTTCGAACGAAAATACTACCCAGAACCACGAGACACCCCTGTGCACTTTAGAAGAGGAGACCAAGTGCTAGTTAGACAATTCCCTGGCACCTCCACAGCCTTTTGCCCGACCTGGACAGGCCCTCATACAGTTGCCGCCGTCCTCGGCGACAATGTCTATGAAATAGACAGAAACGGCGTGCAGTACCAGATTCACGTCGACGACATCAGGCCAGCGCCTGAACCCATGCCTGAACAAGACCCTGCAGACGCACCCGATGATGATATGGGACCGAGACCGGCTCCACGACCAGACACAGACGCCGAGTCTGAAACCGACGAAGACCTACCAGCTGTCCCTGTGCGACCCGCCACTGCTCGCACACACAGTGTCACCATAGACGACCTACCAGAAGACGACGACCACGAGGACCCCAGGCCGATCCAGGGCCCTCAACCAATCACTGGCCTCTGGCCCTAAACACATCAGGGCCAAGCCTCCACCAAGACACAGGGACCTTGTCTGTCGCAGCTCTGCTCCATAGGAGCCGCCATCCTTCGACATCTGCCCAATCTCTTTGGCCGGGAGGCCAAAGAGATCATCCGAACACCTTATCACCTGTGTCTTGCGCATTCTTATATTCGCCCACGCTTAACACCTGCATTTTCATACATACAAAACATCCATTACCTGACTTCTGTACCATTCTCATCTGATTCATGCTATATTCACCCTCTCTTATCACCTGAATCTCAACCACCCACTTCTCTCACACCAGATTCATTCTGTAGCCGCTCCGCTACCGGCAAGCGTAGGCTACCCAGCCACAGAAACCAGTCATCCATCACCACACATCCGAGCTAGCGCCGCGGCGCCCAACAGCCGCGGTCTGCTAGCCAACATTCAAACACCAGCCCCACAATACACTCTTACATGCCAAATGCTCTGCCATTTGGCTACCACATCTCCACCACCCAGCTGGAGATCTCCACTCCCCCACATAGGGACAGGGGCTGGTTTCATTCATTCCCACACATTCTGCCATACACTCAACCGTGCATTCGACACATGCACCCAAACCGATCCGCACAGTCATACACGGATCGCCCCGGCCACACAGCCCGGGGCAACCACCACCGCATCTCCAAAATTACACGCGCCAACTTCGGCAGCCGGCTAGTCATCAGCCACCAATAATTCCCGCACCGGCCACACAGCCCGGTGCAACCACAAGCTGCATTATTTCGCAGCAACCCACATCATGTGCTGTTCCGCGCTCGATGCGCCTCATCAGCCACACAATGTTCCGCACCCCGGCCACACAGCCCGGGGCAACCACAAGTCTGCATCATTTCGCAGAGCATCCCATCACACTTGGGCTGTTTCGCGCTCAAAGCGCATCGCCAGCCCCAAGCACGAATAGAATCTCCACATCTGGCGCTGTTCCGCGCTCGATGCGCTTACCAGCTACACCAGAGACTTTGCACTAATGCCACAAGCGCATGCCATGTCCCGCCGTGGGATGGGCCACTCCCTGCCTCATGGCTCAAGCAGGGGCCAACAATCCCGCCAGGACGGAGACGCATCTCCTCCTACAGGGCAACGCAGCAGCCAAGCCTCTCTCAAGCGAGGCGAAGCCATCTGAAGCCTTCGCGAGTATGTAACGCCAAATTCACAAAGATTTTGCCATTATTGTTAATGCGCATTTTAAGTAAAATGCCTTATGCATTCCAGGCCTTCAGCACATACGATGTTTCCGATATCTTAAGTGAAATACATTAACTTAATGTTAAAATATTTTAAGTCAAATCTCACTAAGAGATTTTCACATATATTCAAACTACTATTAATGCCCCATTTAACACATAAATGGGTTATGTTCTTGTATCACAATACAATCACTATCACTTAGCCACAAATCCAGTCGCTTGCAGTAACTTAGTAAAAAAATTTTCACACTTAGCAAAAATTTTTTTACACCTCGAAATCTTTTCCAAATTCAACTGCAACTCTGCTCCCGGATTCGTGACTTCCAACCTCGGGGATGTCGCCGGACTATATGCAACCGACTTAATTTTGATTGGCCAGAGCGCCGGAAAGAGGCGTAGCCGCCCACTAACTTTAGTATAAATACTAATTTCAACAGCACAAACGCTTCTTGTCTGTTTTACATCTGTAACGCAAGGGTCACGTTTGGCCTTTTCGTGTTTTCTTTACTTTTTGCTAGTTTCAAGTCTCAGACGTATGCATACGTCCCAGATTACTCTTAGACAAGTGCCATTACTGCCCTCAAGCATTTATATATATATTTTCTCCTATAAATCTTTTAATAATACTCTTCTTACTGAAAATTACTGCAAGCACGCTGGACACCGGCTCCTTGTTGTGCATTTCAACTGTGTACTGTTTTTACTGTGTGTGCAATATACTGTTAAAAGTGAACGTTGTGTTTCCTTCAGCTTCTGTGCCTCTCACTTCCCCAGTGCAGCCATTCCCAACGACTCGAGGCCGACGCCGGACGCAGGACAACCAGGTGAGCGCACGTTTACAGTGTGTATTGCTTTGTAACAGTCAGACTTTGCGAAAGACATTCAGCTCCGCTGCATCACGACGGACGCTGGGCTCTTTTTTAGTGGACTTTCTAAAACATAAGACAAGTCGGGTCGCTGCGCGACTTGCTTGCTCTCCATAAACCTAACTCAATTTCTAGCGTACTTTATAACTGTTCTATATATATTAAAGACAATAAGCTCCGCCGCAACGCGACGGCTGCTGCTCACCATTTTTAGTGTACTTTCCAAGACTCTAGCCAAGTCGGGTCGCCGTGCGACTTGCTTGCTCTACCACAGCCTAACTTGATTTTCAGTGCTCTTTAGAACTTTTACAGCTCGAGCCAAAGACATTAAGCTCCGCCGCTCCGCGACGGAAGCTGAGACTTTTTTAGTGTACTTTCTAATTCTCACACCAAGTCGGGTCGCTGCGCGACTTGCTTGGATCTAGCCAGCCTAACTTAAATATAGTGTAAAGACATTCCACGCCACACAGGCTCGACGCCCTGCGTCGACTTAGAAAAATTTTGATAAATTTTAATATTTTGTGTAAACATAGCCAAAGACGTTTGCTCATAAAAAATCAGTGATTCAAATCAGATTATAGTGTATAGCTTTAAACAAGTGTGCACGCACCACCATAGCATAACTACTCTTTTCACCTGGTGCAATTACAGACATTTTGCTAATATCAAGTCTAACATTAATTTCATGCCAGGAACGATTCCTTACATAAGTCATCAGGGTATTAGCGCCCTGTATAGGACCTACAAAAGATCTCTTACTAACAGCCAAGGTATTAGCGCCTTGGCACCTATTTTTTTACTAACTCTCATCTCACCTCGGGGAGTATTAGCGCTCTTCCGAGCTTCTCCAGGTCTTACCACTTAGACCTTTATAAGAAAGAAGAGAAGAAAGAAGTAATGGAGCACCCGAGGCCTATCTCAACTCCTGGAGCTGGTAGCCTCACCACTAGCACTGTACCTGTACACGACGTACAGTTTAGCCACCAAGGCTCTATCGACGAATTTCCACCACTGTATGGCTTCACCATCAGTGGAACCCCAGAACACGCCGTCTCGGGCCCAAGCACTGCGCTCCGCGAGCGCCCCCATCATAACCTGCCTGAGGCGGTCGATTTGCAACATAGGCTGAGAAGTCTTGAAACTACGGTCCCAAACAACTACTCTCTGGAGGAATCCACAGTCAGGCGTTCCCCAGAGCGACACCGCAACCGTAGTCACCAATTTTTCATTTATACCAAGTAGTCTGGCTAGAACACATACAAAGCTACGATCTCACTTCAACCAATCATCACACAGTATTCAGGTCCAATCCTTTATACTACCACAACTTTAACCAATCAGAATTTTTCAATTCTTTGGCATTGCAAGCTCGTCCCACACAGCCAGCCAACGCAAATTCACGAAGATTTCTCAAGTGCGAGACTTCAATCTAAATTCGGTCAACCGCGAAACGACGTAAAATCCGACACACGTCCCAAGTTTCAAAGTTGCCTGTGTTTCCGAAGCGAAAAAGTAAAAGAAATTCTACCGCGACGGGATTTAAATTATTAAACATAATTTTTGCTAATAACCAAGTTCCTACAAGACCTTCCGACGCTGGAGGGGTAAGAGAACACGTTCATTCACAGGAAATTAGCATCAACATTTCCAGAGACTTCCCAGGACTTTTTGCTGATTATCTTTGTTCAGAGATAGTTTCAGTGCTGAAAAAACTGTATAAACTTTATTTCAGCTAGGTACATCATTACTTAGGCAGGCAGAACTTCTTTTGCAGACATTGTTCATTTTATAAACTTTATTAACTGTTAATATATAAAATTATTCAAAGGGTATTTGTTTAATTTAAAATTTTCAGGAAAGTAAATTTTCAGTGATAGTCATTTTTCAGTAACTTTCAGTAAAAGTAACTTTCAGTAAACGTAACTTTCAGTAATTCATACTTGTGTTTAAAAATTTGTCTGTTAAACTATTTTTAACTTTTTCAAATTTTTCGACAGCCATTTTTCCACATACTCAATATTTTTCAAGTTTGACTTTGACAAATTTTTAAACTTAAGTTTAATTTGTTTTCAAGTGGACATTTTCTTAGAATTTTTTAACTTTGAAATTTTAAAGTAAATTCTTTCACACATAAACTTTTGTGCTTTACAAACATTTTCAAAGTGAACTTTTTTGACATTTTAATACATTGTGCATTTGTGTAACCTCCATAACGTGGTTTACCCCGAGTGGCTCACCCCATATCTCTTACAGACAAAACTAATAAAAAGAATTCGATTACGCTTTCCCTCCAGCTTGGGAGGAAATAAACTTGGTGTGTTTTATTACCTTGTCCCATCCTTTAGCCACTCGGGCCCACATTAATAAAAACATTAGTGCATTCTCTACAAACATTTCTACGTTCTCCAACTCATAACTTACCCCGAACTTCCACCGAGGGACCTACCTTCGTCATGGGATTTGCACCAGGGGCCTAGCCATAAGAGGATAGAGCCACATATGTAACGTCATCGCTAACAATAAGAGTCTCATTCTCGAGCGAAGCTCGGAATACAAATAAAAATCGACCCTGAGCAATAGTCGATCCCCGAAAGTAAAGCAACTGCGGTTTTTGGGACAACCCAAAAATATTGCAAAAAGGCTCTGAAGCGGCGTTTCTGGCGCCCAACTCATTAAACAAAAATTAATAAACTCAAAAATTCGAAGCCCAGCCTCAAAAAGAGTTTTTTCGCAATAAAAAAGTTCGACCAGAGCGGCAGCTACTTTAACACCATCAGGCGCCGGAATCGCTCATGCATTTACTTTCTGCATGCCCCATATATGAGATTTCGGCCTACATCCACCGACATAACGCATCTAAGGCACTCGTATGGGGTAGACCAGACACCAGTGCTGCCTTACACCCCCGGCCTGCCAAAAATCAGCCAAGTGGCTGGCAGGCCAAATGCAGAAGGCGGTCATTCTTGGTTCTCTCCGTGTGCTTAGGGCACATGATTTTGGTATCTACAGTCACTAACCCTGCGGGATGTGGGGAGTGGCTGTAGGTGATGCGCCGGCGCGACTCCCGTGTGGCGTCGGAGGCCACGGGAGGACTGACCAGCATCGGATATTCCGAAAAAAAAAATAAAAAAATAAGGTTTATTGAAATCCAACAGACAAAACTGTCCATAAATAGGATACAAAACATAGCAAATTACAGTATTTCATTACAAATATAATTTAGCGCAGCAAAAATCTGTAGCTAAACATTAAAAAAAATAGAAAATATAAAATAGAAGTGCGACAGACACAGCTGTCCGAATACAGGATATGCTCAAATGACTTAGTCAAATCCATAACATTACACAAAAAATAAAAGCTAATATTTAACAAAAGTTTAAGTAAAAAAAACATTAAATGATGGAGATACGAATAATATTAAATATCATACATGAACGGCGTAATCAACAATAGTCAAGGTCAAAATGCAGAATTAGTTAAAACAGCTTCCTTAAGCGAACGAGAAAAATGCGTAAAATTATCACAAAATATATCAACAAAGTTCTGCAATTCATTGTATTGTCTAGACATAGAAAGTAATGGTGAATTCATGTGCTGATTAGTGTGGGGTGTATCATAAATAAAGATTGAAGGCTGTCTAGTACCAAATCTAGGTATATTAATATGCACCTGATCTAAGAATTGAGGGTTATCAATTTGACCATGGATAATTTTGTACAAGTATGTAATGTTCGTTACTTTACGCCGCACGAATAATGGCTCGATTTCAAATTCATTTAATAAAGCCCTATAGCTATAATTCTGCTCGGGGTATCTTTTATGCTTTATGAAATACAAGTATTTGCAAAATTTACGTTGTATACGCTCGAGCATCATAATATGAACATTATAGTATGGAGACCAAACAACACTATAGTATTTCAATCGACTTCTGATAAAAGAGAAATATAATATCTTGAGACATTCAATACTTGTGAACTGTTTAGTGTTCCTGATTATAAAACCTAGCATTTTTAGGCAATGACTATTAACATATTCATAGTGGGGAATAAACGATAATTCAGGGTCTAGATCTTTTTTCTGAAGACATCGTTGCAGAATAGAGCCACCTATTTTGTAATTATATTCTAACATGTTTTTTTCCTTGAGAACGTCATTGTTTCACACTTATTAATGTTCAAACCTAATTTATTCTGTGAACACCAAGCGTACAGGGAATCAATATCATCCTGTAATGTATGGCAATCTTGCTCACTATTTATTACTCTTACTATTTTCAAATCACCAGCATAGAGAAACATATGAGAATTTATAGACTTCTCAATGTCGTTGACAAACATTAAAAACATAAGCGGACCTAAGTTGGATCCCTGCGTTACCCCGCTTGTCGCACAATACATATCAGATTTGAAACCTCTGTATTCTACATAGTTTTTTCTATCAGTTAACAAGGAATAAAACAGTTAAATTTTCACATAATCTAAACTGTCGAAGTTTATTTATGATAATACCATGGTGTACCTGATCAAATGCCTTAGTGAAATCGGTGAAAATTACATCAACTTGAAATCTATCATCAAGAGCTTGTGACACAAATTGGACAAAATTGCCTATATTTGTCAAGGTAGACCGACCTCTGATGAAACCATGTTGACTAAGGCATATCTGTCTGCAAATATGGTTATAAACAACAAATGACAAAATGCACTCAAAAAGTTTTGCAATATTTGGAATTAATGCAATAGGTCACATTAATAAAGGAATTTTATGAGGATTTTTCTATTTGCTTTATCAGGTCTATAATTATTAATGCTAGATTTACCACCTGACTTAAATACTGGACATATTTTTGACAATTTCCAACAATTTGGAAATATACCCTTATTTATGATTAAATTAAAAATCTTACATAACGGTTCTTCGAAGCAGCTAATACAGTCTTTAATCAAAAATGCCGGGATATGATCAGCACCCATCGTAAAGTTGGCTTTCATTTTCACTACTTCTAATATCACTAATACTGATGGTAAAACTATGCAAGACATTAACGCCAATAGACATAACATCACAGGAGGGGTCACTAATCACAGTATTGTCGTTTAAGAATACACTGCTGAAGTGCGTTGCAAAACCATTAACAATATCTTGAGGAGTTGTAAGAGGACGATCATCATAAACCATAGTACCTGGAATTCTCGACGAGTTCTTCTTAGCATTGACAAAGTTCCACAGCTGGTTCGGGTCATTTTTAATGTTGTTTTCGGCAGATCTGATTAGCTTATGGTATTCGTGACGAATGCTATACTTTATATCACGTTTTAAGCTTTTTAGTCTTTCTAAGTATTCAAGGATATTATGCTTTTTATACATCTTAAAGTAATGATCTTTTAATCTTATATTTTGTATTATATCTCTGGTATACCAATGTGGAAAATTTGAAGTTCTGGGTGTGGTTTTTGGTACATACATATCAAGCGTATTGAGTTTATCATAGAATATGTCACATGCAGCATCAACGTCACCGACTGAATTCAACTCGCTCCAATCAATCTCGGATATTGCATGGTATAACTCATGGAAATTAACATTTCGAAAGTTGTATCTAGGACTGCTTGTATTATTTTCAAACGGGTTTCTATCATAAGATTGGAGTGTTAAGTTAACCTGTAATCCCGGATGGTGAGGATCTTCATCCACTAAAGTAAATTCGTCTCTTATTACAGAACAAGCAACATCACTCGAAACCATGATTAAATCTAGGAGTCTGTTGTTACCGTTTAGAACATGATTATGTTGTGCTATATGACATATACTTAGAAAACTTTCAAGCAAATTGCATAACCCAGAAGCCCTCTTAGTTTCATAAAATATTTGCAGTTCAGGGATATTAAAGTCTCCACTGATAATGATTGGACCTTCTGACTGGCAGTGTTGTTCACGCAGGTCAAAGATGACTTCATAGGTCACTGGTGGTTGAGAAGGTGGTAGATATATGTTTATGAAGGTTATAGATGTATTATTATCGTACATTCTTACAGCTACTAGGTCTACTTCAGGCAGAGGCGATTTTATATTGAGTTCTTCGGACCTATACTTGGAATCTATAGCAATCAGCACACCTCTACCCTTGAAATTAAATAATAAATAGACAATAAATAGATGAGGGGGTTGGACCGTTACACCGGTGCCGTGACCAGGATATAGAGTCGTAAATTGGTATTATTATTTTTGTTCCATTAAATTTGCACACACCGAAAATATTCTCCTGTAATTATTATGTTAATCAGAATTTGCATATACTATTTTCTCCAGGGCTAGCACACAATCCTTGTAAAGGATGATAATTCATTTTAATTAAAATTAACTACATAGCTGGCTCCAGGATAAAATCCTGTACCTGGCAGGGTACTAACTGTCGTCAAATTACGATGGGGGATAACTTGGGCAACAGTTTTATTCTGGAGGATACCTCCGATATTTTCTAGTGGTTAGAATACCTGGTTTTTCCAATCAGGAGACTCGGGTTCGAATCACGATATTAGTGAGACCCTTTGATTTCTTTTATTATGTGTGTAATGGTTCTGGAGAGAATTTAAGTTTAAACTATTAGGATCGATCAATTAGAGACATAAACGAGAATACTTTTGTGGTGTAGCAAATTTCCACCTTGGGTTTGTTTTATGTGTATATTAGTGAACCTGATACTGCTCATGTGCCCTAGGTATGGACGACTCCCTCGATGCCACGAGCCCACCAGCCACGGACGAGGACATCACCGCCCCACCGCAGCCAACTCCACCGTCCCTGGACCAGATGATGAGTACCCTAGTCTCAGAAGTACGAGAGACGCGGGAAGAACAGCGCCGCCTTTACACGCGGCTGGGCAAGAGTCTGATAGCCATGCACCGCTAACGTCAAACTACCGCTAGACACCTCCTACAACAGATCGAGCAGTTTGCCACCACCCAAGAACCTGATCCGACGCCTCACCGCTGCCCCAGAGCCACACGAGATGTCCGTCCTGTATATGTCACGCCAAGTCCCGTGATGCCAGTTTTTAAAGGGAGAAATAAACATCCTATCAAGTACCTAAACGAACTCGAGTCCTACTTTCACAAAATCAATGTACCCGAAGAAAACAAGCTTGATGTGGTCGACGAGTCCTTGGTGGGGGATGCGCAAGATTGGGCCGCCATTTATAAGATAGCTTGGGAAAACCTCGAGGATTTTAAGACCGACTTCCTCAGCAGCTACTGGTCCGAGGAAGAACAGGATAAGCTCCGCCAAAACATAACCACCCACCGCTGGGCCCGGAAAGGGGTCGCAGTATGGAGAACCACTTCGCCCACTACGTAGGCTTGGCTCGCCTGCTAACCAACCCCATACCAGAGGCGACGCTTTTGTCCGACTTAAACAAACACTTTCCGCCAAACATCCAGTCATTATGGCAAATAAAGGAGATTAAAACCATCGCTGGCGCTGCCGAATTCCTGAGGCAGCAGGAGTACATTTTATCTCCTTCGGTGGTCACCATCTCCTCTGTCGCCTGCCCCAGCACAAGCGGGTCCAAGCCCAAGCAAGCGATTCCGATGGGATAAGGGGGACAGGAACGCAGAACTAGGCCTACCCACAGCGGCCCTCCGGTCGGGAAACGAACAACGGTCGAGCTAGAGGGGGCCTGTCCTTTCGACCGTCACAGTACTTAATCGGCCCAATACAACCGCTCCAACCACCGCCATGATGTATCAATGGGGGTGGAAACCAAGTCAGGGCCTCGGCCGCCACGGACAGGGGAGAATAGACCCGATTACGGCCACCCGACACCAGGGCCGAGAGGGGCTGCGGGCACCTGACGATCGTCAACCTAGCTCAAGTCGCATTAATTCTCATATCCAATGGAAGAATGCCGAAGGCGCTGCCACCATAGTAACGGCTGGCCAAGAGCGATGCCTACTTCCCGAAATCCTGATATTCTGGAGGGAAACCCAAATCCCTACCCTATTAGACACCGGCAGTGAAATTACCTGCCTCGCTAAGGACCTATACGAAAGCCAAATTAAGCAGACACAGCCTCCTACACTGATGATCCAAGGAGCGTTTGGCGCGAAAAGCAAACGTGTCACTAGACAAATCATGCTTAAAGTACAAATAGCCGAGCACGATTTCAACTTATGCTGCCTTATTGTACCAGGGCTGATTAAACCATGCATTATTGGGGCTGACTGGCTGCGATCGAGCAAATGTACCATGGATTTGTGCCGACAGCGATTATCCATAACAACTCCGACGGGCACAGTGATCGAGACCCCGTTCAACAACCACGCACATGCCGAGAGGCCCAGCAGCGTCGAAACGGAAGAAAACGAACTCATATCCCTAATACAAACCAAGCTCACAGGTGACCCGGGGGAGAGTATCGAGGTCAAAGTCAATGTTCGCTGCCCATGCCCGAGAAGCCACGGTTGAGGGAACTGCTTAAGGAATTCTCTCCTATGTTCCTTGATAGGCCCGGTTTGACTCACCTCTACGAACATAAAATCCAGATGTCAGACGAAACCCCATTCGTCAAGCGAAGCTACCCAGTACCATTCGCCTTAAGGCCACAAGTCGAAGCTAAGCTCGAAGAAATGATCGAGCAGGGCATAATCGAAAAAGCGGCATCCCCGTATTCCAGTCCCATGACCGTGGTCAAGAAAAAAGACGGGACAATCCGTATATGCCTAGACGCACGACAACTCAACGAACAGATGGTTGCCGACCATGAATGTCCGCCCTCCATCGACGATCTATTACAACAAAATCACGGGCAGAAATACTTAACTACCATCGATTTAACAGCCAGCTACTGGCAGGTACCGCTTGCCAACGACAGCAAGAAATATACAGCATTTCTATACAATGGCAAGAGTTACTGTTACCGTGTCCTCCCTTTCGGCCTGAAGACGGCCGTGGCTAGCTTTACTAGATGCCTGGACCGAGTGTTGGGGCCCGAACTGCGTACTCACAGTTACGTAGACGACGTACTCGTCGCATCACCCACATTCAAAGAACCTGCAGAACCTGCGCGCCGTCCTGAATAAATTTAAAGAGGCACGCCTGACTGTCAACCTCGAGAAGTCGCACTTTGTACGTACAGAGGTTAAATTCCTGGGCCATATTCTAACGCCCACCGGCATATTAATGGATCCAGAAAAGATACAGGCTATTCAAAATTTCCCTACGCCCGTCCGAATCAAACAGTTAAGGGCGTTTTTGGGACTATGCAATTATTATCGACGCTTCTGCCCTAAGTACTCTGACAACACGATGTTGCTATGCCACCTACTTAAGAAGGGAGAACCTTGGCGCTGGGGACCAGACGAAGATAGACATTTTCAAGCAATCAAAACACAATTTATTAAAGACGTGGTACTTATACACCCTGACGATACGAAGCCATATATTCTGGAGACTGACAGTTCACAGTATGGGATAGGCTCTGTGTTATACCAGATGTTCAAGGATGGAACCAGGGGCGTAGTCGGTTTCCACAGCCGCAGCCTAAGAGGGGCCGAGCTTAATTACGTAACCACAGAGAAAGAACTATACGCAATCAACGCAGCCTTGCGTAAGTTCCACCTATATCTACTGCACTCCCCATTCACGATACGGACGGACCATCGAGCCCTGACCTTCCTCAAACATTGCCGCTTTTTGAACGAGCGCATTACTCGTTGGGTACTTTTTCTCCAACAGTTCGACTTTGAAATCACACATATCAGGGGAACAGACAACCAGGTGCCGACATCCTCTCAAGGCACCCCGCTGACGTTGCCAGCACCGCACACGCACCGCCAACATCCCATTGTAGCAAATTTCACCGTCGAAGTATCGGCTGAGCTGCTACGGGACTTCAAACAACTGGGCCGGCTGCAGCAAGAGGATGTCGAGCTCCAGCAGATAATACAGTACAAAAATAGCACACCTGTCGACACCGAGGAAAAGGGACATCGCACGGCCCGTTGCTATACGCTCGAGCAAGGAATCTTGCTACATATAAACCCCTACACAAAGCACAAGACAATCGCGGTCCCCGCAGCCCTCCAAGACAGATTAATCTGACAATATCACTTAGAAATGGGACACTTTGCGGGACGCAAGGTTTTCCTAGTGTTACGACAGTCCTACTACTGGCCAAACATGAAACGTCACATTCACCACTTACTGCAGACCTGTGATCTGTGCCAGAAAACGAAAAACCCAACCACCAAATCGTGGGCCCATTACAGCCAATTATTACCAAGGAAATAGGGGAACTAGTGGCCGTAGACTTTTATGGACCGCTACCGAGGGGCCGGGGAGGAGTCACCTACATCCTCGTGCCTGTGGACAGCTTTTCAAAATTCGTAAAAATTATTTCCGTTAAAGAAGGCAAACGCCGTGGCAGCTGCCAACAGGATCGTCAGGGATTTGCTGCCGCTGATACCAGTGAAGCGAGTGTTAAGCGACCATGGTACGCAATTTACGTCCAAAACCTGGAGTAATACCCTATAACAAGCGGGGATCCATGTGACATATGCCACCATTCGGCACGCCGCTTCCAACCCAAGCGAAAGGTACATGAAAGAACTGGGGCGCTTCTTCCGCACATACTGCCACGCCATACACTCCAACAGGCCGACATACATTAGTCAGATTGAGAATTGCCTAAACAACATACCACATTTTAGCACGGGAAGGTGCCCAACCTAAGTGGTGACCGGGCGGTCACCCAGGTACTATCTGCAAACAGGAATCGAAAAATACCTAACCCAGGAGGCTGGGCCCGACAGAGAGCAAGTACGGCGTGAAGTCCATAACTTCCTGATTAAAGCAGCTCTAAAGCGCGTTAACCAACTAAGGGGAAGCACTAGGCAATATCAGATTGGAGACCTAGTGCTCTTGCGAACAAACTCCGTCTCTGACGCCGCCGCTGGCATCGCCCAGAAATTCAGTTTACTGTACGATGGGCCATTTAAAATTACGAGAAGCCCTCACAAGAATGTGTACGAGATTGCGAACATAATCACTGGGACCATAAAAGGCGCTTACAACACCAGCAACCTGCGTCCGTACTTAGCGAACCCATAACTTAACTGGTAAGAAGGACATGTGTGAACATGTCAAGTGGCTTGTGATACCACGTTAGTTGCGAAAGAATCTGGGTGAGGAAACAAGAACTTAGTCAGCCCAAACAAAACAGTTCAGTACGCCTCACGAATAACATAGCCGTGCAGAATCCGCTGACGCTTGAAATAATCAGGAAGAATTTCCGTGAGAGGAAGAAGGCAGTACGGCAGAACCAGCCCGCAATAACATACGTCCAGGAGAAGGATGGGATCCATATCATATTATATCCGGACGGGAGACCCGTCACCCCCGGCCGAGATATTCCAGATGATGGCGGTCGGCCAAAGGGCGGCGATCCGCGAACCTTACCGACCAGTGGCAGCCCACTGATATGGTTGGAGCTAAATAAATGGCCGACGGCAGGGAATACCGTGACAGAGAGACAGAAGAAGGGACTAGGCACGATTGCGTCAATCGCAGCAACAACCACCACAGTACCAGCCAGGCAAAAACAAGGAGAGGGGCGTCCCGGTGGCGTCACCAGGCGACGGCGATGATACCACCAGTCAAACCACCAAAGAGGAGGAGGACAGCGGGTCAGTACCATGGAGCGGAGGAAGAAAGGCGATCGCGATGGACGTTGTGTAAAGGTGGCTCGTAGGGAAAGGGGACGCGTGTGAGGGAATTATGTGCGCGAGTGAGGACACACCAGTAACAGGACTCAGGTTAAGAGTGGGATTTAATTTTCTTTTTGTTTAATACTAGGTTATATTTTTTCTCTTTGTATAAATTAGAATTATTTCTTTTATTTTTTTTTTTTTGTTTTTTCTCGTTTGTCACATCAGGTTAGGGCTGAGCTTAGTTAGGAATTGTAAAATCATTGGTACCACTAAATCTAAATCGTCACGCGGTCCGTGGCTCATCAAATAATTGACTGCGTAATTATTTAATAAGCCACGCGGGGGAGAGTGAAATATCCCAGACCTGGGCTGCTTCATCGCGAATAAATTTCCTATAATTTTTACATAAAACTAAATTATTCCCAAGCATTTATATCATTAAATTACAAATTCATTATTACATGAAAAGGGTTAAATCATGTTCTTATAATTTTGGCAGAAAACGTATGCATTCAAACTATAGAGTCTAAATTATTCAGCTAAGTAAAAGAACACACAGTTTTCATTTAATATTTTAAAACGTTGACAAAACTGTACAAAATCTCAAAGCATTCTCCAACCAAGAAGAGATAACATAAACAAGCCAACATAAACACGTAGGGTTATAAGAGTTTTTACTAAGAATATTCAAAGGCTGTAAACATAGAGTCATTATATCACTTCTCACCTAAATACATCGTAAATTTAATGTCGTGAGAGAAGCAAAACGGAGCGTTTGCCTATCTCCGTCTAGCTTGCAGGCTTGGACAACGAATTCACTCACGGGAAATCATATAAATACGCGAGGCAGCGTACGATCGTGGTCACATCTCTGACAGCCCCAAGCTATACGCTTTGGTTCTAACGAACCGGCTACAAAGAGATTGTCCAGTTCTACGCGGCAGAGTCGTGCCCCACATCTGACTACCCGCAAGCATTTCGCTTTGGTTCGAAAGAATCGGGTACGAAGAGTTTGTACGACTCTCTGTAATCTAGCTGTGCACCAGGTCGACTCTTACAGCGACAAGCCTATGCTTTTGTTCTGTGGAGTCGAGAAATAAGAGAGTGGCCTTGTCTTGCATTTATAACTAGCATTGGGAGCAGTGCTGCATTAGCGTGCACTAGCCACCGACGCCACCGTCGACATGGATTCGAGTAACTTAGACGTTACTCAGGAATCCGGGGGCGTGGGCCCCGCGGAACTCTCCGTGTATACAAGAATTGATAAGGATGGCATCTAAATAATTATTATAATGCGTTGCCATTTGCTACGTACTCGAGTACAGTAAGATCATGAAATTAATGCAATTTCTTTGTTTCGAGTAAAATGGCAACGATAATCAAAGTACGACTCTATATGCTTGGGTTTTGCGGTTTTTAACAATAGCTGACCGGTGGTACCACATGATTTACAGATAGGGTTTTTTTGTTATAATGCACTGATCATTACATGTTTACTAATAATTAGACCAGTCAATATTAATTCCGATAATAGTTGGAACTTTTCCTTCATTTGTCAAGTCAGGTCTAAATAAGATAATATACCAAAGAATGAATGTCCAGTTGAATCTGCAATATTTGTAACTTAATCAAAGTGCATTACCCATATGGGGAGCAGAGTGCCGCTGTAGCGTGAGACGGTGAGGCGCCGACAACAAAAACATGCGGTTGTCTGAACACGGACCTTCTCTCTCGGCAGGGGTCCGGGTCCAGCCAACCAGTATACACCGATTAATGATTTATGGCTACCGCTCCCATAAGCGTGCCACAACACAAGCGGCGTTGGCCAAATTAACAAATCTACGGAGTAGTTCGTTTCAGGTTGGTTTAAACCTTGATTGGTGGCCTGCATTCGACAGCTCAAAATAATACGGGCAGTTGCTCGTCATATGTCGGGGTTCCGCATATGCATCGAATCTTCGTTGGCCAGCGTCAGTTGTGTTTGTGATACTGTTTTATGGTAGCACCAGCCCGCGAATTCAATAACAAGGCGTGGTTGTCGGCCTCTGGCCGGTTCATGTGACAGGGGACACTCTGCTCCACATACAAGGGAATTTTCTCTTGCACCCATATGTAGAGTTCTACATATGTCATTTAAACTACGAAGCGGAAGTTTCCACACATGTAACCAGGTTTGGTTACATTGCAGGTTCAACTAGCTAAATATCAATGTATTTCTTGTGGACCGTTGTTCACCTACATGTAACAAGGTTTTGTTCATGTAAGTTTTGTAATCTATTTCTAGTAGACAGTTGTCTCCGTATAGAAATAAAAGGTGTGAAAGCGGTATTTGAGTTTCCTTGACTTATTTCTACTTTCAGGTACAAAAGTGAATTCTAAGCACATTAGTAATAATAAACATAAAGTCAAATCTTATATTTAGTACTCCTTGAAAATAGATATCAGTGCAGTGCAGGTTAGGGGTCATAATAATTACTACAGGTATACTAATCAAATTAAAGCAAATTTATAAATGAAACAAAGTAATACCAAACTTTATAAACGTACCTGTGAGGTTACAATAACACAACAAATTTGGGGTCCTACCACTAAAACTAGACGATCACGAGAAAGGCCAATTAAATAATTAAGTATTACCTATCGCTTCACGACAGGTGAGACTTAGAAATAAAACAGAAATTAAATAATAAATAGACGAGGGGGGTTGGGCCGTTACAGTACTAAATTTATTTCAGCCTTTATTTTACACTAAAATGCTAGTTAGTACAATAAGAAACAGGAAATGAAATCTCTTATCACATCCGGCAGATGTATGATAAAAGTTTTAACAGGAAACCACGAGCATGGAAAACAAAAATAATAAAACACACGATTATCATATATATTTTATTTATGAAATAAATATTTTCAAAAAAAGATACAACTTGATTCCCTCTGCCGTAGCTAATTATTTTAAGTTTTGGTGCATTTGAAGTGGCCATTCATCGAATGTTTTCATACGACTCCCCAAAGTAATTTTATCAGTATAAAGCGGCTTCCTTTTCCTTATAATAAATTATGTGTCATCATCAACAACATCAAAAAACACACAGTTAGGACTCAACCTCCGATGATCTGTTTTAGGATTATCACCAATTAAATCCTTCAACTTGACAAAATAGACATTTAACAGTGTCATTTAGTCCGGTGTAAACGAATCCGACCAGAGCCATTTGTGCCTTTGGAAAATCAGACGGCCAGTTTATGAATGTTTTCATTCTTTGCTCATACTGTTCACCCATTTTTCTATAACTACCTAAGAATAACTGAAGTGGGATAAATATTAAAACGGTATATATACAGGGTGGGGCAATAGTGCGTCGGACCTCGATATCTCGAGTTCTACGATAGCTAGAAATTTTTTAAAAAATTGCAAGTAAACTAGATAAAAAAGTCTATAACTGGAAATTATTTTTGATCATACAGGGTGAGCCAAGACGAAATTACAGGACCAAGTGCCTTTTTTTTAAATAGAATGCTATGTATATCAGTACATTTTTTGAAGCCCCTTTCTAGGCTCTATTCATTCCTATATTATTATTGGCTATCTCCCAACCACTTTGATGTAATGAATTTTTTTGTTGAAATAATGCCATCTGCAGATGGATATTAAAAAAAATCACCACAGTCACAATTATGGGTTTTAAGAAAAACTTATGTGAATACCAGTTGCGAGACATCTAATTAATGTTTTTAAATCATTTTCATTTCCTAAAAATGTACAGGGTGGCCAAAAATTAGTATTCAATTAAGAACTTTTTAAATTGAATTTTCTCAATTTTTTTCAAATGAAACACCCTGTATATTTTTCGACAATGTGATATAGAAATGAAAAACGAACATTTTTTGTAAGTACTTCCCTATGGCTAATTGCATTTATTATAAACATACTTATAATAAATGCTAATTGCAACCATTTTCGTTTTATAAATAAGTGTCAAATTCAAGAATAAACTTAAAAAAAGAGGTTCCCTCAAATCTGGAGCTTGATAGAAAAAGGGCCAATGTCCATTTAACTTGTTTAGAGAAAACATAAGTTTAAGTGTTTGCACAATTTCGTCGGTCAATTAGTAATTAAATTTTTTTTACAAGTTTGAATTTCTAAATTCCATAATTATGAAAAAGTATTATTTGTTTTAGTAATAGTGTATATCATTTTTTTTTTTTTTTATAAACAAAAAATGGACATAGGCCCTAAGAAATATAAACAGCGCGTGGACATTGGCCTAGATAAATTAATAATAAAACAACGTTTGCATGGCAGAAATTTTATTTTTTTAATGGAAAAGCTTTTCAAGAGACAAAACATTAATAATCTTGGTCGTTGACGTCAGGAATGTCTTCAGCATCAAGCTGTGTAGATCTTTTAAGATTTTCAAAGAAAGGCTTGTTATAATCACTGATGTAAGGAAGTAAGTCCAATAAATTGCTAACTTTCAGGTCTGCTACAGGTGGTTGCAAATTAATTGGTTCTGGGTTATCAATATTCATATCATTTTTTTCGCTTTCTTTTGGTGCCCCTGCGTAAATCAATTAATTTGAATCTCTCATTTTCGACTAAACTAGTTTTATAAAATAATTGGTATTGATTTTCCTGGGTGACTTTGATCCATTTAATGTGTATCCATGGAATAACTTCACCTTCCTCATTTTTCTTGCGATGTACCAGTTCACTAGTAAGTAGGCTTTTAAAATTAAAAAAAATCTTTTTGCTGCATTTCAACAACTTTTAAAGGGGGGGTCTTACATACAGATCTTATGAAATTAGTCCAATCATGGGGCACTTCAATTTCGGCAGTTGTATTTTTCTTGCTGGATTCAATGGCGGCATGAATAATATCGGCCTCCATGTGAGTGTGTCCAGGTTCCATAAATTTATGATGTATTTCTTTTAAATTTCTACCAGCTTTTTCATTTCATGAATTACAAGACAGAGCATGGTACACATAAAAATGTTGCGGTTTTGTCCTGAACATGAATCGCTATACAGGTTTAAAACTTCAGCTTCGTTAGGCAAGGAAAAAATAAACTTTCTAATGCATGATGCTATTTCCTTACCTCCACGGCCTGCAACCGTTTCATTCCACAAAAAAACATATCCCTACACTGCCCAAAATGGAAGTTTCATATACAGTTAGATTGTAAGTCCAAAGTTGTCTTTTATAAAGTGAAACACCATTGCGAAGGTACGGCAAACATTTCTCCAAGTCGAAAGAGGCGGTAACAATAGATCGGTTCTTCTTACTTTTTCCTTTGTCTGATGATTTTTGTTTATAAGCGCATTCAGCCAAATTTAAATGTATTTCTTTTTCACTTATTACTTTTGTTTTAGTTGTTTCTTCTTCGGTCGGTGGACAATTGTTTATTTTCAAGTGCCTGTAGGCTTAATTTCAGCCGGTCACACTTGGCACAAGTGTCATTTGCTGGAGTATGAAACGAGAAATTAAATTCCTCATTAAATATTTTTCTGTATTGAGATTCTTTTTCATATTTTATATTATTTTCAGAACAGTACTTACAATAAAGTTTGTACATTAGTGCAATAGATAGATCAGGACTTAGATATTTCTTTGAAGTTCGCTCTCGAGAATAATGGCTAGTATAAGTCGGAAAAGTACTAATATGTTTCCTAATTACATCTTTCTTATCCTCTTCGATTCTTCTGTGTTTTAAATGTCTTCCTCGGTTATCTTTTGGACAAATATTGGAATTACTGACTCTCTTTTTCTCGACAATCACTCTCGCCTTCTTTAAAGTTATGTCAAATGTATTCAGATACATTGTTTGGCACACCTCAATACTTTGCCTGCCTGTATTGTTAATATAGTACTTGTTATTATTTATACATCAAAACAGTTATATTTACTTTTGTAGTTGTCAACACTGTTGACTTTTTGGTTACGTTGGTAACATCCTAGATATATATATTTTTTGTTATGTTGGTTGAGTTTCCTGTTCATGTTATGTTATATTTCCTTTCTTTAATAATGTAGTCGAGATGGAGCAGTCGTAGATGATACACGTGTTTTATTTCTTGCTAGCTCTGAACAACAGGTTATGGGCCCAGGACCACGTGTTTAGTTCCACGTGTTCAACCAGTAACGAGTTCTTACGAGGTACGGGAAAAATAGCGGGAAGTTGTGTCCGTTTTATTTCGTGGTGTATAACGTGCTCAGAAAATCTCAGGACTCAAAAATGGCGGTGAATTTTTTGTCTAGTGTTCCAAAACTAAAAGGCCGAGAGAACTACAGCGACTGGGCGTTCGCGGTGCAGAACATGCTAGTGTTGGACGACCTGAAAAGTTGCTTAAACGGTACTGAAGCGGACACAGTTAAAGATGAAAAAGCCAAAGCAAAATTGATTTTGTCAATAGATCCATCTCTATTTGTGCATGTTAAAGACGCTACAACGACAAAGGACTTGTGGACCACGCTTCAAAAGCTTTTTGATGACAGCGGTTTTTGCCGCAAGATTGGTTTGTTACGTGCGTTGATCTCTATCAGACTTGAGAGCTGCGATTCTATGGAGGCTTACGTCACTCAGCTCATAGAAACAGCACAGAAGTTAAAAGGCACGGGATTCAAAATAGATGATAATTGGATTGGATCGCTATTATTGGCAGGTTTGCCAGAAAAGTTTGCACCGATGATAATGGCGATAGAACACTCTGGAATCCAGTTAACGGTGGACAGCATTAAAACCAAATTGTTAGATATGGAGCCGTCCGGTAATAAAAGCAGCGCTTTCTTTAGTGGAAAAAGGCACCAAGGTAATCGACAGGTTGGTAGCAATGGCAGTTGTAACAACACCGGAAGTAGTTCCAATGCACCAAAATCAGTTGGTGCTGGAAATGTCAAAGGAGGCGGTCCTAACCTAAAAAATGTGAAATGTTATGGATGCAAACAAATGGGGCATTACAAGACTAAATGTCCAAATAAAAACGTCAGTAATGGGAATTTAAATGCGTTTAATGTCGTCTTTTTAAGTAAGCAATTCAGTAAAGACGATTGGTACGTCGATTCCGGCGCGAGTGGACATTTTACGGTTAATCAACATTGGTTAATGAATGTCTCGGACAATGTTGGGTTACAGGATATTGTAACAGCTAACGATCAAAGACTTTCAGTGTCGAGTGTAGGCGACGTAAATATTGTGACTGTTGTGAACCAAAATAGCTTTAATATCACAATTACTAAAGCTATGTATGTTCCTGGATTAACAACAAATCTTCTGTCAGTAAGTCAGTTAATTAGTAATGGAAACACGGTGAGATTTGAGCAGGAATGCTGTAAAATCTATAACAAGGTGAATGAGCTAGTAGCTATAGCAGATTTGGTCAACAATGTTTATAAGTTAAGAGTCAAAACTGTTAAAAAGGAGGGCCAGTGTTTGTTAACATCATCAGTAGCAAGTGCCAGCAGTGCCATATGGCATCGTCGACTAGGGCACATCAACTACAAGGATATGTGCAAGATGCAGGCAGGCGTTGTTGAAGGTATGCTTTTTAAAACAAAAACAGATAATACAAATGCATGCATTGTTTGCTGTGAAGGTAAACAATCAAGAAATTCTTTTAAACATCAAGGCACAAGAGCAAGTGCTTTGTTGTAGCTTGTGCATGCAGACGTTTGTGGCCCGATGGAAAATAGGTCAATAATTGGAGGTTCAAAATATTTTTTACTTTTCGAGGATGATTATAGTAAAATGGTTTCTGTTTACTTTTTTAAAGTTTAAGTCCGAAGTTTTTAAGAAATTCCAAGAATTTAAGGCTGTGGTAGAGAATCAAAAACGCTGTAAAATAAAAATTCTCAGATTTGACAATGGTGGAAAATTTTGCAGTGATGATTTTGAAAGTTTTTTATTAAAAAATGGAATTGTGCACCGGAAAACTAACCATCATACTCCGGAACAAAATGGTGTTTTAGAGAGAATGAACCGTTCCATAATTGAGAAAGCAAAGTGCTTATTATTTGATGCTGATTTAGATAAAAAGTTTTGGGCTGTGTTTACACACAGCGGTGTATTTAAAAGACAGGTCAGTGGCTGCAGGATTGGTTGAAAAAACGCCATATGAAATATGGAATGGCAGGAAACCTAATGTTGAAAATATCAGAATTTTCGGCAGTACAGCCATGGTCCACATACCAAAAGCAAATAGAACGAAATGGGAGAAAAAGTCTAGAAAAATGATTTTAGTCGGTTTTGGTGAAAATACCAAAGGATACCGAGTTTATGACTCAGAGATTGGTTCTGTTGTGACTAGCAGAGATGTTTTGGTGATAGAAAAAGCTGAGAAAGTCCCAATAATAGTTAACTCAGACCCAGGGGGGGTGATGGGAAATATTGCGGAAGAAAGTACTGAAACTAGCATCACAGATAGTAGTGAAACCAGTTCGGAATCAGAATATAATTTCAGTAACGACACCAGTGACACTGATTTTGTGCCCAATGTAATCATCACAAATCAGACTTTGGATGAGACAGTACGTCGGTCAAGCCGAGTACCTAAACCCAAGAACTTTGAGGACTTTGCAACTTATATGTGCGCGTCCGGTGAAATGGACGTTGATCCAATTAGTGTAAACGAAGCCTTATCAGGACCAGAAAGTGTACAGTGGCGACAAGCAATGAAAGAGGAATATCAATCATTTATGGACAATGAAGTATGGGAACTTGTGGATGTTCCAGATGGTGCTAATATTGTAGACTGTAAGTGGGTGTATAAAAGGAAGAAAAATAGTGATGGCAGTGTGCGTGATCGTGCGAGGCTCGTTGCTAAAGGTTAGACACAGAAACTTGGTGTTGATTATGAGGAAACTTTTTCGCCAGTTATAAGGCACAGTACTTTAAGACTTTTAATTGCTTTGTCAATAGAATTAAATTTAAATATTAATCATTATGATATTATGACAGCTTTTTTAAATGGTAATTTGCATGAAACTTTGTACATGAGACAACCAGAAGGTTTTAAAATTTCTGATAATGCAAATAAAGCATGTAAACTTAAAAAGGCAATCTATGGCCTCAAGCAGTCTTCTAGAGTTTGGTATGAAAGAGTAGATATGGTTCTTAATGAAATTAATTATAAAAGGTCTGAATTAGAGCATGTGTTTATGTTAAAGCAGATGCAAATAATTTAACAATTTTGGCCCTATATGTGGATGACTTTTTTGTTTTTTCGAATGATTCTGTAGAAACAGAATTATTAAAATCTACTTTAAGTAATAATTTTAAATTAAAAGATTTGGGCGAGGCTAAAGAATGTCTAGGTATGAGAATTGTTAGAGACAGAGATAAAGGCATTATCACTCTAGATCAAACTGTCCAAAATAAACTGAAAATATTTGCTGAATTTAAAATCGCTATACCCCTTCGAGATTTTTCCAAAAAATTAATATCAACGGAATTACTGAATTTATGCGTTACTTAATTTCCACACTGTATATGATTTAACAGAAAACTTAGACTGATTGATCTATTTGCTCAGCAGGTCAACAAGTTGAGGTCGTCTAAATGTAACGAGTAGTAGTCGTAATTGTTGTATATTATGAGCGAATTATAAAACAGGCGAGTATTGTAAAAAAATATTTATTTGGAGCGATTTTGTTAAATAAAAAACATGACAAACATAATTTAAAGCAAACCTTTAAATACCAAATTAAAATAAAAATCTAAAAGTGCGCTGATGAACTTAAAATTTCTCCTGCTCCTGTTTTGGTTTAGAATATATGTTCTGTATGAATACCTTAATTTTAAGCCAGTTTTTATTTGTGAAAACATTAGGATACTTATCTATTAGACTCTCACACTCTCCCTTTTTCGGGGACCATTTCTGTCCTGTTCTGTGATATTCCTGATTTCATCACCCAGCAAACACGGAACTTCTGACCGACTTACGGCTAAACGCCGGCATCGTCGGGATTGTGATGGTAACGTCATAAAAATACTGGTCCACCGTATTTTTATATGGACGTATTTTGCATACTGTTTTGCGTATCTATCCGGTGCTTTATCAATACTGTAAATTAGTACACATATTTTGATATGGCAGCCCTGCTTGGTTCCTTCCGCATTAATTTTTTACGGATGGTATTCTGTTTAGTGTAAGAGATGGCGTTGTTTGTGTTTATATTTTATTTCCTGCTACGTTTTTGCCGATTGCTGCTGTTATTATTGCATTTTTATTTATTTGGCAGTGCAGTTACTGATATATAGATTACAATGGGGTAAGTTATCTACTGTTTATTCACTTGCATATATTTTATGTTATTTGTATTAGAAAACCTAAGTGGTATAACCTAAAAAGTGGTTCGGCGGTAAAACGTATAAAATACATCAGCTTTTCTTTGTATTAATGTTTGTCGATTGCTAAATTTAATAATAACGTGATGTCTTTACACAAAGTTATCGGGTTTAAAAATTACAGTGCGAGACACGAGCGTCGGCTATTAAAGAGAAAAGTTGCTAACAATTTAAATTTGGTTAATTTGGAATTGGCAAATGAAAGTACTAAAACCAATTTCGTGAACGAAGTAAATAAATTGACAAACTAATATTAATATTTGCATTAATCATAATGAGTGCATTGAAGAGACGGATCTTGAAACGAATTCTTTCAACTCTGCAGAACAATCATTTGTACCAATATCGTTGATATTCAAATAGATCAAGTTGAACAAAAGAATTCCGACAGCTCAAGAGGACCCTCAGCTTCCTTGTTAGAACCTTGTACCTCGGATGATTTTTTAAAAAATTGGGCTATTCAGAATAAAATTACTCACAAAGCATTATCGGAATTGCTTGTTTGGTTTTCAACAGGTCCAAAATTAACCGATCTCCCGCTAGATGCTCGATCTTTGTTAAAAACTCCAAAAACAGTTACAATAGAAAAACTAGGTTCTGGTCAATTTTATTATTTTGGTATACGGAATAATTTAGAAAGACTCGTTGAAAAATATAAAATAGAAATTTTAGAATTAATCTTCAATATAGATTGGAATTCCAGTCCACAAGAGTACATGTACAGCCTTTTGGCCAATTTTATGCAAACCTTATAATTTGAACAATAAACCTCCATTTCCTGTCGCAATATTTTGTGGAAATACAAAGCCACCATTAGAGGAATATCTACAAAAATTTGTTGATGAACTGACAATACTCTTACAGGTGGGATTTACACAAGACACAAAAAATATTCAAGTGAAAGTTAATTCATTTTGTTGTGATATGCCAGCAAGAAGTTTTATTAAAAACATCAAAGGACACAACGCTTATTTTGGGTGCGATAAGTGTTGTGTTGAAGGAACTTATGTTAATAAACGCATGGCATACTTGGATTTACAAGCAGAATTACGTACAGATCATTCTTTCGCTGCACGACTTGATATTTTACATAAAGGAGACACCTTTATCTCGATTAAACATTGGCTTAGTGTCAACTTTTATGGTCGATTATATGCATTGTGTTTGTTTGGGAGTCGTTAGAAAACTGTTATTTGTGTGGAGAAATGGTAATTTATCGTTTCGTAAATTAAGCCACGTCAATCTTTCTGAAATAAATATTCGAATTAACTCTGTATGACGATATTGGCCTTGCGAGTTCAATTGAAAACCTAGATCATTACAAGAACTAGAAAGGTGGAAAGCCACAGAATTGCGGAATTTTTTACTATATGTTGGACCTGTCATCTTGAAAAATATTGTGTCAAAAATGTTTATGCCAATTTTATGATTTTGCGATTTGCTGTTACTATATTATTATGCAGTAATTTGAATGAATATCACAATAATTATGCTAATGATTTATTAAATCTCTTGAAATATTCTGTGAAGTTGTATGGACAAGAATTTTGCACTTATAATGTACATGCGTTGATTCACCTTGCTCAGGATGCCAAAAAAATTGAATCCCTTAATGCCTAAACTGCTTCACATTTGAAAATTATTTATTTACTTTACAGAAAATCAAATCAACCTCTTCAACAAGTTATTCGACGTCTCAAAGAAATCGATAGTAACTCTATCCAAAATGTGCCATCTAACATTGATACAGGTTTAATGCATCACACAGATAATGTGAAAGAAGAAATACGAAACATATGTAAAGGAGAATATTATTCTGAGTTACATTTCAAGGACTTCAAGTTATGTGACAGTGACACAGATGGTAAAAATAACTGTGTGTTTCTAAAGTCTGGAAGTGTATTTCTTATAAGCAAGTTCGTTAAGTGCTCTAATGAAGTGAAGATGGTTGAGAAAAAGATGAAAATTATAAAACCTTTAGCAGATTACCCTACAGATTCGTCATTTTTACAAATGTATGAGGTTGCAGCTTCCAATGGAATTAATTATGAAGTGTGTGATTCTAAAGACATTTCATTTAAAGGACTTTTACTACCTTACTATAGCAATTATTATGGCTTTATGCCTTTAATACATTTACAATAATGTTTTCAACATTTTTCTAAATATAGCAGAACCTCCTAGAGTAGGGTATATATACCGGCCCTCTCCTCCGTCCTTGATCATATACGTATACGGGCATATGTTTCAAGGCCGTTGCGCCCGCGGATTGAATGTCTATGACACACATGTACGCGCGCTTTTGTCAAGGCCGTTTCATTTGCTGTTTTTTATTCCTCCGGCCTTGATCGTACACGTATACGGAGTATTCTTCGCTTGAAGACTCCTCCGTTGTATGGAAATTAGAAAAAATATGTGTGTATTCGTGAATGGTGGGGTTTTGTGACGTAACTATGTGTTTGTAATAAAGGGAGATGAAGTTGCGATGTAAAATCATATTTGTTTCGAATCGTCTACTGTTAATAGGTTTTGTGAGCATAGTGTTGTAATCTGAATATTTTGAAGTGAGCATTATTTTATATTTTGTTGCAATTCTTTCACTTTATACAAAACTGTTTATTTAAACATGGCTGCAATTTCTGATATTGATTTATTAGCAATTAATGAACTTATCAATCAAGTTACTTATCAGATTGTGGAACAGAGACCGATTTCTGCATTAATTATAAATAAGGCTTACCTAATAAAAACATATATCAGGTCAATACGCGGTTTGGAAAATCGCTCTTGATAAATTTGTTTGATGAGAGTACAATTGCACCGTTCATTTTTGCCAAAAAGAGTTGCAGAGGTTCTAACGCCGTATGTTATTGATAAAATAAATTCAGTAAAAGACAGATACACGTTGACTTATTTAGGTGAGCGCACTCCCGTTTATCCTGGTGCAAAAACGAGTTGTTTATTAAAATTCTCTATTTTTGAATAATTTTATTATTTCGTAACAAAGAAAATAAATAAATTTATCACCAATTAGGATTATTTAAAAGTAGTAACTAGTTAGTAATTAGAATATAGTGAAAGAAAGTTTATCATAAAACATAATGCTTAGATCACTCATTAACTCATATCAGCCAAATAAGTCAAAATTTACTTTAACGATTCTACGCTAATAGCATCCATGTAAGTCATTTAATAATATTTTATTTAAAATCAAAATTTTTACATCTAATTATTTAATTTCCAGACAAGTAGCAAATATGTGGATGTGTTATTCAGCTCAAGGATGGGTAAAAGCAGAAAATATTGGTACATCTATTCAAAGGCTGTGTTCCCAGTTAAGCGATCTAAGTATGGAATCGCTACATGCCGCAAATTATGATCTAAACTACTGTTTCGATAATGATGAAGTTCAACGTCTTATGGATGATTCTGAAAAATACAACTTGGGTGCAAACACATGTAAGAACAAGTGAGAACGGGTAAACAGTATGAGCGGGTGAACAGTCTGATATGTGCATTAGTTAAGCGTGCGCTACGCGCACCCTTGGCGCTGTGCAAGGCATCCTCTGTCGCAACAAAAATGTGTGTATTATTGGCCGCCGCGCCGTTACGATGCGTCGGATCGAATTCGGTCATTAGATATTTCTGCGCCGTTCGCGTCGTAGAACGCCAACCCCCCGCGATTTTGACGAAAAGGCGCGTACCGAAATTAGCCGCCATTCCCCCCCCCACAAATTTGTTCACGGAAACCTCCCCTCGAATAAACCACGCCCACGGGAGCGCGGTCATTAATCTGCCGACGAAGTATTTTTTTTGGTCGATCGAATATTTTCGGCGCGTCGAAGGCCGCCACGCCGTTACGACGCGTCGGATCGAATTCGGTCATAAGACTTTTTTGCGTCGTTCGCGACGGAAAACGCCCCCCACGATTTTGCCGTAAAGGCGCGTTCCGAATTTAGCCGCCCCTCCCCGACCCCCACCCCCTCCAATCTTTTCACGGAAACCTCTCCTCGAATAATCCCCGCCCGGAACGCGGTCCTTAATCTGCCGACGTAGTAGTAAAATCCGTTTAAAAATTAGATTTAGTTAAATGTCGAATTTTTGTCCAATTTCAAAGTAGAATCCATGTCGTACATCCGTTTTAAATTTTATTTGTTTACTTTAAAATGTAACATTTGTACTGACACGACCGGAAAGTTATAAAAGATAAATGTTATTTACAGTCGGACGTGAAATAGAATAAATTTTATGCGGTATCCACGTTATGGGAATTTTTCTTTCATTGTAAAGATCTTTTGACACTTCGACGCGGTGACGTTCGTCACGCCGTTGTTGTAGGACGTCTGATCGGAAAAGGTCATTAGTTGTTTTCTGCGCTTTTTGCGGTGTAGAACGGTACGCCGTCCACGAAGTGGCCGAAACCGCAATTTCCAAAATGAACCCCCCCCTCCCCCGAGTGCCCATGTCCCCCCCCAAATTTTTTGCGACATCGTCGACTCCCACAGGTCAAGGGTACAGGAGCGCATGTGCCTCTCGCAACCGGAAATAATTAATTTCGTGCGTCAAATATTTTCGGCGCGCCGACTGCCGCCACGCCGTTACGATGCGTCGGATCGAAATGAGTCATCAGACTTTTCTGCGCCGTTCGCGTCGTAGAACGACGCGTCGTAGGCGAATTTGCTGAAAGGGCATTTTCCAAAAATATCCCCCCTCCCCAACTCCCCTCCGTTTTTTTCTGGAACACCTGTATTGGAATTATATCTGCCCACGGGAGCGCAGTCCTCGATCTCACGAGGTTGTATTTTTTCCCGACGATTAAGCGTTACGATGTGTCGGATCGAAATGGGTCATTAGACTTTTTTTGCATCGTTCGTGACGTATCAGGAGACGCCGCCCGCAATTTTGCCAAAAAGCCGTTTTCCGAAAGCAGCCCCCCTTTCCGACCCGCCACCACCCCCTCGAATTTTTTTACGTAAACCTTTCCTCGAATAATATCTGCCAACGGGAGCGCACTCCTCAATCTGTCGACGCAGCATTTTTTTCGGACGATCGAAAATTTTCGGCGCGTCAGCGAACGCCACGCCGTTACGATGCGTCGGATCGACTTCGGTCATTAGACATTTCTGCGCCGTTCGAGACGTAGAACGACACGCCATACGCGAATTTACCGATGGGGCGCGTTTCGAAAATGGCCCCCCCCTTCCCCACCCCAAACCTCCCTCCAATTTTTTTGAGAAAACCTCTTCGAATAATGTTCGCCCACGGGAGCGCGCTTCCTACTTTCTTTTCCCTATTTTTTTCGGACGATCGCACATTTTCGCCGCGCCGGATCGAATTCGGTCATAAGACTTTTTTTTGCGTCGTTCACGACGAAAAACGACACTCCGTACGCGATTTTGCCGAAAAGGCGCGTTCAGAAATTAGCCCCTACTCCCTGAACCCCCACCCCCTCCAATTTTTTCACGTAAACCCCTCCTCGAATAATCCCCGCCCACGGGAGCACGCTCCTTAATCTGCCGACGAAGTATTTTTTTTCGGACGATCGAAAATTTTCGGCGCGTGGAAGGCTGCCACGCCGTTACGACGCGTCGGATCGAATTCGGTCATACGACTTTTTTGCGTTGTGCGCGACGTAGTATGACACACCGTGCGCGAATTTGCCGAAAAGGCGCTTTCCGAAATTAGCCCCCCCTCTCCCCGACCCCCCAACCACCCCTCGAATTTTTTTGCGAAAACCTCTCGCCGAGCGACGGCCCCCCACGAAAGCGCGTTCCTTCATGTGCATATTTACTATTTTTTTTCGGACGAACACAAATTTTCGGCGCGCCGACGGCCACCACGCGTAACGATGCGTCGGATCGAATTCGGTCATAAGACTTTTCTGCGACGTTCGCGACGTAGAACGACACGCCATGCACGAATTTGACGAAAAGACGTTTTCCAAAAGTAGCCCCACCTCCTCGACCCCCCAACCCCCCCTCTTGAAATTTTTCCGAAAACCTCTCATCGAACGACGCCCCCCCACGGAAGCGCGTTTCTTAATATGGATATTTAGTATTTTTCCCGACCGTTTGAAAAAAAACGCGAAAAAGCGATCGATTTGATCCGCAGACAGCCTAAACTAAGCGTCGTACGCGTACCGCACTCCTATACTTTTTTGTAGGCCTGACGATATTCCTTCCTATAGAGGGGTAGCGATCCCCTTCGTCTGAACTCTGGGTATGTAGCAACCCCCCTCCACGCACCCCAATGGTGGGGGGTGGGTTGATATGAGTTTTTTCATCTCGTGTCGCCCCCATAGCCACCTACGGGGTCAAAACGGAGCTCGAAAAGTCGCTGCACCAGATTACGGTTGCTCATTGGGCGGCAAGGGGGGCGGAAATTTTCCGGGTCCTATATCTCGGCAACGGGAAGAGCTATCGAAGCGATCTCGACGGCGTTGTACTCGTACAGTCGTTCCATACCTGCATTGAGGGAACCATTTTTTTCGAAAAAACGATTATTTCAAAATTCACCCCCCACCACCGCGAAAACGCGTGGAGAAACCATGTAACTTTATAAGTGCACAATGTGCTAAATGCACCCTTTTTATGTAAAAAATTCGTCGCGCCCGCGAGAGCAGTTTCGACGGGAGTCTTGCTGCTCATTAGCGGGATATAAAAAATATATTCGCGGTATTTTAAATTTAGATGAATTTTGTGAAGAAATGGTTCAATTGGATTTAAAACATCTGTATGAAATTTTTTTTTTTTATATATATAGCGACATCGACTACTCAGGTCATTAATCGCCTCTGTTCTATGTACTAATTTCTCTCTTTTTAACTGTTTTTTTTTTTAAGTCGTAAGAAAGAAGAATTTCACTAGCAACAACAGTAATCTTGTAACATGAAAACAAACTTCATATCCTATTTATGAATATATAACACATGTTAGATTTTAGATAGTAGATTGGTAGCTCCTAAGAATTCTAGTGTCTTTCTTAGATTTATAGGAGATTCTCCCAAGCATAGACTGAGTTGATCCGGAATTGCTATTCGTCTTCTATGTTGCTCATATCTCGGACATTCTAACAAAATGTGTTTCACCGATACTGGTACGTTACAATTTTCGCATCGTGGTGGTTGACGACCTGCTAACAAATAGCTCGATGTTAAATTTGTATGGCCAATCCTCAGTCTTGTTATTGCAGTTTGTTCCCTTCTACTAAATGACTCCATGCATATCCATTTACCTACTTCCGGTTTGATTTCCTTTAATTTGGCATCAAATCCGTTCCATTCTTCTTGCCATAGATTTAGCCCCTAACGCCAGTCTTAAACCCATACAGTGGATACTGTCTAAGACTTTGAGTCGAGATTTACGTGCCGAAGCATATACTATACAACCGTAGGCCATTTTTGCTAAAATCATAGTTCTATAAACCCTGAGTAGCATTTCCTTATCTGCTCCCCATTTTATACCCGCCATACATCTTAATAAATTAAGTTCCCTCTTACATTTAGTAGAAAGATTCCGAATGTGAGCATCCCAGTTTAGTTTTTCATCAAAAGTTAAACCTAAAAACTTGCTTTCAGATCTACATTCCAGAGTTCGACCATCAAGAGTGAGATGGGGGTGGCGATGCTCTGATCTTAATCGGCAAAAATGTACACAATGTGTTTTTGAAGTAGAAAACTGCAATCCATTTCTGTTTGTTAGATCTGAAAGGCTATCGATAGCATGTTGTAGATTATGTTCTATATCTTCTATACGTTCTGCAGAATAATATATTGCTAGATCATCAACATATAGCATCTTACCAATTGTCGGGTTCAAAGTATTGAGTAGTTCATTAACCGCTATCGTGAATAGCACTACACTTAAGGTTGAACCTTGAGCAACTCCATTTTCCAGAAGCCGAGGATCAGACGTAATTTTTCCCATCCGAACTCTAAAAGTCCTATTGTTCAAAAAACTCTTAATGAAGTTCGGTAATTTTCCTCGGAGTCCCCAATTATAAAGGGTTTTAAGAATGCCTACTCTCCAAACCATATCATATGCTTTTTCTACGTCAAAAAACACAACCACTGTATGACTTCTCTTAGCAAAATTATTTTGAATAACAGTTTCCAGGTGCACTAGATGATCTATTGTCGATCTATGCTTACGAAAACCCATCTGTAGGTCTGATATAAGTGCATTTTTTTCTAGGTACCACATTAGTCTCCTACTAACCATTTTTTCCATTACCTTGTCCAAGCAACATGTAAGTGATATAGAGCGATAACTACTTGGTAGCTTCGGGTCTTTTCCTGGTTTTAGCAGGGGTATAATAATTGCTTCTTTCCATTGGTTTGGATAATTCCCTTCTGTCCATATTCTATTATAGATAGCTAAAAGTATCTCTTTACATGTTGAAGGTAATTTGCGAATCATCTCATAGAGTCAGCACCTGGAGCTGAATTATTTGTTTCTTGAATAGCACTATCAAACTCTCCCATGTGAAAAGTTTCATTATAAAATGATAAGTTAGGTTCACTGAAGTCTAAAGGCACTTCAGTATTTTGTTTATATTGCAAAAAGTTGAGGTTATAATTGGAAGTGCTACTTGTGTCACTGAAGTTATCTGCGAGAGCCCCTGCCACTTTATTTGCATTTGAGATGATCTGGCCATTGACCTCTAGGATTGGTGATACATTTGGAAATTTCTTACCCATTATATTTCTCACTTTTTTCCATACCTCAGATGCGTGAGTAGATGAATTAATAGTGGATAGATATGTCTGCCATGAGTTCCTTTTGCTAGTTAAAATAACATGTCGAGCTATCGCGCGATTACGTTTAGAAAGGATTAAGTTTTCCTGAGATTGGTTCCTTTTATATCTAGTTAAAGCTCGTTTCTTGTTACGAATAGCATTCGCAACTTCATTATTCCACCAAGGAACTGAGGGTCTATGACGATTGCTGTGTGATACTGGTATACTCATTTCTGCAGCATAGGTAAGGGCAGATGTTAACAAATTTACTGAAATAATCACATCATCAGAAGTCTCTACTTGGGTAAGGTATTCCGAGAATCGAGACCAGTCAGCTTTTTCCAATTGCCATCTTTGGGATGAGTCATTGGAAATAATTGCTTCAGAGAACTTAACAGTTATTGGAAAGTGATCTGATGAGAGTTCATCGGTAAGAGTCGACCATAAGAGTCGATTTGAAATTTGAGGAGAACAAAGAGATGTCAATTGCAGAAAAGGAATTAGATCTAGAATTCATATAAGTGTTCTCACCTGTATTCAGCAATACTAAATCATTGTCATTTATTATGTCTTCTATAATACGACCACGTAAATTTACACGTTCAGACCCCCATAGGGGATTATGAGCGTTGAAATCTCCAACAATTAAGAATGTGCCAGGTAGTTGAGAAATCAAATTTTCTAGGTCCCTTTTAGTCCAGTCAAAGTCAGGTAAGTATAAGTTACAAATTGTTACTTTAAATGGGAAACTTAGTTGTATAGCTACAGCTTGTAGTTGAGTTTGTAAGTCAATTTCTATTACGGGAATATTATCTTTAATGTATATAGCAACTCCACCTCTAGCACGATAGTCAGGATGCACATCTTTTCTATAACAATTGAAGCCCCCTAAGATTGAATGTTTCATCAGGCTTTAGGTGAGACTCTTGTAAATACATGCAAAAGGATGACGTCTCCATTAATATATGTTTCAGGTCTATATAATGATGTTTAATTCTATTAAAGTTCCATTGAAGAATATTTTGCAGCACGAATTTTAAATTTGGTGATTGATAAATGGAGATTTAGATACAATTAATAATATATGTAAATAAAATGTATAACAAATAAATATATAATAAATAGGACGAAACAAATTAAAAATAATGTATAAATAAAATCAAATAAATATTTTAAAATATCACAGACAATATCACATCTTTTCTGTATATATCTCTTGCTTAGAGCTCGGATCAGGGTTTAATACCTGTTTTTGCTGTTCTAATACAGCACTGTCTATTTGAGATATAGGGTAGTTATTAGAAGCAGTTTCTTGTTGTTTTATGGCACTATCTTTCCTGCGCCTTCTCTTCTGCCACCCTGGTTTTCGTTTTCTTGTTTTTCCTTGGCTTTGCGTTGATGATAGACTACCATCAGTGTCGTCAGACCTCTTAGCTGGAGATTTGACCGCTTTCCTTTTCTCTCTATATAGGCTGTGTGAAGAGTCTGATGTATAAGTAATAGCTGTACGAGTAGATGGTCCTGCTAATGGTTTTACAAAGTTTATATCACCATGTACATAACCTTGTAGTTGTTCTGATTCTTTTGTAACATTAGCTCTATCTGGATTTATATATTAATTAACAAATTCTTTCATTATTGAGTTAATGACTTGTGTTAATTGGGTTATTAATTCTTTAATTATACGTGGTTCCATGGCCGATTTTGTTGATGATTGCATGGATTGTGCATGAGAAAGTCCTGGAATAGGAGTATTAATAGTAACCTTTCTTTTCGCTTCAGCATAACTTAATTTTTCTGTAATTTTCACTTTCTGTATAGCTACTTCTTGCAGGTATTTAGGACATTTTGGATCCCTAGCTGAGTGAGTACCCTCACAGTTTACGCATTTGTAGGGTGTTTCACAAGGTTTACCCTCATGAGGCGTTTTGCCACATACGCATTTTGGTTCCTGAGTACATTTAAGAGCAATATGTCCAAATAACTGACATCTAATACAACGAAGTGGAGATGGAACATATGGACGAACTTGTAATCTATACATTGCAGCATTAATAAATTTTGGTAATTTCGGAGTATTAAAGGTAAGTATATGATTAGGTGTATCAACCAATGTTCCATCTCTCCTTGTCTGTATTCTCTTTATACCAATAACACCCTGGTCTACTAAATTCTCCTCAATTTCTTCTAAAGAACAGTTTAATAAATCCCTACAGAAGATTACTCCTTTACTAATATTTAGTGTACCATGTGGTATTACCTCTACATGTATATCAGCAAAGCGTTCTATTTTTTGTAATCGCTTAGACTGTGGATTTGACACTGTTTCTACTAACAAACCATCTTTAATTTTTTTAACATTTCTCCAATTAGACCATACATAGTTTTATGGATCAAAAATGGGCTGACTTTCGAAAAATCAGTCCCATCAATTTTTTTAATGATCAGAAACCGGGGTTGTTCCGCCGTCTCCTGAGTCATATATGTAGTACTTGCGGTAACTTTATGTGGGGCGATGCCGCTTGCTCCATCGCTGACCACAGACTGCTGTCGCTTTTGCCCAACTGCAGATCCAGCATTGCAATCTACAGCAGGTGGGATTGTTTTCCATCGACTATCTAACGATGCATCCGAGGCTGGCTTTATTGTCGACATCAAACCATAATTTTCCCGTTGTCGCCGGGAAAACACGCCCAGTTAACGCCGGGGAGGCGAACCGTTAGGGACCCACTATCGTAGGGCCATTCATCCCATCAGCACGGTTAACACTTTAGGATTACGCGGAAAAAGATTAAGTATTAAGGATAGGAATAGTATAGGATATTCTAGGAATAGGTAAGTAGAGGAGGGTTGGGAGAAACTAGGAAGATGTATTAAGGACAAAGTAGGAATAAGTGGTGGGACAGCGGGCAGCTGCTCCAGTTAGTCGCCTTTTACGACAGGCAGGAGATTCCTTGGGGCTATTCTTTACACACCCGGCGCCCACACGGGGTATCGGTATGAAATAGACAAATATTTACCAAAGGAAATTATTGAAAAATACCATCTAGAACAATCTGAAGATGATTATGGAGGATTATGAAAACACAGTCAATTAATTTGCATATATTCATATTTTCACTGCAATATATTATTAGAAAGTGTTTATAATAAAACATTGTGTATATTTTTATTTTCACTGCAAATGTATTATTAGAAAATGTTTATAATAAAAAATGAAATATGTATGTATGTTTTTTATTTTTCTCTAGTTGCAGGTTAAAATCAAATAAATAAGACACTTGTTTATAGATTACATATATTTTTTTATTACATATTTGCTCACATTACAAAATAATTATTACAATTAGGCATTAAATAAACATATTAATCAAATAATTTTATATTTAAATATGCAATACACTTATTAAGAAATTGAACATTTAGTAGAGCATTGTGAACATAGGAGATGTTTTACTTGGAACCAACAAAACCATTTTGAACAGAACCATCTAAGGCGCTGTAACTTAAGTATGCATCATGAAATATAAGAGCATATACTCGAGTTTGTTCTGGAAACTTGGTTTTCCTGGTTTCAAATTCTATTTTTATGTCAACAGTTGATGATTTCATGGAATCCGGTTGGTGGGAGCGATCAAGGACAAACAACGGATTTTTTCTGAATTCTCCAAGATCCATCATCAGTTCACCCATATCTTTGTCATAATAACTACGCTGGAAGCTTTCACAGGCGTAGTAAGCGGCAGAATCGAGTTTCTTATCGAAATCTAAATTCCAACGTTCATATGGGAACACTTCAGAGTTTAAATATAGACGAATATTGTTAATATCTGCATGTATAAACTGTGTGATATTCTTTGTTCTGTCATTGGAAAAATTATTGTTTTGAAAACCTATAATGATATAGCGTGGCCTCTCGAGACTGCTAGTGGTTTTAACAGCCCATATATCTGAGGCTGTATCACGGAAACTAGGTAACTCATAAAGATCCCACATGCGGTAGGCCATTTTAACTTTAGCATTGTAACCACTCTTATTAATTCGATTCAATAGTTTAAGCTTTTGACGATCTTCAAGTACAATATGTCTTATCTTCCATTCAATCTTGTTAATTTCCAATTTAGCATCCACCTCCCCTATGTATAAGTCTTTAAATATGCGAGCTGCTATTAAAATTAGCTCCTGCTTTGTATTCAAAATACCTTTAGTGTAATCTTCAGCAAAACCCATAAGGTATTTAAGGGGTAGTTTACCACTAAACACGTGACTGACAGTGTCTAAAATATCTTGCTTTTGTTGAGTTAGACCCCAACCTGAAGTTACTAGCGATCATGCATGTGTTTGACCATATGAAACCATACTTTTCATCGTGGTAGAAATACCTGGTTTTCGAACTACAGCCACTTGTTCACCGCCCATCTCTAGACGTATCTCTTCAAATACAAATGCGAGTGCATTATTGGATAGATAACATTGTTTAGTAGCATCGCTAGGTGTAAATTTTCCTTCTATGTATATGTAACTATCTGCAATGTCAAGTATCAGATCTTGAAAATTAATGGGAATTCGTATTTCATCCGAATTTCTGTAATATGGCGAGCCATAAGGTTTATATGTATGTTCGTGTAGACTAATTAGTGAATAATCAAATACCGGTTCGTCAAACACTTCAAGTTTATCACTAGTTGCAATAACCATCATCGTTATTTTCAATTTTTTCTCAATTTCAATCCAATAGATTTGAGAAAGTTACGATCTCTGGCTGACAATCTATGTCTTAACTGTTTAAGGTGTACACGTTGAACGAATCTACTTCCACATGCATTCTTCTTTTTATCGACATTATTATCGAGTATATTATATTGGTGGTTTACCTGTCGCTGTCGATTATTATATCTGAAACCCATTTGAGTGGTTGTGATATTAAAACTAATTCAATTCTAACTTTACAATAATTTTTTTCACCTCGAAAATCGATTAAATCGCCGTTGTCATCCAATATGCGTAGAGTAATGTTGTCGATAAACTGACGTCCTTCAGGTCTAACAGGTAAATATATGATATTAGCAGGCTCCCTGGTAAGTTTGTAACCTGGTTCTACATCAATGTCAAACTCAAAGAGGGTGTGTGATTTATCGGTATTCAAATATGCTCCAGAAATAATGTTGCAATCTATACGTATCATTCTTACTTTCATAATATCAACTGGAAGCGTTGATTCGTAAACTCTATTTGGATATAAACGTATTGCTTCAAATCCTAGTAGGCTACCAATCGAGTTTGGTTTCGTAAAGTCTATTTCATACTTTGACCAAATCTGACATTTTAATGTGTTGTTGTTGGCCCGTATCGAGAGTGTTTTTTCGAAATCTTGTTCATCAACATTCATAGCTTTCAATATTGCTCGATAGATTTCATTAATTTCATAAGCTCCTAGAGGTATTGGAATATTTGTTGTGGATGCAGCCTTCGCATTAATTTTATAGCAAAAATTGTTATTACTTTCATCCACATTAAATATAGAATTGTAAGAATAGAACCCTATTAAACCTAACCCATAACGACTAGCTGTATCTAGTTGAATTGGTGGATAAAAGTCTGTACTAAGCACGCTTGAGCGGCTCGTTACTGTGAAGGTGTGCGACATGACTGATTTATTTAGAGAGTGTTCTGTTGCTTTATTGCGTGTTGCAGGTGGTGGACCGTCATTTTCATCAATAATGGTGGCTTGACCATCATCAGAGAAATGATCTTGACAATACTGATATTTTAATATGTAATTATCATTTTGAAGGTGTGTTGGTAACTTATCCCATACTAACGCAATTTCGTTTGATGCGCATGCAATCATAACTTCCTTCGGCATATCTGCAAGTTGATATTTGCTCATTTTCCTCAGACTGCGAAGTCTAGAAAATGCAATTAGTGAATATCCCATTCTTTTAATGTTTTCTCTGTCAATCGCTGGTGTGATAGATGTTTGCTCCATAGTGTCACTTTTTCGTTCTTGAAGATAAAAACTTTAAGCACAAATGTCCACACCACACTGTATTAAATTTTTGCTGCCGCTTGTAATTATAGCAGATTTTATCAATTTTCTTTGAACTGGTGTGGAAATATCGAACTAATTCTATGGTGGGGGCAAATCACCAAAACTATCAAAATATGTGACTAAACCACCACGTTTCTTATATGCCATCCAATGCGTCCCAGGACCGTCCACATGATCTAAATTGATGATTGCGGCTTCATTATAATGTTGGCCTGAATTTGGAAGAATATTGCGCATAAATACATCTCGAAAATAAGGTATCTTCATCCTCTTAGCATATTATCAGAGATCAATGTCGGTTAGAGCTCTCTGGGGCAGGGTGTCTAATAGTTTTTTGAATTTCGCGGTTTTAGGTAAAGCCCCAACCCTTTAAGATATGGTTTGAAATGCAACCCTTTACCGCTTTTTCCCATGGCGATCGCCTCCATATGTCTGTTATGGCGATTTGCTTCAGCTATCCCTTGTCGGCTCGTTTTCACAAGATTCACTGCTTTAGCAATGCCCGCTGCACCTCCAGCTAAAGCACCCAATGCAGATAAGCCAGCAAATATAGGTATTAAAGGTAGAATTCCTCCAACTTTCGGTATCGGAATTATGCGAGGTGTTCGAATTTTGCGTTTTCCACCTGCTGCTTTTATGTGATGTCGAGCAGCTTGAAGCGCAATGTGCATAGCTTTCTTTGTATCTTTTACAACATTTCTTTTACCGTCAGCTTTCCGTAATACATCGCGCACCTTGCGAACTATTCCCCCACCGAAAGCTATTTTTCTAACATCCTTCTTGCCATTCTTCTTCTTCTTTTTAAGAATATTCTTTCTCTTTGAAATATGAGGTAATGTTGACTTACATCCCATACCAAGATGTCGTTTTCCTTTCATTATGTTCGTAACTAACCAAGCGACTGCTTTTTTTCCAATCGTTGCGTCTTTGGATTTAACTCGTTTCCAAGCTGCCTGTTCAAGTTGATAGTCTGCTTTGTGTCTGGCTGCTATACCGTTCTGTGTGTATGCAATATCGTGTTCCTTGCACGATATATCAAGCTGATTTTTTCCGATATCACCACGTTTGAGTCTCCTTTCTAACTTGGTACCGGGGACGAAATACTGATAACCTCCCGGTAAATGCAATTCAAATGGAATCTTGTCAATCAGGGAATTGATTAAACCCCCACCAATCTTTTTGTCGCTTTGATGTCTTTGATGTGTGTGTTGTGTGGTGATCAACATTTAAATAAGCGTTGTAAAACATACATCTATTTATATAGTCTTCAACCGCGATACAATGCGCATTGTCAAGCAGAAAGAAAAATTTATTGTGGATAATTTAGATGAGAAAGTGGAATTTGGGTATGGCGATGTAAATAAACGTCATGGACCGCTACTACCATCAACTGTACGATCTATTATAATCGGACCGTCAAATTGCGGAAAGACAAATGTAATGATTTCTCTACTTACCCACCCTCTTGGACTACGTTTTTTGAATGCATATCTATATTCAAAATCACTAAATCAAGTATGAGTACTTACAGAACGTATTAACACCGATTAAGGGATTAGGGTTTTATACCTTCAGTAATAATGCACAAATAGTTGAACCATCCGAAGCCCAGCCGGAGTCAATATTTATATTTGATGTTGTAATATGTGAGAAGCAGGATGTTATAAGATCATATTTTAGTATGGGGCGTCATAGGAATGTGGACCGCTTTTATCTCGCTCAATCATATTCACGCACACCGAAGCAACTCATAAGGGACAATAGTAATTTCATAGTTATGTTTAAACAGGACGACATGAATTCGCACCATGTATTTTCCGATCACGTGTCACCCGATCTAACATTTAAACAATTTCAAGAAATGTGTGTAGAGTGTTGGAAAGATAAATATGGATTTCTGGTAATAGATAAGGATAGAGAAATACGTGAGGGTCGATATAGAATAGGTTTTGATAGCTTTATATATCTTTGATGTATTTTAATTAAAACTTCAATCGGTCTATAGACATCATCAAAGACACTTCGATAACAGAGATATATAATAATTAAAAATGAATACCATCAAAGAGGGTAAGACCAACATTGATGCTGTGAATGAAATATGTCTGAAACGTAAGCTGATAGAAGCGACAGATGCATGCGGTACGCAAGAAATTCAACTCAATTAAAGGTAGACATGTGGAGAACCAATTATCACTTGAGAAGATGTATGAACCTATAACAAAACCTTTAAAAGTTATATCCTCAGCGACAGATATAAAATCACAAATTCAACCGCTACAAACGAAAACCTCGATTCAAAGGACGCATTCAAGGGAATCATCTGACAGAGATACTTCTTTTAAAACCACACCTGATAGAAGCAAGAATGATGGTAAATATGATACATTACAAACATCAATAATGGAAACACCTCCACCATCAATATTCGCAACCCCAAGTTCGGAAATTTCATTTACAGGAGAAGTACATGACATAGTCAGTAGGCACATAGGAAATTTAAAGTCGGGTAATTTTAATTACGATACCATATACGGTGTACGAGTAGATCCCAATAATGAGGTCCTATGGATGGGTAATGCAGAAGTACGATTTTCTAATGGAAATATTGCACTGTCGCGTGGTAAAAAAAACTTGAAGTGTATCCAAGCAGTGCAGAGTTATATGATATAATATTTCTGAGATATCCACCGATTTCAAATAGCGGTGTTAATGTTAATCGCAATGAAGAGTTGAAGATTTATGGTAAAATATTAACAAAGACTAACGCAGCATTCAAGAATTATAAGCCTGATAATGGGTTGAACACATCTAAATGGAAGAAATTCCACAAAATTATAAAACCTTTGGTAACCTCTACAATGGTGACTAGATCGAAAAGTGGTTTAGGATTACATCATAAAATACCTACTCAGAAGATGTACAATGATAGAGATGTGGATTATGTATATTGGAATAAACCAAAAGAATTGGTGGACCGTCTGCGTCTGTTATGGGCTTCAAAAATGGCTGATAACAATAATGTTAACAACGAAATATTAAATTTAATCAATGAGATCAGAGAAGAAAAAAATTGTGTATTAAAACTTCCTTGGCGACGTCACGCCTTCCAAAGAGAACATAACGTATATTCATACTGATATAATTTCTTATATATTATATCACCCAGTATGTATAATAGGTGCAAATGTGTCTAAAACGAGTTAGATGTATTCAGAAATGGCTACTGTAAACACCATTGACAAGTTTGGTCGTAGAAAAAGTGGTAGTAAATCAATGCTTTTACGTGGACCACGAGGTATTGGATTCAAGCTCACCAGTGATAAGCATTTTGATGTTCAGAATAAACGTTTAAAGAATATTGGCCACCCAATAGACGAGACAGACGCAGTGACATGCGATTATGTACATCAGTATATTGATAAAAGCATACAAGAAGCGTCTAAAATAATTCTAGACACATTTCACAAATCTATGGTTGAGTACAATAAAAAAATGAAGAGTCCAACACAACGTATGCGAATCAATTGATTGATGACGTTCGACGTTATATTGAAAAAGAAATTTCTATCATCAAAAACATACTTAAAGAAAATCAAGATACTTTAACTGCTAGAGTAGCTAAAATAGAGCAGACAGTCGCCGAATTTCATTCAAAGAACACGTCATCCGGAAGATTATCGTTTCCTCCTGAATTGGATGACGCAATATCTATGTAGCGAAAAGAATACCTAGATGCTAGATGTTTAATAATTGCAAACAACAAGTTGTTAACGAATTGCACAAATCTTGTAGGCGAAATTTCCCTAGAAGAACTCTAATTAAAGGGTTTGGTGATTTATGGCAGATTGACTTGGCTGAAATGCAGCAGTTCGCAAGGAATAATGGTGGTCACAGATATATTCTTTTCGTAATCGACTGTTATTCGAAATACATTTGGACTCGGGCTATTGTAAACAAAACAGGAGCTGTGGTTGCTAAAGCTATGAAAAGTGTTCTAAAAGAAGCAAAATATTCACCTAAAAATATACAGAGTGATCACGGAACTGAGTTCTACAACAGAAATTTTACTGTGATAATGAAGCAAAACAATATCAATCACTACTCCACATATAGCACAAAAAAAGCGGCGATTGTGGAACGTGTAATACGTACATTAAAAAATTGGTTGTATAAAGAATTCTCACTGAGAGGTAAATACAGATGGATCGACATTCTACAGAAAATAACAGAACGTTATAATAAAAAAATCCACAGAATAACTAAAATGAGACCTATCGATATTACACTAAATACATCTTTAAATGTATATAATCATGCTAAAATTGCTTTAAAACCTAAATTTCACATTGGTGATGTGAGAATAAGCAAATTTAAAAGTGTGTTTTCTAAAGGTTTTACACCCAACTTTTCAACAGCGTTGTTTAAAATCATAAAAATAAACATAACAATCCCCAGGACATATTTACTTCAACATATGTTGGGTAAGCCGATCAAAGGGTGTTTTTATGAAATGGAACTGCAAAAAACTAAATATCCAGATGTTTATTTGGTGGAGAGTATTTTAAGGAAGAGAGGAAATAAAATGTATGCGAAATGGCTCGGACTTATCAAAGAATATAATTCCTGGATTAATAAAACTGATATTTTATAAATATTGCATATTACTATGTTTTAAATAAAATTGTAAAAAAAATGTGTATTGTTAAATCGAATGGTGCTTCTATTTGTGAATCAGAAATAAATACAAAATTATTTATTTCTTCTTAGAACGTAGCTAATCAATATCCTATTCATAGCTTTCATGTTATTTTAATTTGTAGACTACAATAATGTTTATTTGTAATATATTATATTTTAGATAAAATATTTACAATAATAATAATTAATGTAGGTATTTGTAGATTCAGAAAGAAAATAAATAATATTCACATGTATTGTTTAATAAATATCGAAAAGCAATACCTAGTAAAAGGGTGTAAAACTTCTAATTTTTAAACTTTAACGGTAAAGCTTTCATTGCAATCGACCGTTAGTAAAGGTTGTTTACCTAATAAAAGTTGCTTTTACACCTGTTTTATTACCATTTGTGAACAAATCTCACATCTCTAATGGAATATTTTTATTACACCTTTATTAATAAATTTAGATGACACTAATTTATAGTAATATTTTATTCCACACTTTTTATATTATTTTTTAAATTTTAGACTATAAGAATTATTTTTATACTTTATTATATTTTAGATAAAATGTTTACAATCAAGAAAGTAAATAAATAATTATGGAGAAATAGTTGTATCATTTATATAATAAAGCGGATCAGAAAAAAAATAAGGAGCATACAATTAAAAAAAATTTTATTATTTAAAAGTACATAAATAGATAATACGAAAAAAGAAATACAAAAAAAGAAAATACAAAAAAAATTATAACTAGACATTAATAATAATATAAAAATTATAAAAGAAACACAAAAAAATAAAAATTATAAAATAGAGGCTAATAATATAAAAAAGAAAAATACAAAATAAATACAAAAAAATAAAATACAACACAAAATAACTATAATAAATAAAAAAAAATTAATGTCTATCGTTTAGAGTCTTTGGAGTAGGAGTACATACTAAACAAGTATCGACGATGCCAACAACGACAAGATTGGTTTGACATACCCGACATGTTATTACGGGTATATCAAACCAATAGGTCGTTTAGTGCATGCTTCCGTGTTTGTGTACGGCGCGATCCCCAATTATCCTCGAATAGGGAATGTAGCAGCGCGTACACATATACACACACCCACCGTCGATGGTTTCAACGAACACAAACGCTGCGGACGCACAAACTATCTCCGTGGTCCTAGTTTCAACTTCTGTGACGCGGAGGGCCATCTCCATGTGCGCCTCCGTTTCCGCGTCCACCGCGTCAGTCACGATCCCCTCGTCTGTGTCGTCGTCGTCCTCCTCTCCAAGCTCAGCTTGCTCATCATCTATGATATAAATAAATAAATAAATAAATAATATATAAATACACATTTATTGCATGCATTTTTTAGACAAAAAAAATTTACAAAGGTGAAAGATTCCACAGAGTGTATTCTCACTTACACATAAAACATTTTAGAATAATATATAGAACAAATAATATTATATAATATTGTATAGAACAAATAATGAATATAAGTAATAATTCTATCATAATATTACGTGGAACATCATCACCTTCAACCACATCACCAACATCCACAACACCACCCTCCACATCATCATCATCAATTAAAAATCTCGCGTTATTCACGTCATCCCACGCCACATCCCTCAAAAGATTCATGTTTCCGGCCATTTTTTTTACTTTCGTATATGTATCTTGTAATACTGTAAATGAAGCTGATGTAATTCTAGCAATACACAAACATATTTATAGTAATGAGGGAGGTCCAGAGTTGACTCCAACCATTCTCTTGAAGGCCGGCCTGTTATATGTTGAAGGACGTTTTGTTACATATGTATAAAATCAGTATATGAATACACATAAATAAATATATTTCACAAGTTGTTGACAGTGTCCATTACAATGGTTTTTCCAAAAGAGTGGGACAGTAAACCAAAAATGTTATCTTATCCATATCGAGTTAACAAGTGAGAACGGGTGAACAGTATATGCGGATATGGCGCTGTGCAAGGCATTCTCCTCTGTCGCCGTAACGATGCGTCGGATCGAATTCGGTCATAGGACTTTTTTGCGTCGTTCGCGACGTAGAACGACACGCCGTGCACGAATTTGCCGAAAAGGCGTTTTCCAAAATAAGCCCCCCCCACCTCGACCCCGCACCCCCTCGAATTTTCTTCAAAAACCTCTCGTCGAACGACGTCCCCAGACGGAAGTGCGTTCCTTCATCTGCGTATTTACTATTTTTTTCGGTCGATCGAAAATTTTCGGCGCGCCGACGGCCGTCACGCCGTTACGATGCGTCGGATGGAATTCGGTCATAAGACTTTTTTGCGTCGTTCGCGACGAAAATTTACCAAAAAGGGCGTTTTCCGAAATTGGCTCCCCCTCCCCGACCCCTCACTCCACCTCCAGTTTTGCCACGTAAACCTCTTCTCGAATACTACCTACCCACGGGAGACTTTTTTTGCGTCGTTCGCGACGAAGAACGACACGCCGTACGCGAATTTGCCGAAGGGGCGCCTTCCGAAATTAGCCCCCTTCCCCCTACCCCACCCCCCTCCAAATTTTTCTCGGAAACCTCTCGTCGATAAATACTCGCCCACGGGAGCGCGGTCCTTAATCTGCCAAGAAAGTATTTTTTTCGGACGTTCGAAACATTTCGGCGCGTCGATGGCCGCCACGCCGTTACGACGCGTGGGATCGATTTCAATCATAAGACTTTTTGCGTCGATCGCGACGTAGAACGACACGCCGACCGCTAATTTTCCGAGCAGGCGGTTTCAGAAATTAGGCCCCCTCCCCGACCCCCAATCCCCCTAGTTTTTTTCCGAAAACCTCTCGTCGAATAATACCCGCCCACGGAAGCGCTCTCCTTAATCTGCCGACGAAGTATTTTTTTCGGACGATAGAAAATTTTCGGTGCGTCGAAGGCCGCCACGCCGACGCGTCGGATCGAATTTGGTCTTACGACTTTTTTGCGTCTTTCGCGACGTGGAACGACACGCCGTACACGATTTTGCCGAAAAGGCGCGTTCCGAAATTAGCACCCTCCCCGACCCCCACCCCCCTCCAATTTTTTCACGAAAACTCCCCATCGAGTAATGTCCGCCCACGGAAGCGCGTTCCTTAATCTGCATATCTACTATTTTTTTCTATCGAAAATTTTCGGCGCGCCGACGGCCGCCGCGCTGTTACGAATTCGGTCAGAAGACGTTTTTGCGTCGTTCGCGCCGTAGAACGACTCGCCGTGCGCGAATTTGCAGAAAAGGCGTTTTCCAAAATTAGCCCTACTCCCCGACCCCCCACCCCTCTGTCGAATTTTCCCGAAAACCCCCGCCTGAAAGCGCGTTCCTTAATTTGCATATTTACCATATTTCCCATCCGTTTGAAAAGAAACGCGAAAAAAGCGATCGATTTGATCCGCCTACAGGCCAAACGAAGCGTCGTACGTGTACCGGACCCCTATACTTTTTGTAGGCCTGACTATTATCCTTTATATAGGGGGGTCGCGAGCAACCCCCTCCACGCACCCCAATGGTGGGGGTGGGTTGAGATGGCAGTTTTTTCATGTCGTGTCGCCCCCATGCCCCCCACGGGGAAAAAACGGGGCTCGGAGGCTCGGTGTAGGCTACTCTTGTTGCTCATTGGGCGGCAAGGGGGGGGAATTTTCCGGGGCTTATATCTCGGCAAGGGGAAGAGCCATCGAAGAGATCTCGACGGCGTTGTCCTCATCTAGTCGTCCCATGCAGACATCGAGGCAACCACTTTTTCGAAAAATCGATTATTTCAAAATTCATCCCCACCCCCGCGAAAACGGGCGGACAAACCATCTATGTTTATAAGGGCAAAATGTGCCAAAAACCACCCCTTTTACGTATAAAATTCGTCGCGCCCCCTGGAGCACTTTAGACCCGACTCGCGTTCCCCATTAGCGGGGTAAAATAAGCTGATCTAACCTTTAAGTCTAACCAATGGTCCACCGCCGATATGTGCGTAAGTTAAGCGTGCGCTACGCGCACCCTTGGCGCGTTGCAAGTCATCCTCTTCTTTCAAAAAAAAAAATTGGATATTATTGGCCGCCGCGCCGTTACGACGCGTCGGATCTAAATCGGTCATAAGACTTTTTTGCGTCGTTCGCGACGTAGAATGACCCTCCGTAAGCGATTTTGCCGAAAATGCGATATTCGGAATTAGCCCCCCCCTCCCCCGGCCCCCACTTCCCCCCTAGATTTTTTCCAAAAACTTCTCGCCCAACGACGGCCTTCCACGGAAGCGCGTTCGTTAATCCGCATATTTACTATTTTTTTCGGACGATCAAAAATTTTCGGCGCGCCGACGACCGTCGCGCCGTTACAACGCGTCGGATCGAATCCGGTTATAAGACTTTTTCGCGTCGTTCGCGACGTAGAATGACGCGCCGCGCGCGATTTTACCGAAAAAGCGTTTTCCAAAATAAGCCCACCCTCCCCGACCCCCCACTCCCCCCTGTACAGGCCAAACGGAGCGTCGCACGCGTATCTCACCCCTATACTTTTTTGTAGGCCAGGTCATTGTCCTGTCCCATTTGGGGGTCGCGATCCCCCCTCGTCTCTATTCGGGGGACGTAGCTACCCCCTCCACGCACTCCGATGGTGGGTGGTGGGGCGAGATGGATGTTTTTTCATCTCGTGTTGGTCCATAGGCCCCCCCCGGAGTCAAAACGGGGCTCGGAAGCTCGGTGTAGGCTACTCTTGTTGCTCACTGGGCGGCGAGGGGGGAGGAAATTTTCCGGGTCCTATATCTCGGCGACGGGAAGAGCTATCGAAGCGATCTCGACGGCGTCGTACTCGTCTAGGGGCCCCATACCTGCATTGAGGGAACCATTTTTTGGAAAAATCGATTAAATCAAAATTCAACCCCCACCCCCGCGAAAACGGGCGGACGAATCATCTACGTTTATAAGGGCGAAACGTGCCAAAAACCACCCCTTTTTACGTAAAAAATTCGGCGCGCCCCCCGAGCGCTTCCGAACCCCGCTCGCGTTCCCCGTTAGCGGGGATTTATCTAACCTTTAAGTCTAACCAATGGTCCACCGCCGATACGCGCATACGTTGAGCGGGCGCTACGCGCTCGCTCGGCGCCGTGCAAGGCATCCTCCTCTTTCGAAAAAAAAATTCGTATATCATTAGCTGCCGCGCCGTTACGACGCGTCGGATCTAAATCGGCCATAAGACTTTTTTGCGCCGTAGAATGACCCTCCGTACGCGATTTTGCCGAAAATGCGATATTCGGAATTAGCCCCCCCTCCCCGAGCCCCCACCCCCTCTCGAATTTTTTCCAAAAACCTCTCGCCCAACGACGGTCCCCCACGGAAGCGCATTCCTTAATCTGCATAGTTACTATTTTTTTCGGGCGATCGAACGTTTTCGACGCGTCGACGACCGCCGCGCCGTTACGACGTGTCGGATCGAAATCGGTCATAAGACTTTTTTGCGTCGTTCTTGACGTAGAATGACACTCCGTAAGCAATTTTACCGAAAATGCGATATTCGGAATTAACCCCCCTCCCCGACCCCACCCCCTCCCCCCATCATTTTTTTTTCAAAAACCTCTCGCCCAACGACGGCCCCCCACGGAAGCGCGTTCCTTAATCCGCATATTTAATATTTTTTTCGGACGATCGAACATTATCGGCGCGTCGACGACCGCCGCGCCGTTACGACGCGTCTGATGGAAATCGGTCATAAGACTTTTTTGCGTCGTTCGTGACTTAGAATGACACACCGTACGCGATTTTGCCGAAAATGCTATATTCGGAATTAGCCCTCCCTCCCCGACCCCCAGTCCCCCTTCGATTTTTTCCAAAAACCTCTCTCCCAACGACGATCCCCCACGGAAGCGCGTTTCTTAATCCGCATAGTTCCTATTTTTTCCGGACGATCGAACGTTTTCGGCGCATCGACGACCGCCGCGCCGTTACGACGCGTCGGATCGAAATCTGTCGTGTCGCCCCATGCCCCCCCCGGGGTCGATGCGAGGCTCGGAGGCTCGGTGTAGGCTACTCTTGTTGCTCACTGGGCGGCGAGGGGGAGGAAAATTTTCCGGGGCTTATATCTCGGCGACGGGAAGAGCTATCGAGGCGATCTCGACGGCGTCGTACTCGCCTAGTCGTCCCATGCGGACATCGGGGGCCCCATTTTTTGGAAAAGCCGATTATTTCAAAATTCACCCCCCACCCCCGCGAAAACGGACGGACGAAGGGGTGCAAAGGACCGGCAACCTCCACGCTGGTGCACCCTGGACAGGCAGAGGCAACTCTGCCTGACAAAATGCCGGCCGGGGGTACCAAGGCTAACCACCTGGTACCCCTTTCCCTTCTGGTTCCATACAACCTAAGGAGAAGGGCCCCCTCACGGCCGACCCCAATCGGATGGGGGTCAGGGACAAGTGGGAGGGGCCTCACCGGAACGTCTCAATGGCAACGACCGCAATGGACAAGGACGCTTTAAGTGGACGAGGGAACTTCGGGATGACTTGCTAACCTGCCGCGAGAGTAGCGAACCTGAGCGAAGGGGATACATGGCGCGATTGCATGCACTTTGGTGCGAAATGCATCCAGAGCATCGCGCCTTCTCTCAACAACATCTGAGAGATCAAGTATCCTTTCTGCTCAGGATGGGTTACGTAAGGGCACTCCGCCAGCTGGAAGAACTGCCAGCCGCAATCCCACCGCGGCAATTACCAGCTGATGGGGAACATCCTTTAGAGTTCACCGGTGTAGACTTAAGGACGAGGGTTAGCCTTAACACCAGGGCTAACCTAAAGCCACAAGTCCTGGCTAGAATGGACGCGGTCATCGATGAGGAAATTTCGGAAGATGTAGACATCTGGCAAATCAACTGTGCCGTGTACAACGCCGCGAAGCAACTCGTCCCCCCGTGAGAGGTCAACCAATCACGGGGTCGAGAAAGCCAAGCGGCGTGTACAAAAAATCAAAGGCAAGATACAGTCGGCCAGACAACACGCTTCTCGGATCCAGAGTGTGGTGGAATATAAGACGACTGGTAGAGTTTTTACTCCCAGGATCCGGCGCATAGCTGCCGGATTAAGACGTCAACACCATACTCTAAATCTGACAGTGATGCTTACCATCAAGCAACACTGTCTAGATAGGATCCGAGCGCTCATGGCGATAAAGAAAACATTGAAGAGGCGGGTGAGGAGTATGGAACAAAACAATTTGTTCCGTACGAATCCTTCCCGCCTCTTTCAAGAGCCACAGCGTGTTGTCGAGAATCCGCCGACTGTAGAAGATGTCGAAACCTTCTGGAAGGGAATCTACGAAACGCCGCGTCCATTCAATAGCGACACTCCATCAATTGCACACTTCGAGGCTCTGTGTCACAGACATCTTGAAGAGCCAGAAGAAGTGTGCCCGGTAATCAGTACGGAGGAAGTCCAACAAGCACTCGTTGGTACCAAGAACCTCGCTGCCCCGGGCCCAGACAGCATTAACAACTGGTGGTGGAAGAAATTTCCTTCCACTCACCGCCGTCTGGCGCGAGTTTTCAACTCATGGTGGAACGAGGGGCAGCAGATTCCTGACTGGTTCGTCGAGGGACGTACTGTGCTAATCCCCAAAAAAGGGGGATCTTTCCGACCCGAGGAATTATAGGCCGATCACATGCCTTAACTCCTGCTACAAGATATTTACACGTATCTTGTATGCTAGGACGCTGAGGTCTGTTGATCCGGTCTTCCAGCAGATACACGAACAGCGTGGTGCCAAGAAGGGCATGGCAGGTTGCAAGGACAGCCTGCTGATAGACCGCTGTATTACACAGGATTCTGTGCAATACAAGCGGAATCTATCGATGGCCTGGATTGATTACCGCAAGGCATTTGATACAACATCACATGAGCTATTGTTGTACTTGCTCGAATGTCTTGCAGTACCAGCACCACTAGTGAGATGCATAGGACAGCTGCTGCCGCTCTGGAAGACCCGCTTCACCATAACATCAGGTGCGCAGCGGGTCACGACAGAGCAGGTGGCATTTAGGAGAGGAGTTTTCCGGGGTGACTCCCCGAGTCCTCTCCTCTTCTGCATCTCACTGCTGCCGTTGTCTGTTGGGCTCCGCCAAACCCGCGGATATCAATGTGGGCCACCCAGCGACCGGAGGCATAAGGTCACCCATTTATTTTATATGGATGACCTTAAACTTTATGCCTCCGGAGAGCGCGAACTACAAAACGCTCTTAGGGTGGTCGAGGAATATACGCGGGCTATTGGTATGGAGTTCGGTCCTCAAGAGAGGACGATGCGGGGAATTCCCTGAAGATGCGCAGCTCGCAGACGGAAGCATCCTAAGACATCTGGATGCCGGAGAGACCTATACATATCTGGGTGTGCAACAAAGGCACATCAAAGATGTAACACAAATAAAGGATTCTCTCCGCGGCAAGTACAGACACCGCCTCCGAAAGATTTGGTCTGCTGAACTTTCGGAGAAGAACAAGGTGTCTGCAACTAATATGCTTGCCGTTCCGATTCTGCTCTACTCCTTCGGAGTAGTAAAGTGGAGGGTAGATGAGCTGCGTCAATTAGACAGAGATACCCGCAAGATGATGAATATTCACAGAAGTATTCATCCTAGATCGTCCGTTCCTCGTGTGTACCTCCCACGTCAACAGGGGGCCGACGACTCTTGAGCCTGGTGTGTACGCATGACAGAGTAGTTCTGAGTATGGCATGTAACATCCTCAGGAGCTCAAATCCCCTCTTGCGGTTCGTGAAACATCACGAAACTGTAGGAGTGGGAGCAGGATTGTTCAAGGCAGCAAAAAAGCCGCAGATGAACTCGGTCTCGCATTTGACATCAGGCGAGGAGGCCGGCGAGGTGCTGATGTTGAGTCAGTCACCGAACTTCAGCCAAATCGTCTGAAAGCCAGAATTAGAGCTGCCGAACAGGAAAATCTGTTTCGGCAGCACGTCGATGAACCCCAGCATGGTGTCTTCTATAAGAACATAGAAACACTGGGTTTATCGACGAGGCTGACCTTGGCCTTTCTAAGGTCAGCAGGACTTAAGTCGGAGACCGAGGGATTCATTATGGCCTGCCAAGATGGTGTTATCAACACCTTGGTCTACCGTAGCCGCGTGTGGCGTGTAGATGTTCTGCCATCAGGCGCCGGAATCGCTCACGTACTTACTTTCTGCATGCCCCATATATGCGATTTCGGCCTACATCCACCGACATAACGCGGCTTTACGAGTGCTATACTACCATCTAAGGCACTCGTACGGGGTAGACCAGACACCAGTGCTGCCTTACGTCCCCGGAGATATTGAGTCCGTTGTCGAGAACGAGAAATGCCGGATTTACTGGAACTACTCGTTCCCGACTGTCAGGCTAATCCAAGCCAACAAGCCTGACATAGTCCTCCTCGACCATCAACTCAAGGTGATGTATGTTATCGAGTTCTCGGCACCTGCGGAGAAAAACATCACCTTGAAGGAGGAGGAGAAACGGACCAAATATCGCGATCTCCGGTACGAGCTCCAAGTGCTGTACCCAGGCTACTCGGTCAAAATGGTCGTCCTTATTATCGGTGTACTCGGAGGGATAAAGCCTACGCTGCTCTCGGAACTGAAGATCATACCGGCCTGCCGAAGACCAGCCGAGTGGCTGGCAGGTCAAATGCAGAAGGCGGTCATTCTGGGTTCTCTCCGTCTGCTTAGGGCACACGATTCTGGTATCTACAGCATTAACCCTGCGGGATGTGGGGAGTGGCTGTAGTTGATGCGCCGGCGCGACTCCCGTGAGGCGTCGGAGGCCACGGGAGGACTGACCGGCATCGGGAAACCAAAAAAAAAAATCTAAAAAAGATGTTATTATAATTATGCGCTTCATATAAATCCACGCACTGGTTTGTGTGCTAATTATGATAGGGAAAATTCTATCATTTTCGAAGAGATGAGAGCGATACCTTCTGGTATAGTAGGTTTAAAATGTAAAAAGCGCCCGCGTGTGTTGAAACATACAAATTTTGGAATTTGTAGAGATGTTTGCGATTTTTGTATGAAAGATAGATTTTTGAAAAAAAAAATGTTTAGTTTGTAAGATATATTTCAAAGATGTTTGGAATAACTTGTGCCGTCGTTGTCGTTTTAGAACCGTATTATGTGACAAAGTGGGATATTTCTTTCTTAATGAGAAAAAACACATGGAATTTTGTTGGTGTGTAACACATGAGGAACAAATCAAACGATCATCAACTATGGTAAATGGAACATCTGGGCCAAACTCATCACAATCCGATAGTGAATAGCGTTTTTTTTTATTGATATCGCATATTTTAATGTACTATCATTTCAATAAAATATTGATAATAACACTATTTTATTTTGTATAGTATTGTTTCCAATAAAATATTAATATTAACAAATTTTGTTATTCTTAATTGAAATTTTGATGTAACTTTTTTTTAATTAAATTCTATTTAAAACCAAAATGTCTAATGTGAATGAAATTTCTATTAGTTTAACATTTTATTTACATAATATATAAGTAAAAAATGTTTATAAATAAACTTTATTAATTACAAATACTATTTAACATATGTGTTAATATTTCATATAATTTTTTTTGTGTATTAATGATGGAAATCACACGCTTTTTAATATATGTTTGCGTACTATTGTTTTCAATAAAAATATTGGTATTAACACGTTTTTAATTCTGTATTTTTTAACATATGTGTTAATATTTCATATAATTTTTTTTGTGTATTAATGATGGAAATCACACGCTTTTTAACATATGTTTGCGTACTATTGTTTTCAATAAAAATATTGGTATTAACACGTTTTTAATTCTGTATTTTGTATAGTATTGTTTTCAATAAAACATTAATATTAACAAAACAAAAATTTAATATTCTTAATTGAAATTTTGATTTAACTTTTTTTTAATTAAATTCTGTTTAAAATCAATGATTAACGTATGTTAATTATGATATATTTATATATATATATATATATATATATATATATATATATATATATATATATATATATATATATATATATATATATATATATATATATATATATATATATATATATATATATATATATATATATATATATATATATATATATATATATATATATATATATATATATATATATATATTTATAGTGATATTTACATTAAATGTAATTATATATTTACAAATTTTTCATTCTTAATTTAAAATCAACTTTTTTTAAATCACATTTAAAATCAAACAAATAATTTGAATTAATTTTTTTTTATTAAATTTATTTACATAATACATATGTACACATATATGCATATAATTTATTCTGTGGAATCCACGCCATCTTCACCCTCATTTTCACTCTCCGCGCTCTGTGACGTCCAGTGGCTTTGGTCTGGGGTTGCTTCTTCTGACGGTCCATCAACGTCGTCCTCCTCGTCCTCGTCATCCAAATGCACGGTAGAGACAGACCAACCCGAAGGAGATGGTGCCCGATCTGTGGAACTGTCCGGCCCATCTTCATTGAAATTAATCGTTTCGGTCGACCAGCTCCTGTAGAAATCATCCCCGACACTGTCTGCCGGCCCATCATCAATCTCTATATCATCGTCATCAAAATAATATTGTGGGGATCTAGGTGCTTCGTTGGTGGTACTATCCGCTTCCATAATTACCTTCGCAGATGTAACTTCTTGTAAAATGCCGTGTTAATATTGGGGTTGATTATTTATAAGAAGTCCATTTTTGACCTTGTAACCTAAGACGTTTGGTTAGCTACGATTGCATACTACAAATTTACCCACTAGTTGGCATCGGGGTAGTAAATGGGGGTATAGTTGTAGGGTGAAAGCTACAGCGTTAGTTTAAGAAACATGTAACAGTCACTTCTTGTGAAGCTTCCCAGTGTGTTAGTCGCGTTTTATTAAAGTATCTTCAAACTTTTAAAATTTTCACACCGCATTAAAACTTTTAAAAATTTTTCATAATGAGTGACAAATTATTCGCTTTGTTGGAATTATCTGGAGAAGTGCGAGACGCTCCAACATCACCTATTACGGATCGGTTTGTGGAACTTCCACTTCTTAAGTGGGATTCTACTACTGAGCGAAATGTAAGTGATGTCGAAACGTTCAAGTATCAATCCCGCGATAGATGAAAATAACGATATGGCAATATTATGTATTAACGAGCCGAATGACGATTTTTGGAACAAAATAGATTTCGATTTGTTAATAAATAATAGTGAACAACAAAGTGGCGGCGTAACTTTTGAAGTTGCGACGTCGAGTTCCAAGGCTGACGTCGTGGAACCCGAGGCCAATGTTTCACTAGGTGCGCCGCAAATACAGTTAGAAACCGCGGCCGAACAAGTGGTGAGTGAGGCTCAAACCCATAAGATGCAATTACCGCCTCTGGAAGTTATTTACGAAGATGTTACACCTGTGGGTATGCCAACAACAGCGCCTTTAAGCCCAGTAATAACCCCTGTGAAACAGAGGAAAAACAACATCCTTGAGGGGTTATTGCAAAAGGGTGAAAACGGCGAGTTTGCGACAACAATAAAAAAAAGGTTGTGCAAAAAGGAAACGCGCCGCCCCTGCTGTCGAAAATAAAAAACCACGTGCGGCAACAAACAAAAAGTCGCGCGTGGTGAATAAATCAGCTACACCGTCGAGTAGTGGGGTTAAAAAACCCATACGCTCAACTACTAGCTCGACGGTGGTCAATTCTTCGCAAATCGCGACAGGGGCGGGGCCATCAACATCAACTAATTTCCCAGAGCGGCGAATTTTATCTTGTGTGAGTGATCTTCAGCTGTCTCAAGACCACCAAAAAGATATATTTAGCGATGTTCTGTTGATGATTAACGGTTTTGAGATGAGGAAAACTCGTCTTACGAATGCCGTTCAAAAAAGTGACGAACGGCGTCGCGAATTATCAAAAATTTGCGATTCTGACGTCACTGAAATACGGGGATTAGAGGGCGAGATTAAAAGACTGCAGGATTTACTCGAACAACGTAACAATGTTGCTCGAGTAAATCAACAAAACCTTGATGATTTTAACTCGTCTGATACTAATAACCGTATTGAATTGGACAAAATAACTAAGAGGCTTGAGTCCATTCGCCAGTTGTTCGGGGGATAATTCCAACATTGTGGTCTATTAATAATTTTTTTACACACTGGTTTGCTGATATAGGTATATATTATTTTTTTTTTTTTTTTTGTAATTAATATATTGAATGTAATCTTTTTTTTTTGGTATTGTTCTTTCTGTTGCAGTTTTGCACATATTCAATTTTTTTTGTATATAATTTGCATATACATGTTTAATTGTTCCTTTTTTTTTGCAAAATTTTGCATGTTATACTTTTTCCTAAATTGTAGAATATATGTTTAATTGTTCCGTTACTTTTTATGTATTGTTTCAACCAAATTTTTCGCACATATTGTGTGTTTTTGTAAATTGTAGAATATGCGTTTAATTGCATATTTTCTACCTTGTTTTTATTGCAGTTTTGCACAAATGTGCGTTTTTTTTTTATAGAATATAAGATTTATTATATCTTCATCTGTTTATATTGGAATTTTTTGTATACATTGTAAAAATTTTAATCATAATTGTATATTATTGCAATTTTGCATAAATTGTGTGTTTTTGTAGAATATGTGTTTTATTATTACAGATTTTTTCTCTGTTTTGATTGTAATTGGATTTCGAATACATTGTAAAATCTTGCATGCAAAATATTTTATTGTAATATATGATTCAAAAAAAGTGAGTGTGTTATTATTTTAAAATGAATAAGGCATACTTAAATAAAGTAAAACAGTAAAAAATTTAAAATAAATAAGATTTCCTTAAATAAAGTAAAACAGTGACATTAAAAGTGTAAACACATAAAATTACAAGATAATATAAAAGAATTGAAAAAGGGTAAAGTATATGTTTCATTTTATTTAAAGAATGATGACCATATTTTTATTAGTTTTACAATTGGTTCTATTCAGATATTTTCAAGTACCATTTTAAAAGTGTAAACACATAGAGTTAAAAGCTAATAAAAGAATTGAGAAAAAATAAAGGTAAGTACACGTTTTATTTTACATTATATTTAAAGAATTTTGACCCTATTTTAAAACCTTTACAATTAGTTTTATTAAGATATTTTCAAGTAACAAAAAATATATAGATTTATTCTTCAGGTATAAGTTGAAGGGCAAATAACTTTCTAGTTTACGGATATTACACTGTAAAAGCTTAGATGGGTTTTTTTTTATGGGGTTGTAAATTTATACTTTACGTTCAATGTTTTCTATTTGAACGGCAATAAGTTTTGATTTAAAGATTTAAATAAAACACTCATGATTAGCTGTAAAACCTAATCAAATTGATTTAAGATTTAAATAAAACAATAATGATTAACTGAAAAAAAAATAGAACATAGTGTCGATGGTAATTATTTAACTTGTGATTTATGAGAGTTGATAAAAGATAATTTGATTTAAAAATTTATTATTAATCACTTCCTACACAATTTTTTTAATTGTAGATGAAACGAAAAAATACTTTTGAACAAAAAACAATCACATAAATCCCAAAAATTTTTTTTACAAGTACACTTTTACAAGTGCACTTTTAGCAAAACAAAAAAAATTTCATATCATTGTTTAGTGTAATGGCCAGTTTGTAAATTAATAATATTAAGTTTGACTTAGATGGTAGAAGGTATTTTCTACGCAGAATACTTCACTGTCGTAGATTTTTCTATTTTAACTTAGATGGCACCATGTATTTATACATAGCATAGTGCACAATTTGATGTAATGCCCAAGAAGTAGATTACTACACAATTTGAGGTATTGTAAAAGATAAATGATTCATACAGTACACTGCTGAAGATTTTTCTTAAATTCTTCTACTCTGACATAGATGGCAGCACATTCTTTTTCACCCACCAATTAGTCTAAAATTTATTATCCTCAAAATATTTTACTTATTAATTTAACATAAAACGTTTAGCGTGTATTATGTGTAAGTAAAATATTTTATAATTAAAATAAGTAACAATGTAAATATATTCATGTATCCGCTTGACACGTTCTACCGGAAGTATATTATGTTGAAATTTCGGACAACATAAAATTTAAGTGGGCGGCTGGTATCAACATGTGTTGAAGCGTCAAACTTTGGCGTGGAAAATGTAGGTTCGATACCAAGCGCTACTGGGAATAGCATGGATGGAGGTGACAATATTCCCAGCTTTTTTTTCATTTTTGACCTCATTTGACCTTTTGACCCAGTTTTACCAAGGTTTTTTTTTTATTTAAAACAATTATTTCACCATTTTTCATATATTTTTTCATTTCCATTTTTAATTAAAACTAGCATTTCCAATACATATTTCTGTTATGAAGTTGTTTTTATCTAATAATATTAGGATGTGTGCATGACGCGCCCTCTCTGTTCCTCTATCAATATTAGGGTGTGTCTATAGAGAGAAACTGATATCTACAGGTATACAACCAACAAAACAACAACCATATGCTTAATGATATGTATTTGTAACACAAAGTTGCTTTATGGGGGATTATTGATAGATAAATTCAGACGTTTTCTTTTCTTATTTTATTTACATATTTTCTTTATACACAAAACAACCATCTTGTTTATTAATATTATATTTTCTATACATACACATACTTTAAAATAACATACAATTTTTACAAAGGTTGATTTTCCAATGAATTTATTTCCTTAAGTAAAAGATCCAACATATCAACACATTTTTCACCATTTACAATAGGCATTACTTGATTTTCAACGGATTCATCCTGATAATATATTATATCGGTATGACCCCAAGGTAGAGTTTTTGTAGTGTTAGGAATTACAAAACGTTTACTATCATTATATGAAAGTGCCACTCGATTCTTTATTTCAGTAAAAATGTCATGCAAGTCACTCTTGAAAGTATACATTTTTCTAAGTATTAAACCACCTTGTTCAACTATTTTTTTATAGTCATCTATTGTTGGTTGTTTTTTAATTACCGATTTTTTTACTCCCTTAGCTTTTTTCAATTGACTACATAATGACTCCACACAATAAGCTTTTGCGCCAGTACCATAAAAGCTTATAATCGAATCATTTGCGAATTCATCTTTAAATCGACCGATTACACTTTCACCTTTTTTAATATTAAATCTATTTCCTTCTTTGAAATTACTAGTGTCAAATTTATCTGGAAATTGTAAAATAATATCGTAAAAATTGTCTGTAAAAATTTTCATAATTAACGAGTCAGTATCAGTGTACAATAAAGAAGCTTTTGGACCATACATATTTTTTTATAAAATCGTAATAAAAACCGTATAACACGGTCTTGGACAATTCCAATATGCAAAACCCGAGATAGATGGGTTTATTATAGACTACCTTTAATCTACCCATATGAATAGCTAAAAAGTCTTCAGAAAATATGGAACAAGTTTTAAAGTTCGGTCGAGCAATTAGAGAATTGGCGCCCTCTCTCCGCTTTATGCTGTGCCAATGCGTAACAAGCTTTATGTCCCTTCTGCAATCAACATTTTCTAGGCTTTTCCCGTAGATGGCGTTATTCATCAGTTTATATTGATCTTTTTCAAATTTATTATCACTTTTATTTCTCAACTCTGTATTTAGATCGATGTATTTTTTTAACCACGGCGATTGATTGAACTTTAGAACCCGGTGTGTTTTCACAACCATCAAACCATGACTAATGGCTTGTTTCAAATTTCTGTAGTGTATAACATATCTTTTTTTATCGTGTAAGTTAGGTATTAATTTTTTTAATTTTAATTTACATGAAGGTGGGACAATATTTTCTACTAAAAACGGTAAATCAGCGTGGAGATCATGTAATGACTCCGGATAATGGATATCAACCTCAAAAACATATCCACATGAACTGTCATCTGAAACACTCATAACATCTAAATTCATTATTTCACTCTCAGAAAGCCACATAAACCCGCCTGTTGGAAGCGGTTGGCACATGCTGTGACCATACATATTCGTACAATCTAAATATGTGATAAAAGAGGATGCTTCGTTGGGGTCATAGTTGGGGAGGAATTTGTTATTTGCTATGTGTTTTCGCTCTACGCAGCAGCTAAGCCCACCTCTCAAATTACGTTTAAAGAAATTAATCATATCGATATCTATCATTAGTTCTAAGCGTATATTTGTTAGTTTTAGCATAGCATCCCACCCCAACCCTGGAGCCGTATAGTACTGAGCGGGGTCCAATTTATATTTTTTCAGAGATATTGTTCGAAAATTTTCAAATACATCACACAGCAGCAACACATCTGTTTTTAAATATAAATCTGAATATTCACCCAAACTACTACAGTTAAACGTGTTCCAAACTTTCTCAGCCCTTTCGTAATCCGCGTCCGTTGTATTTTCATCATTCAGTATATCGTAAAATTCTTCTTTGGATGGTAAAACAGGCGTGTTTAATTTTTCTAAACTGCTAACAAAACTGTATGGGAATACACCCTTTCGCCGCATTAAATTAAACTGTTCATCGTTTGGAAAAAAATTTCTGGTTTGATGAAATTCACTAACTGGTAAACTGTCCCCCAAATTTTGAAGCGAAGTCGACAAAAATTTAAAACTATCGATAAAACGCAATTTTATATATTTTTTACTTGTCTCACCCTTACTATTGATATAATCATGCATATATAAATGTTTAGTAAAAGATATATTTTTTTCTTTGTTTTGCGCGAGTACATCGATTCTATCTCCATGTGTGGCGATCTCGCGAATGATTATATGGTTATCGTACATAGAACTGTTGTGTAATATAACGGGAATGAAATTTGGTAATTTATAATTTAAATTACATACTGAGTGAGCGGCGCCAAACCTGACTTTTCCGGTTATGTGACAGTGGTCCCGCACTTTTACATCACCCTCCGTAAAAGGCTTCTCACATATACCACAAACAACTGCATTTGCAAAATTCTCCTTTTCTTCATTTGTGAGAGGAAGCATTGGAACTATTTCCTTTAAATAAGTATTGTACAACTCTCTCACATCAGCCTCAATACGCGAAACAAAAACCGTTACAGCGTCCGACCCGCGATAAATCTGAAACCTCGAAATTGTGTCGTCAAATAATGACTTAATTAAATAGCAAAAAGAATACGCCTCGTGTAAATGTGTTCTATTTGTATAGGACTGTGAGGGCGTGGGTTCACACGTATCCAAGGGTTTTAGGACAGTCTCAAAATCCGCATATACTACGAATGGCACTTTCATTTGTCTCTCAAAAGTTTCAAATTTTAATACATTTTCATGGCATTCCTTGCCAAATTTATCGATTCGCGATTGACTTGAAGGTATTGTTGTATATAAATGGTTGCAATCATGTCTCTGATGTTGCATTAACACTCGCTCACTATTAAAATTTAACAAACAACCATCACAAAAATATTTTCTATGATTATATGCGGAAATCTGACTTGAAACTAATCTAGATAAATCTTTTATCCAGCAGTAGTGAGTGTTAACACATTCATTGTTACATCGATGGGTGTCACCACAATCTTCAGAAATTAATAATAAATTTACGTGAATGTGCAGTTTTTTCTTAGAGTAGTGTAGAGGTCCAACAACTTCATACGTCAATCTATTATTTTTAAATTTAGTCTCTAATCCATACACATTAACGGAAATATTATTCATTTCCTCAAATTTATAAATATCACAGTTTCATTGAAAAATTCAAACCTTTTAAATTTAATACACGCGAGTAGTGGGGATATGATGTTGTTTCTGTTTCATACCTCGTCGCAGGATACAATGCTGCAATAATAGCCCAAGCAAAACAATATTCATCCTTATTTTCAACATTAACCACAGCATTCTTGCATGCAACGAATTTTGGTAACTTTATATATGACGATCCGCGCATAGGATTAAACTTGTTAATATTAACTTCAAGGTACATAATTCGCTCGATAGCCCACCCTAAAAAGAGAAATAAATAAATAATACACTTTTACTTGAAGACTATAAGTTATTTTACCTGAATCACGTTCTTGAAATTCAGTTGTTTGTGTATTCATCACTTCTACAAATACATCATATACAGCACTCAAGTCCGTTGATCGATCAACAATTATATTAGGTGTATTAAATGATTTGATATCAGAAACATCCTGTGTTTGTATAATATATCTACCAAATGCCTCCATATTCACTTTCACAGACTTATGAATGTTTACCATCTCATCAAGCACGTTTAGAACTTTGTGCTTGATTTCACCAAAAAACATTACATAATCAGTATGATTATTTTCACTTTGTACTCGATAACTTATAATTCTACATTTCAAAGCACTGCGAACAACTTGTACACCGTCAATTAGTGGAGCACATGAATTTGTTCTATGTTGTAATATTCTTCTGTGAATATGCATCTGAATTGCCGCAATCGTTACATTACAACACCAACATGTATTTAATGCAGCTGTGGATGTGTGAGGCTGATTCGTTTGTATATCTGCAGAGGTTGATGGTTTTGAATTAATTTGCGCGTCGCTAGGTTTACATTTTTTTGTTGGTGGCCCATCATCTTTAAACTTTTTACAAGAACGCATTTGATGACGTCGCATATTATCACGACGCGTAAAACTAATACCACAAGCACTACAGTTATACATTGTGACTGCACTCTAAGAGAATTAGTTCAAGAATGAATTTCCATCCAACTCCCCTCCTTCATATATAGTGTGAACACAACCTTCAAAACCACACGAGTGGTAGCATGAGAGGCTGCAACCTTAATACTCCGTATACGTGTACGATCGAGGCCGGAGGAATAGAAAACAACGGCCTTGACAAAAGCGCGCGTACACGTGTGCCATCGACATTCAATCCGCGGGCGCAACGGCCTTGAAAGATATGCCCGTATACGTATGTGATCAAGGACGGAGGAGAGGGCCGGTATATATACTCTACTTCCTAGGCCTCCAAAGATTGCACACAGATCGAAACCTGCAGAAAGTAGTCAAGTCTACTGTGGAAATGCATCTACACCATCGTCATCACGTAATTTAAAATTAGGACAACTTGGAGATGTGGAACCAATTAGAACATTTACACCTACAAATTTAACATCTTCCCCCTTCCAATTGGAGTTCTGTAACAACTACTTCAAGTTGTTGTGCAAAAAATGAGGGTAAATTTTGCAATATCCCCATTTGTTGAATGTATGAAAGAAAATACTTATATTCCCGTGCTGTTAGGTAAGGTTTTTACCGCATTGGAAAAAATGGCTAAAGAAATGCAGCACTTGGTTCAAAGGCTACCAGATAAAAATGACGAGTCTTTAATGGATGCTAATGAAAACATGACCCTGCCGATTCATACAATCGAAGAGTTGAATATCTTTAATGAAAGATTGGCTGATGATAAAAAATAACCAAAACGGTAAGGCAATTGATAGGTTATCAAGTAGGTATCAGTACTTATTTTATTTTAGCGTCTAATGCTATAAGTTATTGGAGGGAAGGATGTTGTCCAGACAACTAGGCGAATTCTGGCTAAACTGATTAGCAACAGTTTAGCTCTTGAATATAATTGGTCTGGAAGAAATAGCAAGCAGTGTTTTTCGGATTTAAAAAAATGTCTTAAAACTGCTCTTATGTAAGTATTTTTTAAATTGTATTTTGTGTTATCTGGTACGATATAGCTGTCGGAAACCATGCCAAATTTTCGTTTTCAATAAAAAATAAGTACAGTTACACACAAATGTTGGCATTAGTTTAAGAGTGATATTAATAAGACATATTTTTTAATTAACAAAATTCAATTTGCCTAATATACTCCCACGATTTTAAAACCAACTACTGTATTATTAACTTTGTTAAATATGTCTAATTTATTTTTATTTAATTATATAGTGACTGTGCGAAGGAATCCATTTTGTAAAGAGTCTACACAGAGCAAAATTGAAGCAGTTCAAACTGTGGCTCCGGAATGCGCCTGATAGGGACGGTGGCCGATCAAAGCGGCAGAAGCAATAAGCACTTTTGTCACATTCTGCTCTTTATTTTTGTACAAGTGATATATTATTATATTCTGTTATTTTATTTTTATAATCGAAAGTTTTTTTTTAAGTACTCGTTTTTACTGTCATATTCTGTTGTTTCTATAACCTAAGTTTATTATAAATAAATAATCTGTTTACTATTATTTTATTATTATTTTTTTTAATTGTTAGGATGTATTATTTACACAGGGTGTTTTCAGATCTTGTACACAATAAATATAATGGAAAAAACTTGTATTCCAAAAAATGTAAGTATAAAGTTTTCTGCTTGTTTTAAAAACAGTATTTGTTAATTTTAAAATTTAAAATGTTATACAGGTTCTTCAAAACATATCATTTATTGCATTACTTTATTTTTTGAACATTCCATATAATATTTTGAATTTTGACAAATTTTGTTTTTGAATCAAACGGAAAATTGTATGTCCATTTTTTTTTAAGATAAAAGTTTTTTTGTTCATTATACCTATTTATCTAGGGACACCCTGTATGCAGATATGCTTAAAATGCATTTATCCATTGCTGGAAATATGCACTGAAAACAATACACTAAAACTGTTTATCCGCCTATGGCTAAGAAGCTTGTTTGCGCTTCCGAAAAATAGAGTCTTGAAGGTCCTCTGCACATTTGTTCGGTTTTACAGCCAAAGATGAAATATCTTCTTGGAATGTATCATCCACTACCTACCTATTATTTGAATAATCGTCATCCACTACTTGCCTATTACTTGAATAGTCGTCATCCACTACCTGTCTATTACGTGAATAATCGTCATCAAACTCATCCTGAAAATAATTGAAATAATTCTAATTAAAAATTATTTGCTGCAGTAAAGGAAGACTAATTTAGATAAGTAACATTTTCAGACTTTGTATTTTTTTTAACTTGTTACCTTTAATAAAATTATATTGCGATAAAATTACGCCACAAAAGTGTGCCAAGAAATTTCTTTTTTTTTTTGGAGTATACATCAATCTCAGGGCGCTGTTTTATCGCCATATCGACTATGAAGATAACGGTACCAAACCAGATATCCCTAAGGTATATACAAAGATTCCATTTAAAAATAGAAAACATTTAAAACTGTCGAAAAATGCAATTTTATGAAGATTATTTAACCACTTAATTTCATTTAATTTTACTAAAAAGTTAATATTGTTAAGTCTAAAAATCCTGGAATGGGTTGGAACCTTTGATGTGAAGATAACACTGACGTAATTTTCCGCGAAACACCAAAACACTATATACTACACTCGACGCGTGTTTCGCCAACCAAGTTTGCATCATCTGGAGATGATTAAAACTAACCTTATGCTAACAACGTACCCTATTTATACCTAAACTATTGTCACGGTTCGGTGAACCGTGACCCACTAACCAATAAAGCGAGCTACCTGGAATTGGCCCTTTGTCACTATAAAAATTGTCACTATAAAAATAGTATGAATAGTGACAAAGAGCCAATTCCAGGTAGCCCGCTTTATTAATTAGTGAGTTATGGTTCACCGAACCGTGACAATAGTTTAGGTATAAATAGGGTACGTTGTTAGCATATGGTTAGTTTTAATCAACTCCAGATGATGCCAACTTGGTTGGCGAAACGCGCGTCGAGTGCAGTATATAGTGTTTTGGTGACTCGTGGAAAATTACCTCAGTGTTAAGTGAAAATGTTACTTATCTAAAGTAATTTTTCTTATTTATTTAGGTATCTTATAACGATTCTGAAAACAAATAAGAAATTAATTAACCTTTGCACCAAAAGAATCAGTCAGGAATTGGTTCTTTAAATCTAGTTCTGCACAACCAATCTCACACTTGAAAAAAGCAGATAAAAAAAGGAACAAAATACACAGAGGTTTATTTACTTAACTTATTTTTTCAGAAATATGGCAAAGTACCCAAATAAATAAGAGAGGATAAACACTGCCAAAAATAAATAATTTCAAACAATAAAGTGTCTTATTTTGCTACAGTGAATAGTGTCATCTTTAGAGCTCTGCACATTTTATATCAGACACGAAGACCCTTTCATAGAATTTTCAACTTATTATCAGTGACCTAAAAGTGGATCCTAAAGGAAAGGTATTTCTCCTATAGAGAGCAGAGAAAATATGGAGCAAAATGACACCCTTATTGTTGTGCAAAGTACTTAAAAAGTTTCAGAGAAAAACATTTTGCTGGACAGATACATGCCCAGTTCGTGAGCATGTATCTGTTACGAGGTGCTTTAAATATTGCAAGTATGGTCATATAGCGTCAAATTGTAATCTAAACTTTGTTTGCCCATTATGTAGCGGGGACCACAAAAAAGATGATTGTGTGTCTCAAATTTTTAAGTGTATAAATCGTTGTGCTCTAAAGGAAAAAAATTATTTAAATATTGATGTAAACCATTCTGTGTTTGATAGGATGTGTCATTGATATACTAAATTAAGAGAGCTGCAACGTAGCAAGGTCAATTATATTACTTAATTGTTATATTTATTTCCATTAATTTATATAAATTTAATTTATTGCCACCGCATAAAACTGAAAGAAAGCTAATTTGATTTTTTTTTCTTAATTAAATTTTCAATTCTTCCTGTATATTTAAAGTTGATCTAGTAATTTTAAATAATTGAAATGTTTCACTTATTAGAACATGAGAGTTCTTTTGTTCTGCTTAAATCAGGGTGGTATTTTGGTGGCATTTAAACCAATAAAAGAAATCATAATTTCAACAGTATAGGAACACCAAAAAAAAAGAAAGAAAAAAACTACTAATTAAGTAAGCTAAGATACAACCAACTGCCGAAGGAATACTCTTAGTACTAATAAACTTACCTAATAATGGAACTAATCGGTACCAGCTATCAGTAGCGGCAGGGTTACTTGATGTCAAAAAAAAAAATTCTTATAAGCTAGCTGAATATTACTTTATTTTTAAATCTAAATTATTTTATTTAAAATATGGTGGCCGGTAAAAATTTGTTGTTCATTCGTTAAGTTTTTGTTATTTTTAACAGCTTTACTTATTTCTAATTGTTCTAATAGATCAAGTTTCTTTCCTTTCTTTTCTGAATGGAGTAATTTGACATTATTTATATCTATAAAATGACTATTTTCTATACAATGTGTTGACATGCCCGTACTATATACATTGTTTACAATAGATTTCCTGTGTTCATCGAATCACTTTTTTACATTTCGTCCAGTTTGTCCAATGTATATGGCATCACAGTCACTACATTTTAACTCATATACTCCTGTTTTTTGTAGTTTTTCAGTTTTATCTTTATTATTAATTAACATTTTACCTAAATTATTTTTATTTACTGAAAACGTTCTACATCCTAGTTTATTCAGTTTACTACTAACTTTATTGCTGATCTTAGGCCTATAATTAATACATTTATATCTCTTATTGCATTCCTGAGAAGAAGCGGCATAAAACTCTTTACGTAAAGTTTTCTTTTGTTTGTTTTTTATTAATTTATCTATTAGGTTTTCTTTATAGCCATTGTTTTTCGCAATTTGTTTGATTACGTTAACTTCTTTTTTAAAATTCTCTTCGCTTAGGGGAAATGTTAATAGACGATGTATGTAGCTGTGGAATGGTGCCATTTTTATTTGCAATGATTGTTTAGATTTACTATGAATTATTGTATCTGTGCAAGTGGGTTTACAATAAATGTCAAACTCTAATCTATTATTGATATTTTTTACATTAATGTCTAAAAAGTTTAAACCCTCGTCATTTTCCATTTCTAATTTGAATTGAATTTTCTGATTAAGTGAATTTAGAAGACCTAAGAATTTATTTAACTGCCTTTCCGTACCTTTCCAAATGCAAAACACATCATCTACATAACGGGTCCAGAAAAATATGTTTTCAACTAAAACGTTTTTTGTATTAAACAGTACATTTTCAAAATCGGACATAAAAATTTCACCTAGTAAGGGAGATATGGGTGAACCCATTGGTAATCCGTCCAATAATTTATAAATTTCTCCGTTAAATTATCCACAGGTGCGAAGATTCTCACACAAAATTACTCAAAACCAAAACAACGTAATCGTGAAAATCATAAATGTATTCTGGAGAAATGGATAAATCTCAAAGAAATGGTTAACACTAAAATTTTCCACTTTCCAACACGTGCATCTGTCAATCTTCAGCCAAGCTACTCAAGTCACCCGATTTTTTTTCTTTCACAATAATAAAAAAGGCCATAAAATCAGAGTGTCTAACAAAACATTCGAATAAATTACGATTTTAAAATTAAAAGAAAATATATACTGACATTATCTTAGCACATGGGTAGGGCATAGGAAAATATATCAAAAAGTAAAAATATTCACCAACAAAATGATTCCAAAAAAATGGAGGTATAAACTATAAACTTTGTGCAATACGTAGTATTGCGGTTAGCGTTATGTGATGCGAGAAACAGAATTTATTATGTTAAAGAATATATTTGGCACACGCCTATGGTGCGAGAAATTCCACAAAGGTTAGCAAAAAGTTGTATCGATTACAATGGTAGAAATGCTATCAATTTATAAATTACATATTTGGCTGCCTACCAACGAGGCTAATAAATACCCGAATAGTGATTCAATAAAAATAAAAATATTAGAAAATAAACCGTGGCACACCCCCCCTTCCTTCTAAAGAGTACATATTCAAAGAAAATTTACTGATATATAGAAAACAGAACATTCACATATGTATCTATGACTTCAAATGAAAAGAGAGAATGGCAGGCGGTCTACACATCGAGATTATCATCATTGTAAGGTCTTATACATGCCATATGCCTCTAGAAACACCTGAGTCATCCTCTAGTTCGTAAGTCCAAGAACCGATTTTACGTTTTATAATAAACGGTCCAATAAACTTGGGACACAACTTAGCGTTAATATAATTTAATGCGTCTGACTGGACTTTATTCTTTCGCCAAACCATTTCACCTACTTGATATTGAACTGGTCTACGTTTAAGATTATAAATCTTCCGGTTCCGTTCTTGAGCATTGCTTAATTTATTTTTAACCTTAGCAAACATCTTTTGGAAACCTAATTGCCGCTGTTTGACGAAGTTATTGTCATTTCTATCATTATCCGAAACTCGAAAGTCATATTCATCTCCAGTTAAAACATATTCATGACCGAAGTTTATATAGAACGGTAAATAACTGGTAGTCTCGCTTTTTGCCGTCCTTATAGCGCAAGTTATTGCTGGTAAGTTGTCATCCCATTTTCTTTGATTTTCTTTGACGTACATTGACAACATCGTTTTCATTGTTTTATTGACACGTTCGCAGGGATCGGCTCGTGGATAGTATAAAGCTGTATAGGACAATTTAATTCGATATCGTTTACACAATTCTTGAAATTGCTGGCTACGCATTTGGGCCCTATTATCACAAATTAAATATTGAGGAACACCGTAAACTAGAAACACATTATCTTCTACTAGACGACAGAGAGCTTTTGTGGAAGCGGATCTAATTGGAAAAGTTAAAACATATTTGCTAAAGTAATCACTGATCACGAGTATATGAGTATTACCATGAGTAGATCTCGGCAAAGGACCAACAAAATCCAAACTCAGCATCTGCCAATGCTTATCTGGACGTTTACCCATTTGACCAGCGGGGCTTTTCTGCTCGGGTTTATAAGTTGCACAAACACGATAGGCTTTAACATACTTAGTACGGAACGCATCTTTGGCCAGGTATATAAATTATGTAGCTTCCAATAGACTTTATATATGCCAATATGACCAGAACGTACGCCATCATGATAGGAGTGAATGAATTCTTTACGTTTATCTTTAGGGACGATTATTTTCCAATAGTCTGATTCAGACGATAATTCTGGAATTTGACAACGGACGTATTTACATAATAGACCATTTTCTAGGTGAAATTGTGGATATTTACATAAGAGACCATTTTCTAGGAGAAATTGTGGATTTTTTTCCGGACAACGTTCGACATTATTTATTAATTTTAAATACCAAGACTCAGAGGTGGAACAAAATTGATGTTGAGAGGTGATAGCATCTATTGATACAGGAACCGATCTAGATAGAAAGTCAAGAACTACGTTTTCTTTACCTTTTCTGTGAATGATAGTAAAGTCAAAGGGTTGCAATCTAAGCGCCCAACGGGCTAAACGACCAGTTGGATCCTTTAAACGGTTCAGCCAAATTAAAGTAGCGTGATCTGTTACCACAGTGAAATGTGTTCCCTCTAAATAATGACGTAGTTTCTCTACTACGTTAATTACGCTTACGCACTCGTGTTCGGTGGTGGAGTATGCTCTCTCCTGTTTGGTAAGAGACTTAGAAATGAAGCAAATAACCTTTTCCCCATCATCAAATTGTTGTGTTAAGACCGCTCCTATACCGTATGCAGACGCATCGGTCTGTAAAATAAAAGGTCGACTAACATCAGGGCAAGTTAAAATTGGGGCTGATACGAGGTGATTTTTAATAATATTGAAGGCTTTTTCGCTTTCTTGTGACCAAACAAATTTTACATTTTTCTGGTTAATCTAGTTAATAGAGCGACAGTTGAAGAGAAATTAAGTACAAATCGTCTGTGCCACCTGGCCATGCCAAGAAAACGTCTAATTTCATGAATATTAGTAAGATTTGGTTCGTTCAAAATTGCCTCTACTTTCTCAGGATCTACTCTAAGGCCATTAGAATCAACGACGTAGCCGAAATATTTTAAAGAAGGGCGAGAAAACTGACACTTATCATCACTAAGCGTTAGTCCTGCTCCATGTAACCTGTCAAAGACTTTGGATAGTTTATTCAAATGGGTTTCAAAATCTGCTGATATCACGATAATGTCATCTAAGTATATTAGCACGTGAGACTCCAAATCTGCACCTAGAATAGTATCTAGTAGTCTTTGCCATCTGGCGGGACTATTAGTAAGCCCAAAAGGCTCTTTTAAATTGAAAAAGACCTCGACCGGGTACAGTGAAGACGGTATATTTACGAGAAGACTCCTTAACGCTTACTTGCCAAAACGCAGATTTTATATCTAAAGTGCTACGATAACGAGCGTCGCGTAATCTGTCTAGAATGGCCGACACATATGGAATTGGATATGCGTCCTTTTTGGTCACAGCATTAAGCGAACGATAATCTATACAGAATCTGTAACTACCGTCACGTTTTGGGACCAAAAGAATCGGTGACGACCAGCCACTTTTGGAAGGTTCAATAATATCCTCAGCTAATATTTTATTAAGTTCCTCGTCTATAATTTTTTGCTTTGGTGGAGACACCGGATAGTACCGTTGTTTGATGGGAGATGTTGTAATAATCTCATGTTCGGTAACCGTCGTGTATCCTAAACTTGTACTAATAAATTTAAATTTTGTTTCCAAAAGAGAATTTAAAGCTTGACGTTATTCGGTTGTTAAATTGTCTTTGTCTCGAATACCACAGGAACTAACATCAACACCTAGTACGGGTTCCGAGCTGAAATGCCAAACATTTCGCTTTAAATCCGGAACGATACCCATAGCTGTCCAGAAATCAGTACCAAATATGAGTCGGTGTGAAAGTTGTGGTACAATTAGAACATCAAGAACATGAATCCTATCCATTAAGTTAAATGGAGTTCTTATAACGCCTATGAATGAACACGACTGACCGTTAGCGACAGTACAAATTAACTTCTTGCTAGTGTCCAATTTTAACCCCAATTTTAATAAAATCTCTAGTCCTGGTTGACCGACTAAAGTATGCGTAGCACCAGAATCTAAAAGCCCGAGAATAGGATAGTTTAAAATGGAAACCTCAAGAAATGGTCTTTGATCACCTTCAGCATGAGCAATAATAAAGTCTAAAATAACCTTATGTGTTGTATCTAGTGATTTCTGAAACGGACCAGAAATAGCCGATTTAGGAAACATAGGATCATCTAGACGGCTACGTAGTGACCCAGATTTGCGTTTTCCGAACAGATAGGGCAACTCCTAACTGTTACACCCACTTTGCCACATCGATAACATAACATTCACCGAGGTTTAGTACATTGTGAAAAACGATGACCTGACTGTTCACAATTCCAATAACTTACGATTCTACTTGCATTAGTCTGAACGGATCTTTGATTACTTTGAGGATAGATTTGCATATCATGTTGAGTGGAAGGCAAATTAGAGATAACCGAGTCGACCGAATTTAAATTTATTTCCGGATTTAATGCATCCTGCGGTTCGTCACTGCAAACTTCTGAAAAAAAACTTCTATTTCGACGATTAAAAGTTACGTCTGATCCAGTTCTGACATTACCATTGACTGATAATGACGAATATTTTTGTAACTTAAACACCGTTTCTTCTATTGGTCTGCAAAATTCTACTAGTTCATTAATAGAGCACACAGGATTACCAGCTAATCTTAGCTATAAATAAGGAAGTAGACTGTCTTTAATAATGCTAAGTCTTTCGGATTCCGGAGGTTTACGAGTAAGTTTACTATAACAATTTTCCATATCTGCGATATAAATTACTACTTTTTCCATCGCGCCTTGTTTACGGTTGTTAATAATTTTCCTCAATTTACGATCATTATCCGAAGGCAAGAATGTATACTTTAACTGCGCAACTAATTCATCCCATGAAAAATACTAGCTTTGGCCCAGCGAAACCACGTTAAAGCACTATCAGTAAATAATTCAGTAGCAGAACGAAATAGTTGATCCTTAGATAATCCGCGAGAAACTCTCAATTCCTCGATACGTTCTAAAAAGGTCGAAATACATGTACCGTCAAATTTTGTAATAGGCCATTTACTGATATCAAAATATTTATGGCAATTTTCTCACCTCGATGGTGTGAAATTTTGCATTACGGGAGTATCAGAGGCGTAAAGATGCAAATTCATTAGCTAAATGGTTATTTCAATAGTTATGGTAAGTTGACGAAGCAGGATTCGTGTCAGATTGCAAAGGAGGTAGTTGAAATGTAACATGTCTCGAAGTACTTGGATGTGATGGTGTGACAATTGGGTTGGAAGCCGTCGTATGGGAATTTGCAGAAGAACAACAGAGATTATTGGATGAATATGTTACTGTCGTAGATGCAGTTGACGTGGCAAAATGTGCCTCAGAAAGATGCAAGTCAATTAAACTAGTGCTAGGTTCAGACGAAGCTACAGAAATTGGCACAGGAGAAGAATTCATAAGGGCAGGCATTGATTGATTTAAATGAGCTGGTATCGCCTCATCTAGTATAGATGAATAGACCGAATCATGAATATTGCTTACTGAATGTGGTGTCTCGAATATCGTATTCAGAATATCAATTAATTGAGTACAACGTGAAATTAAATCTAATTTAATTTGCTTATGACGAGTAATATTATCATTATTCTATTTAATCTACATGACGCGATTAAATGCGTTGATACTCGTTGTTTTCAAATATCAAGTTCGGTCAAAGGATCAAGTTGAGAAAAATGTGGCAAACGGTTACTACGGTTACTACGAATTGTTGAACATTGCCCTCCGATGGATAGTCCCTAATACGTAATTCATATGTAAATTCATCTGATATCAATCTATTAATATCCATGATTAAAATTGATAATAAAAGGTATTATGATTTAATTTAGCTGATACAGTAAAACGTAAGTGTATGTATAAGAAAATATATAACTTTAACCCCTCCCCCATTTAGGAAGAAAACCAGAGATAAACTAAAACGTAACCCAAAATAAATTCAAAAATAACTGAACAATCATATACATATATAGCAAAATAAAACCAACAACGCATTTCAAGGAGACACTCCAGGAAACTTCAAAGTGTAAAAAGAGTAGCTACCAAAAGTTAAACCATATTCCACACAAAATATACAAAGCATGGGATATTTCCCATAAAAGCATAAAAAAAATTACCAATTCTTAAATGAAAGGATGTGGTTTTGATGGCTGAACTATGGCGTTCTACCAGAAAAAAAACTTAAATATCAAATATACTACACAATACCAATTTTCAAAAAAAAAAGGTTAAAATAAAATTATTTGAGGAAAAAAAATTACACAGCCCCACAAAAAAAAAAGTTCTGACCTAGCAACGAGACGAGTATATCCATATGTATTTTTGATCGCTGATTCCGAATACGGGGTCAAAAAAAGTCGTACACCCCCAAAAAAAAATTTTAGAGCCAAAAAACACCCCCTGAATCGTTTTGTTTAATATTTTCGGAAAAAATTGAATGTATTACGATAAAAATAAAGGTGAGTTGCAGCGTTCACCCTATCGGTATGAAACGCACCCCCATAGAGGGTGAGAATCACCCTCATCTGCCATCAAACCAATTGATAACGACAATGACTGAAAATCATCTAAAAATGTTTGTTTCGTTAGGTTTGCAATAAACTGACGTAGAATTCACGTAATACCCCAAAACTACCCCTATATGAAAAACAACCCTTAACTTCAATTACAGAAAAAGGAAAGGAAAAAACATAAAATTTGATAACGATTTCATTATATGGATGTTCTTATTTGCAGAGATCCTTGTGGCTAGGATATTAGCAGTCATTTGTCACCAATCTTATCACCATTTCGGTATAAAACGCATCCCTGAGGGGGTGAGAAGTACTCTTACGTAGCTTTTAATTCTTCTTTTTTTTAATATTTTTTTATGGTATCTTTTAACTTTATTTTCAAACGATCTTCTTACTGACTGTCGTTTGTGTTGTTCTTTCGTGTCTCTTTTCAGAGACCAACAGTAGTCTGCTATCATGTGAAGTTAAGGGTTGTTTTTCATAACGCTATAGGGGTAGTTTAGGGGTATTACGTGAATTCTACGTCAGTTTATTGCAAACCTAACGAAACTTAAACATTTTTAAATGTTTTTCAGTCGTTGTCGTTATCAATTGGTTTGGTGGCAGATGAGGGTGGTTCTCACCCTCTATGAGGGTGCGTTTCATACCGATAGGGTGAACGCTGTAATTTACCTTTATTTTTATCGTAACACATTCAAATTTTCCCGAAAATATTAAACAAAACGATTGATTAAAATGATAACATCATTTTCAGAGCGTTATCTCATATCCCTATTCAGTGAGTGTTTTTTTGGCTCTAAAATTTTTTTTTGGGGGTATACGACTTTTTTGATCCCGGATTCGGAATCAGCGATCAAAAACACATATGGATATACTCGTCTCATTGCTAGGTCAGAAATTTTTTTTTTTTGGGGGCTGTGTTATTATTTATATGGAAAATCTATCAATTTACGTTAGGCGCCATTACTGCCACCGTTTAAAATTGAAAGAAAGCTAATTGGTTTTTTTTTTTAATTTTCAATTCTTCCTGTATATTAAAAGTTGATCTAGTAATTTTAAATAATTGAAATGTTTCACTTATTAGAGCATGAGAGTTCTTTTGTTATGCTTAAATCAGGATCAGATTTTGGTGGCATTTAAACCAATAAAAGAAATCATAATTTCAACAGTATAGGAATACCAAAAAAAGAAGGAAAAAAAACTACTAATTAAGTAAGCTAAGATACAACCAACTACCGATGGAACACTTTTAGTACTAATAAACATACCTAATAATGGGACTAATCGGTACCGGCAATCAGTAGCGGCAGGGTTACTTGATGTCAAAAAAAAATTCTTAAGGGCGCCACGTGACTTAAACGATTAGCTCCTAAGGTGTCACTCATTCACAAGTCACGAAAGAGCTTTATTTTTGTCAGACAAAACTTTCGGTAAATCAGGGTTGATTGTTTATGTGCTTTCTAGTACAATTATGTGAGCTTAGTATAGTAAAATTTAATCTCAAATGTTTACTGGTTGAAATAAAAAAAATTGTATGTACGTTTAGATAAATCCGTTGCTACCCTTTTTCTACCCCTACCCAAAAGGTAGGGTATATGATCACAAAACTTACTGGGCGTGTGGATGTAGCAAGTCGAAGCACTACTTAGCCCGGATAAGTCAACGAGTGCTCCGACAAAATAAAACTAGCTCAGACCTCAGGGCGTTACACCCAGTATATCTGAATAATAATTATAATCTTTAACTAACTTACTTTACTTACTGGTTCTCGTTATTGGGTGGTGCTGGGAAAATAAGTATCGAATTCACTGCCTATATATATAGATTATATTTACAAAATACAAACAAAAGAAAATAATGTGCTGCTTAGGGACGTCAGCTACTAGAGCATCCTATAAACAATTATTACAAAATAAACTTGATTTAATCATATGCTGTTTTCACATTTGATAACCTGTTACTCATAAGTTGAAAAGGGATACTAACACTGTAGTACCCACAATGTGGCCACACCCTGGGTTTACATGTACTTACACACTTTATAATGGTCCAGGTTATCTATGTTAATACACCAAACAACAAAAGATAAAAAAAGATAAGGAAAATTTAAATTATAAAAAAAAACTAGGGGGTTGCTAAGCACTGATGGTTGGTTTTTCCTAACGTTTTAACCACTCTCTCTACTAACTTGACTTGGTCGGCACTTAGTTTAGCTGCTAGGCAGGCTTCGCCCTCAGATGTACAGAACTCCAGACTCTGCGTATTTGGTCTTGCCCCTAACGTTGACAATGGACCATCTACCGTGGACCCTTCCGTGGACCCTAAAGAAATATATATTTCATGTTACATTTGTACCGGCTACTTACTGAAAAAAACAGTGGCATGCTGAAAACGTGAGCTTAACGAAACTATAAATTTTAATTATTTACCTCTAGCCAAGAGGGTACAGGAATTCTCCAAAATAGCTACCACGTCCAAATCAGTTTAACCTCACTCTCTGCTACCAGTTAGCACAAATCGCAATTAAATCCTGTTGCCAGAAATCGGTCTCTTCTAACCATTCACACAGTCTTTACTGCGACCCAAAACAAGAGAACGAAACTTTGAATGACCACTCAGATATCCCTTGCGGATGACTTTAGATTAGTCTGTTGAGAGTCACTCCTTACGACTTGTGCGTTTCACTGTCAAGCAATCAACAATGGCGAACATCCGGACGACAGAAAATACGTCAGCGAATTTCGCACAGAAATATTCACCGTGAGTGCCAACTGGGAGTAAGTAGCGGTACTACTTTGCTACGAGTACAGTAGGTACTGTTAGTTAGTTAAGGAGTTTTATACTGAATAAATGCCTACTGCGATTTTGGAATGTAACACCGTAATAAATAAGATAGAAAATATATAAATCAACAATAATTATTTGTTATAAAAAGAGAATAATAAAGAAAAAAAAGAAAATAAACAGTTAGGCCTAGTAATTATGTTTCGCTAAATACTACGAATAATATTATTGTATATTAGAACCACCTTTGGTAGTGACTACCCAGGATATAGCTATATACTAGTTTACAGGCTGTACAGGCTGATAATAATATCCTATTTTAATCTATGTTATGTAAGGAAATAAGTAAGTTATACAAAAAAAGTATATTAATTTTATTTAATTAAAAGGTAACGTGTATGCTATATTATTTTACTTTGGTATGACCAGTATGTCTTACTGCCCTTAACTGTATATAAAGCTTTCATCCAATGTACACTCTTTTATTTTTAAATCATCCCAGACTTAAATATATTTCTAAAATTAGGTTTTTTTTTTAATCTGAATTAATTTGTAATTGCCCCAAATTAACTATTTTACTTTCCTATAATTGTCTTTCCTTATCATAAGTAAGGAAAGGGGCCAAAGAAAAAAGAAACTAAAGTAAACAAAACACTAAATTTTGAATTTTTTCAATTAAAATTATACGGCATTACGGTTGAATATTCTGTTGATTCATATTCATTGAAACACACTGACCTTTAACTCCTTTTTTTTTCCATTTTTTTTTTCTTTAAAGCTTACTACTCCTTGGAATGCCTAGGAACATCCCCTTGTAAAGTGGTAACATTCCCTGGATATGTCTCGTATGATATTCTCTGAAACCACCAGTTGTTGGCTAAACCACCCTGGATAAATACATACAATTTATTGAAGGGCCACACTATCCTACGCAAAGATATTGGAAAGCTCTCGGGATAAACCACCCCAGATTAGGACAAGCCTTGATGTAAACTGATTTAAAAATTCCAGAAAGTACACCCCTTACTAGGACCCTACAAATTCGTAAAGAAAAATTCCTTAGCAAATAATTTATATGAAATATTATTCTTAAATATATTCAACAGCTAAACTATATAGTAAAAGGTGGTGACTATAAATTCAAAAAAAAATTGAAGGTGTTGAAGGCGTCAGATGCAAGATGTGGGAAGATTCTCATACAAAATTACTCAAAACCAAAACAACGTAATCGTGAAAATCATAAATGTGTTCTGGAGAAATGGATAAATCCCAAAAAATGGTTAACACTAAAATTTTCTACTTTCCAACCAGAGCTGCATAAACTACTTTTGAAAAAGTAGTTAACTACTAACTACTGAGTACTCATGGTAAATGCATTGTAGTTGAAAAGTACTCGAGTCCTTTGATTGAGAAAGTAGTTTAACTACGTGTCTTTTAACTACATTTACAACTACTTTTTGTAGGTACACCTGCAGTTGCACAGCACAAATTAGGTCATTAGAACTTGTGTACTTAAGACATTGAATGCCTTTTTTGTCCTGTTATATAACCGCAAAGTCTAAACTGTACTTATAATTTGTATAATGAATGCCAATACTGCCAGCCTAGCCAGTCAATATGCGACGTGACAAAATGCCCCAAAATTCTTTTCTACGTTGGTGTGTCGGTGTGCAAATAACCCAACAGACAGCCTAGCCTACCCTACACCTACAGTTCATTTTTACACATTGTTGCCATTTGCAACCTTTTTAATTCATTTAATTATTTAATATTCTTAGGGCTACGTTTGTACGACTTCGTCGCCACTCGCCAGGTTAACTTAAACTTAGCTGTTAAAATTTTCTCTCCTAATATCGAAAAACTAGAACAGAAGATGAAAAGTGAAAGTTAAAGTTGGCTATCTTTACTAATAATGGAGATAGCAATACATGCAGCATGCAGCCTCACTTTAGAACACAGTACACAGTGTATATGTAATTACAGACGATATTGATGAGTATATTTTATTATTAATAGAAAATACGAATATATTATTTTTGTGTCGTTTTATATTTTATGGAACTAATAATCGTAGTTTCTATTAATAAAAGAAATACGCATGAGTATTGCATGACCTGTAATTAATTATATAGGTATACTACTACTATTTAAGATGGACTTTTTTTAGTTTTCGATATCAGTAGTAACAGGAACATTTTAACAGTCACTTTTCTTTAAAGTTAAATAACTTGGTGATAACGTCCCCTGGAAGTTTATTATTGTAGGTGGGGGTTAAGTTAAAGAAATAATACAAATTGAGTTAATGGGATTAACATATCTATTTATTTTCAAACTGATTTAAACTGATATGATATATGGATAACTGATATAAAATCGAGAAAATCTTTCTTATTTTATTTTAAAATATATTTAAGAATTAATAATGAATTCGGACTTACCCTGTCAGTAGCAGTAGAAACAGTCGACACAGACTCCATTAGCGCGCGTGCCACATGCTCGTGGATGCATTCAGAATGAAACTGTTGTTATTGTGTAACTGATGCCACATATTATAAAGATCGCATTTCCGGGAAAAGTATATCAAAACAAATTCTACAAAAACACATAAACAGTAGTTGCAATTGCTTTAGTAGTTGCAACTACTTTAGTAGTTTAAACTACTTTTAAAAAGTAATTTGAGTAGCGGGTATTCAAAAAATACTAGTGTATTCACAACTACCTTATAAGTACTTGTAGTTAGTAGTTAAATTGTAGTTAAACTACAATTGTAGTTAACTACTAGTCAGCTCTGTTTCCAACACGTGCATCTGTCAATCTTCAACCAAGCTATCCAAGTCACCCGATTTTTTTCTTTCACAATAATAAAAAAGGCCTTAAATCAGAGTGTCTAACAAAACATTCGATTAAATTACGATTTTAAAATTAAAAGAAAATATATACTGACATTATCTTAGCACATGGGTAGGGCATAGGAAAATATACCAAAAAGTAAAAATATTCACCAACAAAATGATTCCAAAAAATGGAGGTATAAACTATAAACTTTGAACAATACGTAGTATTGCGGTTAGCGTTATGTGATGTGAGAAACAGAATTTATTATGAATACAAATATATTAGGCACACGCCTATGGTGCGACAAATTCCACAGAGGTTAGCAAAAAGTTGTATCGATTACAATGGTAGAAATGCTATCAATTTATAAATTGTATATTTGGCTGCCTACCAACGAGGTTAATAAATACCCGAATAGTGATTCAATAAAAATAAAAATATTAGAAAATAAACCGTGGCATTATTTTTCTCACAAAGTTAGTCTTTTTACTAAATACAGGCCCGTGTAAAATCTCAAATATATTGACCTACTTATCTGAATATGATGTTCTTATTAATGATGACCACAACCTTTTAATTGCACATGTAAATTGTCGTTCTATTATAAATTCTTTTGCTTGTTTGAAAGACTATATTTTAATGAAGAGTTTTGATGAGATAGGTGTTACAGAAACGTGGCTTAAGCCTAATATACTAACAAATGCAGTTGATATTCCGGGGTACACTTTCCTACGGAATGACAGGATTGAGAAAAGAGGAGGGGGAGTTGGAATATATATAAAAAAAAGGCATTAAATATATTTCTCTCATGGAAAAAAATCCCAGAAAGCCAAAACCCTGAAACTTGAATATACTTGGATGGAAATTAACTACAATAGACAAAAATTTTCGCTAGGAGTAATTTACAAATCACCTAATGTAAGTAAAAATAGTCTTAGTCACTTAGACGACATTTTGTCAGTTTTGTATCCAAATTCCGATGAATTATTACTCGTAGGTGATCTAAATATAAATATGCTCAATATAAACACTCCTGAATGCAAATATTTAAACAACATATTTGATAGCTATAATATAAAACAAATTATCATTGATCCAACTCGCGTTTCCGCAATCTCTGCGACCCTCATTGATATAATCGCGGTAAGTCATTTTGAAAAAGTATGTAAATCTGGTACGGTAAATCTACCCTCAATTAGTGATCATCTGCTCACTTATTGTTGTATCGATTGTTCTCCGTGTAAGAAAATTCCCAAAAAAATAAGAACACGTGATTTTCAAAACTTTAAAATCGATGAACTAAAATATCTGGCGTCACAAATTGACTGGTCGGAAGTATTATTGATGAACGATATAGACTCAAAAGTTCTATGGTTAAACTGCACTTTAGCTCTCTTATTAGACACATGTGCTCCTTATAAGTATATCAATATTACTAGGAAATCGCCTCCCTGGATCACGGACAACATAAAATTCATGATCAAATTAAGAAATCGTGCATTTTCAAAATATAAATCATATAGGCTTAAACTAAATTGCGACAAAGACGTGTTGAACAGTAAGTGGATCTATTACAAGCAACTTCGCAATCTAGTCACATCGTCAATCAGGTTAGAAAGAAGAGCATATTATTGAATATAGATTAAGAACGCAAAAAAATTCAAAGGACTGGTGGAAAACTATTAACTCATTAGATGTGCACTCTAAAGCCGGCATACTTATACCAGAACATTTAAACAATCCGGATGCCCTTAACAATTTTTTTGTTGACTCAGTCCCCACTATCGTAGTAGAAAATAACACTATTGATGCATATCAGACAAGTGCTCACCCCAACATTCATACAAAATTAAAATTTCACAGTGTTGAAGAAAAAGATATACTAGAAGCTTTTTCACAAATTAAATCTAACCCACCAGGCAATGATCACTTTTCTTTGAATACTTTAAAACTCTGCTTAGATTTTTTTAGTCGTACCGTTAACTCATATAATCAACTTCTCTATAGAAAATAACGTAGTTCCAGCAACTGGGAAAGAAGCCATAATTTTACCCCTTCCAAAAAAAAAAATCCACCAGAAAATTATAGTGATTTTAGACCTATAAGCCTTTTAAATATTCTTTCAAAAGTTCTAGAAAGAATTATACTCAAGCAATTATTACAACATATCCGATCTCATAATTTATTACGACAAAATCAGTCGGGCTTCCGTGCTCGTCACAGCTCTATTACTACACTCGTAGACATGGCAGATGACTTCTTAAAAGCCATTGACAACTCACAAGTTACAACCACGGTTATGCTGGATTATACAAAGGCATTTGACTCTTTACATCATGAGTTATTATTAGGTAAACTCAAGCACTTGGGAATTGAGTCGCTAAAGTGGTTCAGAGGTTATTTATCCGGAAGAACTCAGCAGGTCAAAGTATACAGTTCAGAAAAACCGCTGATGTCTCATGTAAGCGCTGTCACATCAGGGGCACCTCAAGGGTCCATTTTGGGCCACATACTATTTGTGCTTTTTATGTTTGATCTTCCTGAGAAAATAAAGTTCTGTAAATTCCATCAATATGCAGACGACAGTCAAATATATATCTCGTACAGTCGAGCTGACGTAGAACAGGCAATCGTTAACATTAATAGAGATTTCAATTCCATATGTAAATACTTAGAAGATCACGGTTTAATGCTCAATGCTCAGAAATCCGTCGTAATTAATTTCAAATCCAAGCGATTAGTATTCTTTGAAAACTCTTGTAATTTATACATAAATGGTACCAAATTATCTTTCCTAGAATCTGCAAAGAGCCTGGGAATTATTTTTGATACCCATTTAACGTTTTAAACTCATGTTACTAAGTTACTACAAAAATGTTATGCGAAGCTGAAATCATTATATCCATTTAAGCATGTCTTACCAACATGCACTAAATTAAAACTATCAGAGTCGCTTATAATATCTCAACTTGAGTATGGAAATGTCATTTACGGACCATGTCTTACCAGTGTAGAACAATATAGACTACAAAAATTACAAAATTCATGTATGCGATTCTCTGCCGCGATATCTAGGCGTGATCACGTTATTCCTCTTTTTAAAAAATTTAATTGGCTTAATCTTCAATCTAAATGGCAACTGCACCTGGTCTGTCTTGTACACAATATATTAAAATATTAAGAGCCTAAATATCTTAGCAAGAAATTAACTTTCAGGGGCTTCTTACAGAGTTCTAATCTACGTTCCGTAGATACTACACTAAATATTTCAAGTCATAGCTCCAAAAAAATATTAATCCTCTTTCACTTATTTAGCTGCTTCTTTATATAATGCAATCCCTGATCACATCAAAAGCATGCCTTTTCAAGGATTTAAAAAAATTTTAAGCAAATATTATAGTACGTAAAATGTTTTTTGCCCTAAATATGTTACATGCATAGAAAGCTGTGATGCAGCAAATTGTGTCTTATGACCTCTGATTTTTATTCTACAGTATCTTATTCTTATCTTTTTATATTATCGAAATTGTTTTTGACCTTTTCTCTATTGTTTGTATTTACTGTTTGTCATACTGGTTGGGATTGATACCAGCAACTGCTGACACCCCTCCAGTTTAAACAAAGTTTTTTTTTCTTTTTTCGGAATATCCGATGCCGGTCAGTCCTCCCGTGGCCTCCGACGCCTCACGGGAGTCGCGCCGGCACATCAACTACAGCCACTCCCCACATCCCGCAGGGTTAGTGACTGTAGATACCAGAATCGTGTGCCCTAAGCAGACGGAGAGAACCCAGAATGACCGCCTTCTGCATTTGACCTGCCAACCACTCGGCTGATTTTTGGCAGGCCGGTATGATCTTCAGTTCCGAGAGCAGCGTAGGCTTTATCCCTCCGAGTACACCGATTATAAGGACGACCATTTTTACCGAGTAGCCTGGGTACAGCACTTGGAGCTCGTACCGGAGATCGCGATATTTGGTCCGTTTCTCCTCCTCCTTCAAGGTGATGTTTTTCTCCGCAGGTGCCGAGAACTCGATGACATACATCACCTTGAGTTGATGGTCGAGGAGGACTATGTCAGGCTTGTTGGCTTGAATTAGCCTGACAGTCGGGAACGAGTAGTTCCAGTAAATCCGGCATTTCTCGTTCTCGACAACGGACTCAATATCTACGGGGACGTAAGGCAGCACTGGTGTCTGGTCTATCCCGTACGAGTGCCTTAGATGGTAGTATAGTACTCGTAAGGCCACGTTATGTCGGTGGATGTAGGCCGAAATCGCATATATGGGGCATGCAGAAAGTAAATGCATGAGCGATTCCGGCACCTGATGGTGTTGTAGAACCAGTCCAAGGGCACTTTTAACAAATTAAAATTTTTTTAACTTTTTCAAAAAATTCGAAATTTCGATTTTTCTCATATACACAATTTTTCCTACCACCAGACGCATGAGGATCGCTGTGACAAAGTACCACTACGAAATTTCTCCCCATATGAATGAAATCTTTATTACAGATATAACCACCTAGCAGTCAACCCCATTCTACACATAAAATATACATTTCAATCTCATATAACTCTAACTTTCAGAGGCGAGCAGATGTACCCGATCTTTATTTTATAATTAAATATTTTTCTCAATCAAATACCAGCAATCATACGCATAGGAAGATTTTTGTTATAAAAATAATTAAATTGATCAGACAAATTAATAAATTAATCAAAATATTCTTATCAAAGTCTGTACTAAACCAGTAGTGATCAGAATTGCAGATAAAGTAAATACACCATTTAAATTATCATTGCCAACGATTAACAAAGTTCTTTAAAAAAATATTTTTTCAGAAAAATTTTTTTTTCAAATTTCCTTTGCTAAAGAATTGTCAGAAATTCTCCAACAAAAAAATCAAAATTGGAAATCTTTATCAATTCCATTAAATTTTTTCAAAATTCTTCTCAACAATTACTTTCCACTAGAAAATTAATTAATTAAATCAATAGTAATAAATTTTGGACCTAGCTCAAACTTACTTTTTATCAAAAAATAAATTTTAAAAATAAATTAAAATTTTAATATTAACTTTAAAAAACATTCACTTGTCAATATAATGTCATTAGGAAAAAGTTTCACGCAAAACCAATCTCAGGTTTCGTGGTGCTTTACAATTTTTCACTAAAAAAATTTTTCTAAGTTTCAGATTTTGGTACTTTCCAATTTTTAAATAAAAAACTTTTTAATTAATTACTCAGGCCGTGATGGCTTTAGCAAAAATCTGATTATGTAGGGTTGTTTGTCTGTTTACCCTTATTAGATTCCATCCATAGAGGACGACGTGAAGGTCAAACGACACGGCACGTGTCGCGCTTTCACCACACACGGTACATATATGCTCCCGCTGCCGCCTCACCTCACCTCTAGCAATAAAGTAAAATTTTCAAGCTTAATAAATTAATAAACATAATAAACTATCATTTGCTAATTGACCCACATTAAGATACATATAATAAACCAAAAAATTAATTTTTATATTTAATATTATCAAAGTTATTACATTTTTTGGCTCTCCCAATTTGTAAATTTCACGTAAATTTTTCTTTAACTATTAATAACTCCGTTAATAATCCATCAAATTAATTCAATCAAAAACCAGACGGTAGCTTAAAAAATCTACTATCCACCACCCCAAATACATTTATATAAACCCTTGAAAACAGTTCTGAAAAAAGCGCGGGAAACGTGCACTGGTAACAATCTATCTAAGCCATACGGGGCCCGGCCGCTCGCTGCTGCAGTCGCGAAATCGGCGCTGAGACTTCCGCCAAACCTGATTTACTTAGACAACGCAATTAACTACGGCTGCGGCGTCGCTCTGGGGAACGCCTGATTGTGGATTCCTCCAGAGAGTAGTTGCTTGGGACCGTAGCTTCAAGACTTCTCAGCCTATGTTGTTGCAAATCGACCGCCTCAGGCAAATTATGATGGGGGCGCTCGCGGAGCGCAGTGCCTGGGCCCGAGACGGCGTATTCTGGGGTTCCACTGACGGTGAAGCCATACAGTGGTGGAAAAGTATCGATAGAGCTTTGGTGGCTAAACTGTACGTCGTGTGCAAGTACAGTGCTAGTGGTGGGAGGAGCAGTGATTGTGGTTGTGAGGCTACCAGCTCCAGGAGTTGAGATAGGCCTCGGGTGCTTCATTACTTCTTTCTTATACAGGTCTAGGTGGCAAGACTTGGAGAAGCTCGGGAGAGCGCTAATACTCCCCGAGGTGAGATGAGAGTTAGTAAAAATAGGTGCCAAGGCGCTAATACCTTGGCTGTTAGTAAGAGATCTTTCGTAGGTCCTATACAGGGCGCTAATACCCTGATAACTTATATAAGGAATCGTTCCTGGCATAAACTTGGTATTGAACCTAATATTAATAAAGTGTCTATGATTGCACTAGGTGAAAAGAGTAAATTATGCTATGGTGGTGCGTGCACACTTGTTTAAAGCTATACACTATAGTCTGATTTGATTCACTGATTTTTATGAGCAAAAGTTTGGCTATGTTTCCACAAGTTATTAAAATTTATCAAAATTTTTCTGTCGACGCAGGGCGTCGTGCCTGTGTGGCGTAGAATGTCTTTACACTAGATTTAAGTTAGGCAGGTTAGATCCAAGCAAGTCGCGCAGCGACCCGACTTGGTGTGAAAATTCGAAAGTGCACTAAAAATGTTTCAGCTTCCGTCGCGGAGCGGCGGAGCTTAATGTCTTTGGCTCGAGCTGTAAAAGTTCTAAAGAGCACTGAAAACTAAGTTAGGCTGTGGCAGAGCAAGCAAGTCGCACGGCGACCCGACTTGGCTAGAGTCTTGGAAAGTACACTAAAATTGGTGAGCAGCAGCCGTCGCGTTGCGGCGGAGCTTAATGTCTTTGATATATATAGAACAGTTATAAAGTATGCTAGAAATTGAGTTAGGTTGATGGAGAGCAAGCAAGTCGCGCAGCGACCCGACTTGTCTTATGTTTTAGAAAGTCCACTAAAAAGAGCCCAGCGTCCGTCGTGATGCGGCGGAGCTGAATGTCTTTGGCAAAGTCTTTACTGTTATAAAGCAATACACACTGTAAACGTGCGCTCACCTGGTTGTCCTGTGTCCGGCGTCGGCCTCGAGTCGTTGGGAACGGCTGCACTGGGGAAGCGAGCGGCACAGAAGCTGAAGGAAACACAACGTTCACTTTTAACAGTATATTGCACACACAGTAATAAATGATACACAATGTAGGTACACAGTAAAACAGAACAGCTGAAGCCGGTGTCCAGCGTGCTTGCAGTAAAATGTAGTAAACAGAGTGGAATTAAAAGAATTCCTAGGAGGAAACGTATAAAAAGGCTTGAGAGCATAAATTCTTGTATGGTAGGCAGTCTAGAACGTTTACATACGTCGAGACGCAAAAGCAGCAAAATTAAGAGAAAGATTAAAACTCAAAAAACATGACCCTCACGGTTTGAGTGTAAAACGCACAAGAAGCGTGTGTAGTGAGAAATTTAGTATTTATACTGATGCGAAGGGGCGGCTACGCCTCTTTCTGGCGCTCCAGCCAATCAAAAAATAGCCGGTTGCATATAACCGGAGACACAATTTATTTCACTCGCGAGTCTTAGTTCATCACAGCCCAACAAAACCAAAAACACGTTCAGCTTATATACCAGCACAATTTTAACCAATAGGAATTTTTCAATTCCAAAGCCATCTAAACCCAACCTCTCCAGAGGAACACTTGGGCATTCGAAAAGAATTCTCATCTCGACTATCAAAAACTCATCTGACTGTACAAAATCAGCGTGAATCACCGAAATACTGTCACAGTGAATCCGACTGCCGAAAGTAGAAAAAATTCTACCGCGTCGCGATCAAAAAACTACCCTTTTCCCTATCCTTACTTATTCTGCACAAAAGAAAGCAGATAAGGTATGTGTTTTAAAATAAAAGTGCCCAAAGACGTAGAACTTCCGACGGAGGGATGGGTAAGAAAACTATATGAACATTTGCATTGTGAAATTCGATAAAAAGACATTTTTTTGCTATTAAAAGACATTCTATTTTTATTCTGAACATTTTAACACATAAAGACATTGCTGTTGAATTGCAAAAATCAGTGCTAAAGACATTTGTAATAATTAATAATCAAATAAATAAGACTCTAAGCATAGGGAATTCCAAATATTTAGCCTAGGTCAGTAACTGGGTCAGTTCAATGACCTACATTGGAATGTAAATACGATAAACTTTGTAAATATATGTATTTAGTGTGAAAACATTATTTATTGAACTTTGAGTGTTATATTTGACTTTCAGGTGATAAACAATCATACAAAGTGTCTAAAAAATTCTGAACAATTAAAAAATAAAAATTTTACGTAAATGTTAAAATTTTAAAGAAAAAATCCAGAAACTAAACTTTTGCTAAATTGATTATTTTAAAAGTAAAATTGTGAAAATTTTTAAGTCAGAAAAATTTCTAAGTTAATTTTTTATAGACATTCATTGTGAAAAATTATTGACAGTTTTTAAAGACAATTTTAAAATTAAAATTTTGCTAAGTGGAAAAAAGTAACTTGGAACTTAAAAAAGTGAAATAATATTTTGGTGAACAGACACTGGTAGACTTTTTTTAAATATTATTGTGCATATACTTTGAACTGATATTTGTGAACATTTACTATTTGTGCTATTTAACCTTATCTGTGTACTCACCCCGAGTGGCTTCCCCATATCTCTTACAGACATTTTTACAAAAAAGAAAGAAAACGTATAAGCCCTCCGGCTTGGGAGGAAATAAAATTTTGGTGTGTTTTACTACCTATCCTTTCCTTTGCTACTCGGTACACAGTGACCTCAAGAAATTGAAACTTAAAATATTCTGCCTCCGAGGGACTCTGAATCTTCCGCCGAGGGAGATCACCAGGGGCACGGCTATAAGTGGCCGTTGTCAACAAATAGGTAAACTTCTACGAGTGCTCATAGCTCAGAGGCTAGCCAAAAAACACTTCTACAAACAAAAATCGACCCTGGGAATATCTACCCTGCCCATCATTAGAGCTACGCTGCTTTTTCAAAATTAATTTCCAGAAATTTCGAACGCCAAAGTCTCTGGCGCCCAATCCCGGAATTTTAAAACTTTTTGGGACTTTGAAAATTTGGAAAATCAAAAAACTGGAAATAAAAAAGTCACTCACCAACCCCAGCGGCGTAGACAATGGCAGGTCCTGCAGTTGATATCAGGAACCTCTACACGCCACACGCGGCTACGGTAGACCAAGGTGTTGATAACACCATCTTGGCAGGCCATAATGAATCCCTCGGTCTCCGACTTAAGCCCTGCTGACCTTAGAAAGGCGAAGGTCAGCCTGGTCGATAAACCCAGTGTTTCGATGTTCTTATAGAAGACACCAAGCTGGGGTTTATCGACGTGCTGCCGAAACAGATTTTCCTGTTCGGCCGCTCTAATTCGGGCTTTCAGACGATTTGGCTGAAGTTCGGTGACTGACTCAACATCAGCACCTCGCCGGCCTCCTCGCCTGATGTCAAATGCGAGACCGAGTTCATCTGCGGCTCTTTTTGCTACCTTGAACAATCCTGCTCCCACTCCTACAGTTTCGTGATGTTTTACGAACCGCAAGAGGGGATCTGAGCTCCTGAGTATATTACATGCCATACTCAGTACTACTCTGCCATGCGTACACTCCAGGCTCAAGAGTCCTCGGCCCTCCCGTTGACGTGGGAGGTACACACGAGGAACCGACGATCTATGATGAATACTTCTGTGAATATTCATCATCTTGCGGGAATCTCTGTCTAATTGACGCAGCTCATCTACCCTCACTTTACTACTCCGAAGGAGTAGAGCAGAATCGGAACAGCAAGCATATTAGTTGCAGACACCTTGTTCTTCCCCGAAAGTTCGGAAGACCAAATCTTTCGGAGGCGGTGTCTGTACTTGCCGCGGAGAGAATCTTTTATTTGTGATACATCCTGGATGTGCCTTTGTTGCACACCCAGATATGTATAGGTCTTTCCGGCATCCAGATGTCTTAGGATGCTTCCGTCTGCGAGCTGCGCATCTTCAGGGAATTCCCCGCATCGTCCTCTCTTGAGGTGGACGACTGCACATTTGTCCAACCCGAACTCCATACCAATTGCCCGCGTATATTCTTCGACCACCCTAAGAGCGTTTTGTAGTTCGCGCTCTCCGGAGGCATAAAGTTTAAGGTCATCCATATAAAATAGATGGGTGACCTTTTTGCCTCCGGTCGCTGGGTGGCCCACATTGATATCCGCGGGTTTGGCGGAGCCCAACAGACAACGGCAGCAGTGAGATACAGAAGAGGAGAGGACTCAGGGAGTCACCCTGGAAAACCCCTCTCCTAAATGCCACCTGCTCTGTCGTGACCCGCTGCGCACCTGATGTTATGGTGAAGCGGGTCTTCCAGAGCGGCAGCAGCTGTTCTATGCATCTCACTAGTGGTGCTGGTACCGCAAGACATTCGAGCAAGTACAACAATAGCTCGTGCGATGTTGTATCAAATGCCTTGCGGTAATCAATCCAGGCCATCGATAGATTCCGCTTGTATTGCACAAAATCCTGTGTAATACAGCGGTCTATCAGCAGGCTGTCCTTGCAACCTGCCATGCCCTTCTTGGCACCACGCTGTTCGTGTATCTGCTGGAAGACCGGATCAACAGACCTCAGCGTCCTAGCATACAAGATACGTGTAAATATCTTGTAGCAGGAGTTAAGGCAAGTGATCGGCCTATAATTCCTCGGGTCGGAAAGATCCCCCTTTTTTGGGGATAAGCACAGTACGTCCCTCGACGAACCAGTCCGGAATCTGCTGCCCCCCGTTCAACCATGAGTTGAAAACTCGCGCCAGACGGCGGTGAGTGGAAGGAAATTTCTTCCACCACCAGTTGTTAATGCCGTCTGGGCCCGGGGCAGCGAAGTTCTTGGTACCAACAAGTGCTTGTTGGACTTCCTCCGTACTGATTGCCGGGCACACTTCTTCTGGTTCTTCAAGATGTCTGTGACACAGAGCCTCAAAGTGTGCAATTGATGGAGTGTCGCTATTGAATGGACGCGTCGTTTCGTAGATTCCCTTCCAGACGGTTTCGATATCTTCTACAGTCGGCTGATTATCTACAACACGCTGTGGCTCTTGAAAGAGGCGGGAAGGATTCGTATGGAACAAATTGTTTTGTTCCATACTCCTCACCCGCCTCCTCAATGTTTTCTTTATCGCCATGAGCGCTCGGATCCTATCTAGACAGTGCTGCTTGATGGTAAGCATCACTGTCAGATTTAGAGTATGGTGTTGACGTCTTAATCCGGCTGCTATGCGCCGGATTCTGGGAGTAAAAACTCTACCAGTCGTCTTATATTCCACCACACTCTGAATCCGAGAAGCGTGTTGTCTGGCCGACTGTATTTTGCCCTCGATTTTTTGTACACGCCGCTTGGCTTTCTCGACCCCGTTGGTTGACCTCTCACGGTGGACGAGTTGCTTTGCGGCGTTGTACACGGCACAGTTGATTTGCCAGATGTCCGCATCTTCCGGAATTTCCTCATCGATGACCGCGTCCATTCTAGCCAGGTCTTGTGGCTTTAGGTTAGCCCTGGTGTTAAGGCTAACCCTTGTCCTTAAGTCTATATCGGTGAACTCAAATGGATGTTCCCCATCAGCTGGTAATTGCCGCGGTGGTACTGCGGCTGGCAGTTCTTCTAGCTGACGGGGTGCCCTTACGTAACCTGTCCTGCGCAAGAAGGATACTTGGTCTCTCAGGTGTTGTTGAGAGAAGGCGCGATGCTCTGGATGCATTTCGCACCAAAGTGCATGCAAACGCGCCATGTATCCCCTTCGCTCAGGTTCGGTACTCTCGCGGTAGGTCAGCAAGTCATCTTTTAGTTCCCTCGTCCACTTAACGCGTCCATGTACAATTGCGGTGTCGTCATCGTTTGGACCGTCCGGTAAGGCCCCTCCCATCTGTCCATGGCCTCCATCCGACTGAGGTCGATTTTGAGGAGCCCTTGTTAGGTTATAAGGAACCCATAGTAGTAAGAGTACCAGGGTTTTTTTTACAAAAAATCTCAGAAACTCAATTTTAGAAAAAAATGTTTCAAGTAAAACTTTTATTATACAGGACGTTTTAGAAAAGAGCTGCCATTCACTAATTTAGGTAGACAACATGTTTTTAGTCCAATAATGCTTAATAACTTAAGTCTGGTTTAGCCTCGGAGATACGGCTCCCGTAAACATAGAAAACCCTTCTTTTAGGAAATTTTCATAAGTCTGTGTATAATATCTGAGATATTAAAACAAGATCCTTAATTGCTTTTTGAAAACATGTATGTAACTTTTTCATAATTTATGTGACATTTATGGTTTCCAAGATACCGAGCGTATTTTTCAGTTTCCTATATCAGTAGTGCCACATGGTACACTATTGTCATAGGAATCGGAATATGTCGAATTACATTTAGTGTTGCATTAGCGCACAGCACACTGATGCAAATGGAATATCCCAGTTTTGATAATTCCTTCCTCACATTAAATGGGCTGCATGGTCAGCTGGACTTAACTGAAATGCTTGATATGATTTAAGGTGGGCAAGGGATCATCAAAACTGGGACATTTCTTTTGCATCGATGCGCTGCGTTGCGCTGTGCCCTAATGCTACAGGAAATGTAAATCGACATTATATTCTTATTCCTATGACAATCGCGCACCATGTAGCGCTACTGATGTAGGATATGGAAAAATGCATACCGGACGGATCTAAAATAAAACACCATTTTAATTTGGAAATCCTGACATACATGAGATCTATAAAATTATCCAAAAGTGTGCTTTAAACTGTGGTGCTGAAAATCAAAAAAATACAAAAGAAGAAGAAGAACTATATGTGATCTCCCAAATGATGTGTAACAAACCGCCAAAATATCTAAGTTACTGCTATTAATAAAAAAAAACGTTGTGATTTTTTATTGCACAGTGAAAAATGAATCTATAATAAAATTTCAAAACGGTGTAACTTTATAGAAAACCAATATTCTTTGATGAAATTTGAAATTTGTCGTTATATTTTCCACTTGACTGAAAAAAAAATTGTTTCGTAAATATTTTACAAATCGTTTAAAAAATAACCTGGGGGATTACAATTTTCCCAATTTTTTTTCGCAAATTTCAATCGCAATTTTTTTTCTGTAAAACTTCTTCATTTAGTCTTGATAGTTACGCCTTAAAGTATCGCTTGGATCTCATGCTCTAATACTAAGATTTCTAGTTTATTAATAAAATTTTAAAAGTAGAGCTGCTGTTATGGAGTATTTTCAAGCATCAGCATTTATAGATGTTATACTTACGTCTGAACTGCTAGAGGTGGCTTCATATTCTGGATCTTTCACGGAATCATCGACGGACTCAGTATCACTAGGCATATCTTCCTCGCCTATTTCCTGCAATATTTTGAAAACAAAATATCTTTTAGACATTTCATTCTAAAAATTTGGATTTTGTTAACATACGTTACAGCAATCGTTGAATCATCTGATGATGTGACAGAATTGTCCTGTACAGCTGAATCTGTATGTCCTGCATTTACCATTGTATTGGTTGGGGTAGGGGCTCTATTGCAAAACCACTGTCTTTTTTTTGGTTTAGAATAATTCGAAGAGCAAATACTATACTGAAAAATATAATACATGCAAAGTAGAAAAAGCAGTTTCAGCTTATGTAAGTATGAAATGACTTACGTAGTCTGCAGAAAATAAACGCGACATATTGTACACCTGATAAAATTGAAATTACACTACTGACAGAACATTGCAAATCTAGTTTTCACATTTGGAATCATTCTTAAAACGATTGTGTAATTAAAACTGGCATTTTAAAAAATCTGACATTTTATTTGCTTCGTATTTATGCATTTCTAGAAAAAAATAATAAAGTAATTATTGGGTATTAACATAAGCATTCTTATGTAATATGATAACAGTCATTTCTTAAATGTAAAATAAAACTTTCTTCTTGGTGTCAATATTTTTTTTAACTTCAAAATTTTTTGCTTCTAATACTAAGAATATTATTATTTAATCCACTGCAACCTTCCGTCTAGACTGAGTAGTTGTTTTAATAGTTTCTACGATAAAATGTATTTAAAGTGTCTGTTTGATTATTATCTACATAAAACTTTTATACTAGCATATTCAGATAAGAATGACAGTATAAAATGTAAGAAATTGTAGGTATTTGGTTATTGTTATCATATTAGGTTTGAAAGAACTTATCTAATACCCAATAATTATTTTATCATTTTTCGCTAGAAATTAATAACTGGCATTTTTAGATTTCAATAATTTTCACGAGTGAATTTAAAATTTGAACTTTTTGAATCATTTTTAAACCAATTGATGAAATTTTGCAGTTACTAAGGTCGGATGACAATACGATATTCCACTGTTACTTTTGGAAATATCCCCACGTAGGGGGCACGGAGGTGAAAATTGAAAAATCTGCAACAGTATAAAAAAAAATAATTTAATGTATGATAATAATTTAATTAAAATATGACTAAAAAGTAGGAGAAAAATTAAAAAACTTGCTTTTCTTAAAGTCGTACTAAAAAGTAAAAAATAATTTCTTTGCCAAATAATTACTTATTTTTTTATTATATTAACATTAAATCTTCCTTTTTTAGTATGGAATGACACTATAAAAAATAAAATTTTTAGGGAAATCAAAAGCAATCTTTTTTTTTTCGTTGTGCTCATGTTTGGAAAATAACAGGAACACCACTGCTTGTGATCGGTAACTTAAGTAGATAGCATATTTTTATTTTCTGAGGTAACCTTAATTATTTTTTTAAAATAATAATGCATATTTTTTTCATAAATTACAGCCATGATTTTAAATGTTGTTTTACTTTGGACTAATTTGAATGAACTCATTTTGAGTAGATTTTTTTTGTTATTCTTACGTCTAACATACTCCCATAAACTACGTCAATGGCAAATCAGTTAATCTTTGCATAAGCATTTATTTCTCCAAAGGTTATATTCGAAAATTGTCATGGACAACCGTGAAAGGAGTAATAATATAATGATAACTAGACTAAATTACGCCCTCCTATGCATTAACTGACACCTTACAATTTCAAATTTGTAACATTAAAGAAACCAGAGTTCTTCGCATCTGAACTTTCCGCACAGTATAAATAATTAAAATCTAGTATTGTAACGGCCCAACCCCCCCCCCTCGTATATTTTGTTTTATTTAGTTTATTTAATTTTGGTATTTTATCCTGGTTACAACACTAGTGTGATAACCCAACCCTCCCTCGTATGTCGAGAGGCAAGGTCCGTGTTCAGATAACCGCATGTTTTTGTTGTCGGCGTCTCACCGTCCCACATGACAGTGGCATTCAGATCCCCATATGGGTAATGCACTTGGATGAAGTTACAAATATTGCAGATTCAACTGGACATTAATTCTTTGGCATATTATCTTATTTAGACTTGGCTTGAAAAATAAAGGAAAAGTTCCACCTACTATCGGAATTAATATTGACTGTTCTAATTATTAGTAAACATGTAATGAGCAGTGCATTAACAAAAAAAACCCTATCTGTAAATCATGTGGTACCACCGGTCAGCTATTGTGAAAAACCGTGAAACCCAGCATATAGAGTCGTACTTTGATTAGCGTTGCCATTTTACTCGGAGCAAAGAGATTGAATTAATTTCATGACTTTTAGTGGGCTCGAGTACGTAGCAAATGGTAACGCAGGATAATAATTATTTAGGTGTCATCCTTACCAATTCTGGTATACACGGAGAGTTCCGCAGGGCCCACTCCCCCGGACTCCTGAGTAACGCCTGAGTTACTCGCCTCCATATCGACGGCGGTGTAGGTGGCTAGCGCACGCTATTGCAGCGCAGCTCCCAATGCTAGTTATAAATGCAAGACAGGGCCACTCTCTTATTTCTCGACTCCGCAGAATAAAAGCAAGGGCTTGTGGCTGTCAGAGTCGACCTGGTGCCCAACTAGATTACAGAGAGTCGTACAAACTCCTCGTACCCGATTCTCTCGAACCAAAGCGAAATGCTTGGGGGTGGTCAGATGTGGGGCACGACTCTGCCACGTAGAACTGGACAATCTCTGAGTAACCGATTCGTTAGAACCAAAGCGTATCGCTTGCGGCTGTCAGAGATGTGACCTCGATCGTACGATGCCTCGCGTATTTATATGATTTCCCGTGAGTGAATTCATTGTCCAAGCCTGCAAGCTAGACGGAGATAGCCAAACGCTACGTTTTGCTTTTCTCACGACATTAAATTTACGATGTATTTAGGTGAGAAGTGATATAATGACTCTATGTTTACAGCCTTTGACTATTCCTAGTAAAACTCTTACAACCCTACGTGTTTACGTCGGTTTGTTTATGTTATCTCTTCTCGGCTGGAGAATGCTTTGAGATTTTGTACAGTTTTGTCAACGTTTTAAAATATTAAATGAAAACTGTGTATTCTTTTACTTAGCTGAATAATTTAGACTCTATAGTTTGAATGTATACGTTTTCTGCCAAAATTATAAGAAAATGATTTAACCCTTTTCATGTAATAATGAATTTGTAATTTAGTGATATAAATGCTTGGGAATAATTTAGTTTTATGTAAAAATTATAGGAAATTTATTCGCGATGAAGCAGCCCAGGTCACTTTCCCCCGCGTGGCTTATTAAATAATTACGCAGTCAATTATTTGATGAGCCACGGACCGCGTGACGATTTAGATTTAGTGGTACCAATGATTTTACAATTCCTAACTAAGCTCAGCCCTAACCTGATGTGACAAACGAGAAAAAAAACAAAAAAAAATAAAAGAAATAATTCTAATTTATACAAAGAGAAAAAAATATAACCTAGTATTAAACAAAAAGAAAATTAAATCCCACTCTTAACCTGAGTCCTGTTACTGGTGTGTCCTCACTCGCGCACACATTTCCCTCACACGCGTCCTCTTTCCCTACGAGCCACCTTTACACAACGTCCAACGCGATCGCCTTTCTTCCTCCGCCCCATGGTACTGACCCGCTGTTCTCCTCCTCTTGGGTGGCTTGACTGGTGGTACCATCGCCGTCGCCTGGTGACGCCACGGGGCCTACCCTCTCCTTGTCTTTGCCTGGCTGGTCCTGTGGTGGTTGTTGCTGCGGTTGGCGCAACCGTGCCTAGCCCCTTCTTCTGTCTCTCTGTCACGATATTCCCTGCCGTCGGCCATTTAATTAGCTCCAACCATATCGGTGGTCTGCCACTGGTCGGTAGGGTTCGCGGGTCGCCGCCCTTTGGCCGACCGCCATCGTCTGGAATATCTCGGCCAGGGGTGACGGGTCTCCCTTCCGGATATAACATGATAGGTATCCCATCCTCTTTCTGGACGTATGTTATTGAGGGCTGGTTCTACCATACTGCCTTCTTCCTTTCACGGAAGTTCTTCCTGATTATTTCAAGCGTCAGCGGATTCTGCATTGCTATGTTATTCGTGCGGCGTACTGAACTGTTTTGTTTGGGCTGACCGAGTTCTTGTTTCCTCACCCAGATTCTTTCGCAGCCAACGTGGCGTCACAAACCACTTGACATGTTCACACATGTCCTCCTTATCAGTTAAGTTATGGGTTCGCTAAGTACGGACGCAGGTTGCTGGTGTTGTAAGTGCCCTTTATGGTCCCAGTGATTATGCTCGCAATCTCGTACACATTCTTGTGAGGGCTTCTCGTAATTTTAAATGGCCCATCGTACAGTAAGGCGAATTTCTGGGCGATGCCAGCGGCGCCGTCAGAGAGGGGGTTTGTGCGCAAGAACACTAGGTGTCCAATCTGATATTGCCTAGTGGTTCCCCTTTGTTGGTTAACACGCTTTAGAGCTGCTTTAATCAGGAAGTTATGGACTTCACGCCGTACTTGCTCTCTGTCGGGCCTAGCCTCCTGGGTTAGATATTTTTCGACTCCTGGTTGCAGATAGTACCTGGGTGCCCGCCCGGTCACCACTTCGGTTGGGCACCTTCCTGTGCTAAAGTGTGGTACGTTGTTTAGGCAATTTTCAATCTGACTAATGTATGTCGGCCAGTTGGAGTGTCTGGCGTGGCAGTATGTGCGGAAGAAGCGCCCCAGTTCTTTCATGTACCTTTCGCTTGGGTTGGAAGCGGCGTGCCGAATGGTGGCATATGTCACATGGATCCCCGCTCGTTGTAGGGTATTCCTCCAGGTTTTGGACGTAAATTGCGTACCATGGTCGCTTAACACTCGCTTCACTGGTATCAGCGGCAGCAAATCCCTGACGATTCGGTTGGCAGCTGCCACGGCGTTTGCCTTCTTTAACGGAAATAATTTTACGAATTTTGAAAAGCTGTCCACGGCCACGAGGATGTAGGTGACTCCCCCCGGCCCATAGGTAGCGGCCCATAAAAGTCTACGGCCACTAGTTCCTCTATTTCCTTGGTAGTAATTGGCTGTAATGGGCCCACGATTTGGTGGTTGGGTTTTTTCGTTTTCTGGCACAGATCACAGGTCTGCAGTAAGTGGTGAATGTGAAGTTTCATGCTTGGCCAGTAGTAGGAATGTCGTAACACTAGGAAAACTTTGCGTCCCGCAAAGTGTCCCATTTCTAAGTGACATTGCCAGATTAATCTATCTTGGAGGGCGGCGGGGACCGCGATTGTCTTGTGCTTTGTGTAGGGGTCTATATGTAACAGGAACCCTTGTTCGAGCGTATAGCAATGGGCCGTGCGAAGTCCCTTTTCCTCGGTGTTGACTGATGTGCTATTTTTGTACTATATTATTTGCTGGAGCTCGGCATCTTCTTACTGCAGCTGGCCCAGTTGTTTGAAGTCCCGTAGCAACTCAGCCGACCCCTCGACGGTGAAAGTTGCTACAATGGGATGTTGCTGTGCGTGTGAGGTACCGGCAACGTCAGCGGGGTGTTTGGAGAGGATGTCGGCCACCCGGTTGTCTGTCCCCCTGATATGTGTGATTTCAAAGTCGAACTGTTGTAGAAAAAGTACCCAACGAGTGATGCTCTCGTTCAAAAAGTGGCAATGTTTGAGGAAGGTCAGGACTCGATGGCCCGTCCGTATCGTGAATGGGAATGCAGTAGATATAGGTGGAACTTACGCAAGGCTGCGATGATTGCGTATAGTTCTTTCTCTGTGGTTACGTAATTAAGCTCGGCCCCTCTTAGGCTGCGGCTATGGAAACCGACTACGCCCCTGGTTCCATCCTCGAACAGCTGGTATAACACAGAGCCTATCCCATACTGTGAACTGTCAGTCTCCAGTATATATGGCTTCGTAGGGTCAGGGTGTATAAGTACTACGTCTTTAATAAATTGTGTTTTGATTCCTTGAAAATGTCTACGTCTGGTCCCCAGCGCCAAGGTTCTCCCTTTTTAAGTAGGTGGCACAGCAACATCGTGTTGTCAGAGTACTTAGGGCAGAAGCGTCGATAATAATTGCATAGTCCCAGAAATGCCCTTAACTGTTTGATTCGGACGGGCGTAGGGAAATTTTGAATAGCCTGTATCTTTTCTGGATCCATTAATATGCCGGTGGGCGTTAGAATATGGCCCAGGAATTTAACCTCTGTACGTACGAAGTGCGACTTCTTGAGGTTGACAGTCAGGTCTCTTTAAATTTATTCAGGACGGCGCGCAGGTTCTGCATGTGTTCTTTGAATGTGGGTGATGCGACGAGTACGTCGTCTACGTAACTGTGAGTAAACGGCCGCAGTTCGGGCCCCAACACTCCGTCTAGGCATCTAGTAAAGCTAGCCACGGCCGTCTTCAGGCCGAAAGGGAGGACACGGTAACAGTAACTCTTGCCATTGTATAGAAATACTGTATATTTCTTGCTGTCGTCGGCAAGCGGTACCTGCCAGTAGCTGGCTGTTAAATCGATGGTAGTTAAATATTTCTGCCCGTGAAATTGTTGTAATAGATCGTCGATGGAGGGCGGACTTTTATGGTCGGCAACCATCTGTTCTTTGAGTTGTCGTGCGTCTAGGCATATACGGATTGTCCCGTCTTTTTTCTTGACCACGGTCATGGGGCTGGAATACGGGGATGCCGCTCTTTCGATTATGCCCTGTTCGATCATTTCTTCGAGCTTGGCTTCGACTTGAGGTCATAAGGCGAATGATACTGGGTAGCTTCGCTTGACAAATGGGGTTTCGTCTGATATCTGGATTTTATGTTCGTAGAGCTGAGTCAAGCCGGTCCTATCAAGGAATATGGGAGAGAATTCCTTAAGCAGTTCCCTCAGCCGTGACTTCTCGGTCATGGGCAGCGAACATTCGTTGACCTTGACCTCGATACTCTCCCCGGGTCACCTGTGAGCTTGGTTTGGATTAGGGATATGAGTTCGTTTTCTTACGTTTCGACGCTGCTGGGCCTCTCGGCATGTGCGTGGTTGTTAAACGGGGTCTCGACCACCGCGCCCGTCGAAGTCGTTATGGATAATCGCTGTCGGCACAAATCCATGGTACATTTGTTCGATCGCAGCCAGTCAGCCCCAAAAATACATGGTTTAATTAGCCCTGGTACAATAAGGCAGCATAGGTTGAAATCGTGCTCGACTATTTGTACTTGAAGCATGATTTGTCTAGTGACACGTTTGCTTTTCGCGCCAAACGCTCCTTGGATCAGCAGGGCGCGCAGCGGCAGTGTAGGAGGCTGTGTCTGCTTAATTTGGCTGTCGTATAGGTCCTCAGCGAGGCAGGTAATTTCACTGCCGGTGTCTAATAGGGTAGGGATTTGGGTTCCCCTCCAGAATATCAGGATTTCGGGAAGCAGGCGTCGCTCCTGGCCGGCCGTTACTATGGTGGCGGCTCCTTCGGCACTCTTCCATTGGACATGAAAATTAATGCGACTCGAGCTAGGTTGACACTCGTCAGGTGCCCACAGCCCCTCTCGGCCCTGGTGTCGGGTGGCCGTAATCGGGTCTATTCTCCCCTGTCCGTGGCGGCCAAGGCCCTGGCCTGGTTTCCACCCCCATTGATACATCATGGCCCATCCCCTAGCGGTGGTTGGAGCGGTTGTGTAGGACCGATTAAGTACTGTGACGGTCGAAAGGACAGGCCCCTCTAGCTCGACCGTCGATCGTTTCCCGACGGGAGGGCCGCTGTAGGTAGGCCTCGTGCTGCGTTCCTGTCCCCCCTTATCCCATTGGAATCGCTTGCTTGGATTTGGACCCGCTTGTGCTGGGCAGGCGACAGAGGAGGTGGTGACCACCAAAGGAGATAAAATGTGCTCCTGCTGTCTGAGGAATTCGGCAGCGCCAGCGATGGTTTTAATCTCCTTTAATTGCCATAATGACTGGATGTTTGGGGGGAAGTATTTGATTAAGTCGGACACTAGCGTCGCCTCTGGTATGGGGTTGGTTAGCAGGCGAGCCAAGCCTACGTAGTGGGCGAAGTGGTTTTCCATACTGCGACCCTCTTTCCGGGCCCAGCGGTGGGTGGTTATGTTTTGGCGGAGCTTATCCTGTTCTTCCTCGGACTAGTGCTGCTGAGGAAGTCGGACTTTATATCCTCGAAGTTTTCCCAAGCTATTTTATAAATGGCGGCCCAATCTTGCGCATTCCCCACTAAGGATTCGTCGACCACATCAAGCTTGCTTTCTTCGGGTACATTGATTTTGTGAAAGTAGGACTCGAGTTCGTTCAGGTACTTGATAGGGTGTTTATTTCTCCCTTTAAAACTTGCATCACGGGACTTGGCGTGACATACAGGGCAGAAATCTCGTGTGGGTCTGGGGCAGCGGTGAGGCGTCGGATCAGGTTCTCGGGTGGTGGCATACTGCTCGATCTGTTGTAGGAGGTGTCCAGCGGTGGTTTGGCGTTCGCGGTGCATAGCGACCAGACTCTTGCCCAGCTGCGTGTAAAGGCGGCGCTGTTCTTCCCGCGTCTCTCGTTCCTCTGAGACTAAGGTACTCATCATCTGGTCCAGGGACGGTGGAGTTGGCTGCGGCGGGGCGGTGATGTCCTCCTCGGTGGTTGGCGGGCTCGTGGCATCGAGGGAGTCGTCCATACCTAGGGGCACATGAGCAGTATCAGGTTCACTAATATACACATAAAACAAACCCAAAGTGGAAATTTGCTACACCACAAAAATATTCTCGCTAATGTCTCTAATTGATCGATCCTAAGAGTTTAAACTTAAATTCTCTCCAGTGCCATTACACATATAATAAAAGAAATCAAAGGGTCTTACTAGTATCGTGATTCGAACCCGAGTTTCCTGATTGAAAAAAAAAACAGGTATCCTGACCACTAGAGAATATCGGAGGTATCCTCCAGAATAAAACTGTTGCCCCAGTTATCCCCCATCGTACTTCGACGACAGTTGGTACCCGGCCAGACACAGGATTTTATCCTGGAGCCAGCTATGTAGTTAATTTTAATTAAAATGAATTGACATCCTTTGCAAGGATTGTGTGCTAGCCCTGGAGAAAATAGTATATGCAAATTCTGATTCATATAATAATTGCAGGAGAATATTTTCGGTGTGTGCAAATTTAATGAAACAAAAATAATAATACCAATTTACGACTCTATATCCTGGTCACGGCATCAGTGTAACGGCAACCCCCCTTGTATATTTTGTTTTATTTAGTTTATTTAATTTTGGTATTTTATCCTGGTTACAACACTAGTGTGACAACCCAACCCTCCCTCGTATATTTTAATATTTAATTTATTCACCTTTTTCTAAGTGAAGCGACATATAATACTGATTTAATTAATTGGCCTTTTTCGTGATCGTCTAGTTTTAGTGGTAGGACCCTAAATTTGTTGTGTTATTGTAACCTCATAGGTACGTTTGGTATTACTTTGTTTCATTTATAAGATTTAATTTGCTTTAATTTAATTGGTATACCTGTAGTAATTATTATGACCCTTTACCTGCACTGCACTGATATTTGTTTTAAAAGAGTACTAAATATAAGATTGAACTTGATGTTTATTATTACTAATGTGCTTAGAATTCACTTTTGTACCTGAAAGTAGAAATAAGTCAAGGAAACTCAAATGCCGTTTGCACACCTTTTATTTCTATACTGAGACAACTGTCTACACAAGAAATAGATTACAAAACTTACATGAACAAAACCTTGTTACATGTACGGTGGACAACGGTCCACGAAAAATACATAGATATTTAGCTAGTTGAACCTGCAATGTAACCAAACCTGGTTACATGCGCGGAAACTTCCGCTTCGTAGTTTAAATGACATATGTAGAACTCTGCATATGGGTGCAAGAGACACTTCCCTTGTATGTGGAACAGAGTGTCCCCTGTCACATGAACCAGCCAGAGGCCGACAACCATGCCTTGTTATTGAATTCGCGGGCTGGTGCTACCACAAAACAGTACCACAAATACAACTGACGCTGGCCAACGAAGAATCGATGCATATGCGGAACCCCGACATATGACGAGCAACTGCCCGTATTATTTTGGGCTGTCGAATGCAGGCCACCAATCAAGGTTTAAACCAACCTGAAACGAACTACCCCGTAGATTGTTAATTTGGCCGACGCCGCTTGTGTTGTGGCACGCTTATGGGAGCGGTAGTCATAAATCATTGATAGGTTGGCTGGACCCGGACCCCTGTCGAGAGACAAGGTCCGTGTTCAGATAACCGCATGTTTTTGTTGTCTGCGTCTCACCGTCCCACATGACAGTGGCACTCTGATCCCCATATGGGTAATGCACTTGGATGAAGTTACAAATATTGCAGATTCAACTGGACATTAATTCTTTGGCATATTATCTTATTTAGACCTGGCTTGAAAAATAAAGGAAAAGTTCCACCTACTATCGGAATTAATATTGACTGTTCTAATTATTAGTAAACATGTAATAAGCAGTGCATTATAACAAAAAAAACCCTATCTGTAAATCATGTGGTACCACCGGTCGGCTATTGTAAAAAACCGTGAAACCCGGCATATAGAGTCGTACTTTGATTAGCGTTGCCATTTTACTCGGAGCAAAGAGATTGAATTAATTTCATGACTTTTAGTGGGCTCGAGTACGTAGCAAATGGCAACGCAGGATAATAATTATTTAGGTGTCATCCGTACCAATGGTATACACGGAGAGTTCCGCGGGGCCCATTCCCCCGGATTCCTTAGTAACGCCTGAGTTACTCGCCTCCATGTCGACGGCGGTGTCGGTGGCTAGCGCACGATAATGCAGCGCGGCTCCCAATGCTAGTTATAAATGCAAGACAGGGCCACTCTCTTATTTCTCGACTCCGCAGAACAAAAGCATGGGCTTGTGGCTGTCAGAGTCGACCTGGTGCCCAGCTAGATTACAGAGAGTCGTACAAACTCCTCGTACCCAATTCTCTCGAACCAAAGCGAAATGCTTGGGGGTAGTCAGATGTGGGGCACGACTCTGCTACGTAGAACTGGACAATCTCTGAGTAACCGATTCGTTAGAACCAAAGCGTATCGCTTGGGGCGGTCAGAGATGTGACCTCGATCGTAAGCTGCCTCGCGTATTTATATGATTTCCCGTGAGTGAATTCATTGTCCACGCCTGCAAGCTAGACGGAGATAGCCAAACGCTACGTTTTGCTTTTCTCACGGCATTAAATTTACGATGCATTTAGGTGAGAAGTGATATAATGACTCTATGTTTACAGCCTTTGACTATTCCTAGTAAAACTCTTACAACCCTACGTGTTTACGTCGGTTTGTTTATGTTATCTATTCTCGGCTGGAGAATGCTTTGAGATTTTGTACAGTTTTGTCAACGTTTTAAAATATTAAATGAATACTGTGTGTTCTTTACTTAGCTGAATAATTTAGACTCTATAGTTTAAATGCATACGTTTTCTGCCAAAATTATAAGAAAATGATTTAACCCTTTTCATGTAATAATGAATTTGTAATTTAATGATATAAATGCTTGGGAATAATTTAGTTTTTATGTAAAAATTATAGGAAATTTATTCGCGATGAAGCAACCCAGGGCTGGGATGCTTCAATATGTTCAAAATTTCTTTAAAAAAAGGACATTTTTAATATAACTTTGTAGATCTTCAAAAGTGTTCAACGAAAATTATTCAAATTTCAGTGAGTATTTTACATTAGCCAAAAGATGAACACATAATTTTTTAATTTTTTTCTGCTCTACCATTTTTGAGGTATTCGCAATTGAAATGTTAATACAATCAAATCTTATAGAAATTTAGTATTCCTATCTAGAATCCCTAAAACATCATCTGCCAACTTTAAGTAAAATATCTACAAATTTATTTTTGATACTATCACGATCGAAACGCATCGAAACGAAAATGTCATGTCAAGTGAAAGATACTTTTACTAAAAAATAAAAATTGCCTTTGAATTGGTGGTTGGTTGCCAATTCAAAGGTAATGTTTATTTTTAGTAACAGTATCTTTATGATTTCGGGTAACGTATATATCACTTAATAGCACTTCAAATTAATTCCCTAAATTGGTACTTACCTCATATTAAACACAACAATTAACAACACATAAAATCGTTGCTGTGTGGTTTGGTGTGGCAAAGAACACTTTGCAGAAGTAAATAAGCAAATGAAACCTTAAAAATAAAACATATACCTAATTTCTCTCGTAGCATGTTGTAGCAAGGCTAGGCCTGCTTTGTGGGTAATGGAATATATTTTTTAAAATTATTTTATTATATATATATATATATATATATATATATATATATATATATATATATATATATATATATATATATATATATATATATGTATATATATATATATATATATATATATATATATATATATATATATATATATATATATATATATATATATATATATATATATATATATATATATATATATATATATATATATACATCCATGCTACGTCAAACCGTCCGTGTAATTTTTTACCTTAAACCGTCCATTTGATATACTTTCGAATATACGATAATTTATTTCCCAACGTTAAGCGGCTCTTATGTTGTTGCAACGTCAAACCGTCCGATTTATGTTGAAACAACGTTATTCCATCCCAAATTATATACATGTGGATCTATACGTTCGTTAAACTATCCTGCGATGTTGCCGCAACTAATTTGTATGTTTCCTTAATAATGATCTAATATTGTGAATTTATGAACGTCTTCTTTTATTTGTATCGGGATTGAAAAAATATAGGTGATAACTGTGTGAGGGATCAAGATTTTCGGAAAATAATCAGCAGTAAAGCTGCAATTGTGGAGTATGGGTTTTATTCGAAATGTTTGATTTTCCTAGGACATTAACTATTTATATTTTTTTAAATGAGACCAATATGTTTTCTTCATGGGATGAGAAAGAGGGCTGTGTTTTTAAAAAATACCACACCTTGGTATCGATTTTCTTTTGTTTTGAGAGATAATAGTTAATAAGTTTAAAAATGGTGATTTGCTTGTTTTGCAAACTGTATTATTTCTGACTTACATCAGGGATAATGTGTTATATATTAGTAACAAAATTTCTGTCAAAATAACCTAAAATTTTCATTTGTCTCCAATTTTTGCAGGCCGTCATATGAACAAATGAATTTAAATATATTAAGTTTAGTTTCTTTAAATAAACGAACATAAGAAAAGAAACCGTCATTTGCTGACGGCCTGCAAAAATTAAAGAAATTTGTGATTATTTTAACTAAAATTTAATTGTTGTTTGCTTAAATATACAGGGTGGGGCAATAGTGCGTCGGACCTCGATATCTCGAGTTCTACGATAGCTAGAAATTTTTTAAAAAATTGCAAGTAAACTAGATAAAAAAGTCTATAACTGAAAATTACTTTCGAACATAGCAAGGCGAAATTACAGGATCAAGTGCCTTTTTTTTAAATGGAATGCCTATGTATATCAGTACATTTTTTGAAGCCTCTTTCTAGGCTCTATTCATTCCTATATTATTATTGGCTATCTCCCAACCACTTTGATGTAATGAATTTTTTTGTTGAAATAATGCCATCTGCAGATGGATATTAAAAAAAATCACCACAGTCACAATTATGGGTTTTAAGAAAAACTTATGTGAATACCAGTTGCGAGACATCTAATTAATGTTTTTGAATCATTTTCATTTCCTAAAAATGTACAGGGTGGCCAAAAATTAATATTCAATCAAGAACTATTTAAATTGAATTTTCTCAATTTTTTTCAAATGAAACACCTTGTATATTTTTCGACGATGTGATGTAGAAATGAAAAACGAAAAATTTTTGTAAGTACTTCCCTATGGCTAATTGCAACCATTTTCGTTTTATAAATAAATAAGTGTCAAATTCAAGAATAAACTTAAAAAAAAGGTTCCCTCAAATAATTCATTAGAAAAATTTATAATAGGTGTTCGACGTGTTGCCCATTTTGATTGACACATGTCTTTACGCAATTTTGAAATGAGGCTATTTAGTGGGACGATTTAGTGGGACCATTTCCATTGAAATGAGTAAATAGCATTTAACCAGTCCTTTACTGTAATATTTTTTTTGTACATTTTTTTTGCTGTTTTCGTTATTCGACAAGAAATAAAACCTCAGTTTGGTATAAATTGTCGTGTACAAAGGAGCATTTTCATACTTATCGGTCGTTAGTTACAATTTGTATTGAATTTAAAATATTTGGAATTTTACAATATGAATTTTAATAAAGCGGAACTTGTAGACATGACTTTTGTTTTGGGCGAGTCAGACAGAAATTGTTTACTTGCCAATAGAATTTATCACCAACGTTATCCTGAAAGAAGGCTGGAAACTGGAAATGTCGGATATAAAAAAAGTGGAAGAATAAAACGTGTTGTGAACGAAGAAAATGAGTTTTCTGTGGTGCTGGCAACGGTTGAGAATCTCCATGTTAGTCAAAGAGAAGTGACCTCATTAGTAGGAATAAGTAGACGGTCTGTGGGTCCATTCTAAAAAACAAATAAGTTGTGTGCATATTATATTCAAATACACCAGGAATTATCTGATGACGATTTTCAAAAGCGCCTACAATTTTGTAATTGGGCCAGAGGTGAAATGCAAGTTGATGTCAACTTTTTCAATAATGTTTTATTCACTGATGAGGCAACTTTTCATAAAAATGGATTTGTTAATAGGCACAATTTCCATTACTATGCTTCGGAAAATCCTCATTTTTTTATGCAAGTTGATAACCAACACAGATGGTCTATAAACGTTTGGGGAGGAATTATTGGAGAACATGTAATAGGGCCACATTTCTTTGCTGGTACATTGACTGGAGCTATTTATCTTCATTTTTTGGAAAACTTTCTGCCACAATTATTGGTAAATCTCCCTGGAAGAATTTGAAATAGGATGTGGTTTCAGCACGATGGTGTTGCCGCCATATTTTTTTTAATTATTTTATCCAATTAGTTAAAATGTGTCATGTGGTATTCAGTTCTACACATAGCCAAATCGTGTTTTTAAAAAATATAGGATTGGACTGGGGAAAACTTTTTTTTAAGTCATAAAAATCGCCTGGTACAAACAATTTTTTTTTATGGATACGAAAACTACATGAGTCAATAATAAACAATATGTAAAACATTTCTGGGCACTACTGCATTGTTCTTATAAAAACTAACAAAATATTGTACCAAAATGTTGAACAAAATCGAAGAATAAATTTGTGTTTTTACTTACTAAATCTATTATTTAGACTAACAAAAAGTATAGTATTAAATCAATACAATGATTAATAAAGTACATTTTTTAGAATACGAGCCCGTACTTTTAGTAAAGTATATTTTTCAAATTTCTTTAATGAATGTACATTTTAATTTTTCATATTTTGTAAATTAAAGACAATACTAAATAATCAGAATTTAAAATTAATTACCTGAAATTAATTGTTTGACATTGTACATTATCTTGCTAAAACGAATTGAAAAATTTCGCTGGTTTTTTATTTTAAACAACTTTCAAAACTCAGATTTATTTAATACGGATAACATTTTAAAATATTGAATTGCACTAAATACAAACAGAACAACAATAATTATAATTGATGACAAAGAAAACACAACTACACAACAAGATATTTTAACACTAAATTACAAGTGGCTAAAAATAAAAAAGAAAGCAGGCATTTTTTAGTAGCATAATAAGGAAATAATGTTTGAAATATTAAAATAAAATGCAATGCCGATTATTTAGTAATTCTTTTAAATGGCAAATAATGAAAAATTAAAATATAAAAAGCTGTTTATTAGTGGTGATTAGTTGAAGCTGAACTTCAATAATTAAAACAGGTTTGACACTGGAAACAGGATTTTCCAAAAATAACAACGGAAAAAGAACATTTGAAAAATATCAGGTCAAAAATATCATTTGCTAAAACATTTAAATAATGGAAACAGTTAAATAGTATCAAATCATTTATACAGAGAAAAAGTTTCTAAATAGTCAGACCATCCAAAGGCTATTTTTTTTTAATTTTTAAGGGGTAAAAATGTTTGAGATAAACCATTTAAAGGGGTAGTTTGATCTACCCCCTTAAAATGGCGCGAGGTAAGTGGTAAGTAGATATAAAATGTATATCTTCAGAAATAAAATGTATGTAAAATTTCAAGATTCTATATCACTAAGCAATCAAAAGTTATTAAATTATAATAGCATTTCACCACTTTCTTTAAATAGGCTCATTTTATTTAGTTAATTAAATCACTATTTAAATAAACCTACTTTTAGCATTTAGTTAAGATAAAATATTTAAATGATACGAGTTATTTCAAAATTATTTAAATTAATTTAGTTGGAAAAAGCAGTTTAAATAACGAAAAATAGTTATTATTTTAATAATAACTCGTCTCTGACTCTACATGATTAATATCTTTACGAAAAGTTTCTAGTCAGTGTACTTTCGCTCGAAAACCACAAGCTGAATATGAGGGTGAATTTTCTTTATACTACTCGGTAGATCCTTAATAGTTCAGTAGAAAGTGTTTCCACCAACCTTTATAACAAAATTTTAAGAGTAAACTATATCAGAAAAGAATGTATAAATATTTTTTTAAATAAGATTTACATATAATTTCTATCGCTTCAGAAAATAGGACCTCTCATTTTAGTAGTCCTTGAACGATTTTTTTCCACCAAGTCAAATGGTAATAAAATACCAGACATCTATTAGTCAATTTTCCATTCCAAGACTGTCAATAACATAAGGAATGAGAGAAAGATGGATGTTAATGGGCATTTAGAAAAGATTTTAATTTATTATTTAAAAAATAAATTAATGAAATAATACTTATTTACCACGACTTAAACAAAGTTTCTCCATAACACTTCAAAACTTCTTTAACAAGTATTAGAACGTTAGACGATCCTCCACATGTTTTCTTAATCCAAGTTGCCAAATCTCCGGATGGTTTAGTGTCGACAAAAGCTATGTTGGAATATACAGTGTACATACAATTTGCGATGCTAGCGCTCCAAGTGGATATACTTGACACTACCGTTATATACAAATCATATGAACCTACTTATCATTGGTGATTTTAATATATCTAAATACTCGACCTATCTTAAAGACTCTCATGTCGATCGTCAAATTTTTACATTAAATAACTTTTTAAATATTCTGAATATTTCACAGCATAATTTTATATTTAATGACAATGGTAATTTACTTGACTTAGTCCTCTACAATAATAATTGTACTGTGGAACAGTCCGCCGATCCATTTGTAAAGGAGGATATCCATCACCCTGCTTTACATATATCCCTTCAGGGGAATGTCAGTTACAATTCAAGAAACAATTTTCCGTCCAATATCAATAATAATTGTAGCTATAACTTTCGAAAAGCAAACTTCCCGGTTTTATATAATTTAATGGGCAGCATCGATTGGCAAATTCTTGAAACTTTCTCTAATGTAAAGGATGCGATTGGTTATTTCTATGATAAACTTTATTCTATATTTGATCTTTGCGTGCCTAAATTTTTTACGGCTAACAAGAGAAGAAAGTATCCTCCTTGGTATAATTCTCTTATAATAAAAAATATTCAATTGAAGGATAGACACTGGCGTGCTTATAAAAAAACCAATGATATTCGCTCACTTAACGAATTCAAAATATTGAGACATCAAATAAAATCGGATATAAATATATCTTTCAAGGACTTTGTTCGTAAATCTGAAGATGACATAAAAACAGAACCTAGTAAGTTTTGGTCTTTTATAGGTAGTTTGAAGAGATCATCTAACATCTCAAATCAAATGTCCTATAATGGGCAGCAATTCACTGATCCGAATGACATTATTAACGCGTTTGCGAACTTCTTCTGCAAATCCTATACACCGGCATGCAATTCTAATTATTTGTCAAGTGATCATTATCCTACTTCAACTGTGCACTTACGTGAATTCGAGGAGTGTGAAATACTAGCTGTTTTAAAGAAAATAAAACCGAAAATGACAACCGGCCCAGATGGTGTTCCTGCATTTTTACTTAAGGACTGTGCATACGTGCTGGCTTATCCCCTAAAAATTATTTTCAATATGGGCTTAATGAACGGTGAGTTGCCTGACTTGTGGAAACAGTCGAAAGTCTGTCCCATACACAAAAAAGGTGATAAATCTGAAGTTAGTAATTTTCGACCAATTTCCATTATATGTAATTTCTGTAAAGCTTTAGAAATGTTACTTCATGATTATATTTATTTCCATGTTTCCAACAAAATATCGGTATTTCAACATGGTTTTGTAAAAGGACGCTCCACAGTGACAAACCTGGTTTGTGTTACTCAGTTCATAGCTGAGGCAATTGACAATCAGACACAAACAGATGTAATCTACACCGATTTCTCTAAGGCATTTGACAGACTTGATCACAATATACTACTTCATAAACTGAGTAACTTTGGTTTATCTGATCATTTAATTACATTTTTCAAGTCGTACCTACATAATAGGACTCAATATGTAATATTTAATGGGTTCAAGTCTGTTGAATACTTAGCAACATCAGGTGTCCCCCAAGGGTCCATCCTTGGACCCTTGTTATTCATAATTTTTATAAATGATATTGTAAACGTTTTGGACGTGAATTGCCTCCTTTATGCCGATGATTTAAAAATGTACTCAGTTGTTAACAGTTTTAGTGATTGCCTCCACCTTCAGAGTAACCTAAATAATGTAAATATCTGGTGTCAAGAAAACAAATTGCCTTTAAATATTAACAAATGCAACATAATGTCATTTTCAACGAAGCCAACACATATTATCTTCGATTATAATCTTGATAATATCACCCTAAATCGTCCAATAACATTCCGTGATCTTGGTGTTATCTTTGACAATAAACTTGCCTTTGTTACACACATAGACTCCATAGTCTTAGAAGCAGGAAGGACGTATGGATTTATAGCTCGAAATTGTCGTGATTTCACCAACATAAACACAATTAAATTATTATATTTTACATTTGTCAGAACTAAGCTTGAGTATGCTTCTCTTGTATGGTCCCCTCACTACGGTTCACACATCGATATTTTGGAATCTGTTCAACGTCGAGTTTTAAAACTTTTAAGCTTTAAAGCTGACGGTACTTATCCTCCCATTGGCTTTCCTCAAAGTGAGTTATTAGAAAAACATTCTCTGGCAAGTCTTGATACAAGGCGTAAATATTTCTCTCAGGTATTTTTGTTTAAGATTATTCACAATATTACCGATTGTCAAGATATTTTATCTAAATTAAACTTTATTGTGCCTAGAATAACCTCTAGAGATAACCTAACATTCTATCTCCCGACACCTCGTACAAATATTCTAAAATATTCTCCGCTACATACTATTTGTAATAACTGTAATGCCGCTGGCATCCATTTAGATATATTTAATTGCAGCCTTAATAACATAAAAATGTTGTATCTCTAAGTAATGACTTGTTTTTCCCTATATCATTGTATATTTTTCAAAATCCTTAAGGCCATTTTGGTTTGTCAGGTTAATTGTGTTATTTCCTTCTCTTTTCCCCTTTTATTTTATTTTTTAATTATCTTAGTATTTTGTAATTAGTATTTTATAATTAGTATTTTGTAATTAGTATTTTGTAATTATCTTAGTACCTATGAACATATTATATTTGTCTATCTGTATTTTTTCCTACTCTCCTGTTCTGTAATTGGGTTATTTACCTGTTGAACAGTGTAATCTAAATAAATAAATAAATAAATAAATAAATATGAACCTTACTTTAAACTATCCACCTAAAATTCAGTAAATGAAATATAGAACGCTTAACAACGTCAATACGTGTGAAAACGTTAAACCGTCCGATTATCGGAAGGTTTAAGGTCTTCGGATAGTTTACCGTCGGTAAATTAATATACGCTGGACGGTTTAACGTAGCATAGACAAACGTATATATATATATATATATATATATATATATATATATATATATATATATATATATATATATATATATATATATATATATATATATATATATATATATATATTATTATTTTGTGAGCCACCCTGTATAAATGAGTTTAGCAAGAAACGTTTTGTCTTCACTACCGGAAATAACCGCATTCCTCAGTCGAAGCAATTTCTTATTGTGCTTGAGAAAAGTTTCTGAGATACTTTCTCACACCCAAGTTTTGACTAATCAGCAAAAATTGGGACAAAGCGCATTTGGAGTGAATTCGGTACTTACAGTGGCCTCTGTGAGCTTTTGAGGAGCTAAACTGGCAGCAAAAATTAGAATGAGCCAATAGGAAGCTACCGAGTAACCGACTCGCAGATAATAGAAATGTTAGGTTGAAATAATGTAGAACGCTGGGAGAGAAAAGAGGAAGGTTTAATTCGATATGTGAAGAGGTCACTGCGTGTACGATCGGCTAGCATAATTCGTTAATATGGATTGTGATGAGACTTCTAGAAAACGGAAATTTTGATTAAGTCAGCAAAAAGGGAAGGAGACAAAAATTTTTAGAGGGAAACGAGAGTTGGCCCAACGGTTCGGTAGAGGCCAGACGTGTAAAAGTAGTACACTAAGGGTTTTAGTTAGGGGTGTTTTTTTTGTTGGTGATTATTTAAGAGGAGTTGGCCCAACGGTTCGGTAGAGGCCAGACGTGTAAAAGCGGTACACTAAGGGTTTTAGTTAGGGATGTTTTTTTTGTTTGTGATTATTTAAGAGGAGTTGGCCCAACGGTTCGAGAGAGTCCGGTCGAGTTGTACGCGTTTCGCTAAGGGTGGTTAGCGAGGGGTGTTTATTAAGTTTTTTGTGTTGGAGATTATTTAAAAAGAGTTGGCCCGACGGTACGAGAGAGGCCAGACGTGTTGTACGTAGTTTTTGCGTTTTGTGAGGGTAGTTCGGTTTCAAGGGTTGTTAAGGGTTTTTGTTTTGAAGTAGAGAACAGTGGGTGAAATTTGTTTTAAACAAAAAGTGAAGTCGCACGTCGTTTATTTAGTGGAGAGAGGTTCCTCTTTTCCCTTTGTCCGAGGGCTGATCAGGAGGAAGGGTGAATTTTATGTTTGTATTTGACAAAAATAAGTATACATACTAACCAGTGGGGTTCGTAATTAAGTATAAATTTAAATAAAATTTTCAAGAAAAAAAAAAAGGGTTGAGCTTATTTGGCTTACAGGGCGGAACTATACCTTGATTCACCATTTACATTTTTTTTTTGTGTGTACTGGTTTTTGTTTTAATAGTCCTCTGGAAGCAATATACAGAGCGGCTCACGATTAATAGTATGTCTTATTTTAGGGAAGGATATTAAATGGGCTAGGGTCCCGAATTAGTTTAATAAAGGAGTGTTATCTTGCCTAGTTAATTAGCTGAAAATTTTGTAAAAAGCTCTCGTCGTTGACGTACGTGAACTATTTCTCATTTTTTTTCTTTTGTTGGGTTTGTTTTTCATCCCTAGAATTAAATGTGCTATGAAACAGATTATGTTCACGTAAATTTAGTGGCTATTTTGTTTTTCGTTTTGTGTGTTCACGTTACGGACGCCGGCAGAGCTGACTAGTAGTTAACTACAATTGTAGTTTAACTACAATTTAACTACTAACTACAAGTACTTATAAGGTAGTTGTGAATACTCTAGTATTTTTTGAGTACCCGCTACTCAAATTACTTTTTAAAAGTAGTTTAAACTACTAAAGTAGTTGCAATTGCAACTACTGTTTATGTGTTTTTGTAGAATTTGTTTTGATATACTTTTCCCGGAAATGCGATCTTTATAATATGTGGCATCAGTTACACAATAACAACAGTTTCATTCAGAATGCATCCACGAGCACGTGGCACGCGCGCTAATGGAGTCTGTGTCGACTGTTTCTACTGCTACTGACAGGGTAAGTGCCCGAATTCATTATTAATTCTTAAATATATTTTAAAATAAAATAAGAAAGATTTTCTCGATTTTATATCAGTTATCCATATATCATATCAGTTTAAATCAGTTTGAAAATAAATAGATATGTTAATCCCATTAACTCAATTTGTATTATTTCTTTAACTTAACCCCCACCTACAATAATAAACTTCCAGGGGACGTTATCACCAAGTTATTTAACTTTAAAGAAAAGTGACTGTTAAAATGTTCCTGTTACTACTGATATCGAAAACTAAAAAAAGTCCATCTGAAATAGTAGTAGTATACCTATATCATTAATTATAGGCCATGCAATACTCATGCGTATTTCTTTTATTAATAGAAACTACGATTATTAGTTCCATAAAATATAAAACGACACAAAAATAATATATTCGTATTTTCTATTAATAATAAAATATACTCATCAATATCGTCTGTAATTACATATACACTGTGTACTGTGTTCTAAAGTGAGGCTGCATGCTGCATGTATTGCTATCTCCATTATTAGTAAAGATAGCCAACTTTAACTTTCACTTTTCATCTTCTGTTCTAGTTTTTCGATATTAGGAGAGAAAATTTTAACAGCTAAGTTTAAGTTAACCTGGCGAGTGGCGACGAAGTCGTACAAACGTAGCCCTAAGAATATTAAATAATTAAATGAATTAAAAAGGTTGCAAATGGCAACAATGTGTAAAAATGAACTGTAGGTGTAGGGTAGGCTAGGCTGTCTGTTGGGTTATTTGCACACCGACACACCAACGTAGAAATGAATTTTGGGGCATTTTGTCACGTCGCATATTGACTGGCTAGGCTGGCAGTATTGGCATTCATTATACAAATTATAAGTACAGTTTAGACTTTGCGGTTTTATAACAGGACAAAAAAGGCATTCAATGTCTTAAGTACACAAGTTCTAATGACCTAATTTGTGCTGTGCAACTGCAAGTGTACCTACAAAAAGTAGTTGTAAATGTAGTTAAAAGACACGTAGTTAAACTACTTTCTCAATCAAAGTACTCGAGTACTTTTCAACTACAATGCATTTACCATGAGTGCTCAGTAGTTAGTAGTTTACTACTTTTTCAAAAGTAGTTTATGCAGCTCTGGACGCCGGTAGCTATTTATCTTAAATTTAATTGTGTTGTCTGGTTGGGTACATAATTAGCTTTAGGAAAACTAAATTGATTTGGTTATTTGAATCCAGCTACTGAAAGCCAAGTTGTTGAATGGCTGATTTAGACCTGTAACCACATTATTTTTGCATATGTCAATATAGTTATTTTAAATTTTCCTAGGTTACCATTTTCATGCAGGTAACCACATTATTTCGATTAGGTAAATATATTTATATTATTCATTTTTTTTTCTCACAAAAGTAACTCATTGATTCACTGTTTGCTAACCTGTAACTATATTTTGTCAATATACCTATTTTTCTTACGAAGTCAATTTTTTTTCTCTCCAATCTCAACTTCATCATAAAAGCCCACGCAATATAAGCCTCTTGCCCTCCGAAGGCGCCTTTTCTTAATTAACATCTTAATTTTTTTTTTTGTTTTGTTGGTTGAATTCATTATTTCCGAGGTCAAGCGGAAATTTAAACTTACCTGACCTGGTGGCAGCTACGCTAAGCTTACACCGGCGGCCCGCCCCCCACATCAAATGGAGGTGCGATCTTTGTGTGGAGGCGGTGCCGGGTTACAATGTAATACAGGGTTGCCGATATTTACCGGAAGGCATATCCACTGTAAAATGGAAATTATCTAATACGTCGTGGGATATACGTAAACAGCGAAGTTCTCGTTGATGTGGCCGCTTCGTGAACTAAAATATACGGGATCGTTCAAAAACCGAGTATCTGACTTCCAGCTGAAATTAACACAATGGCTAACTAAGGCATTATGGAATCATTTTACATTAATTGCGTTACGGCTTCCATATACGGAAAACGTATCGCAGACGGAAATCATATAACATGTAAATGGTCTATCATCGGAAGCCATATCCTACGCAGGATTTATATATATTTAAAAAAAAGTTGCTTTTCTTTTTGATTTCTTGAACCTTATTTATATTTTTATAGTAATTGTTTTCTTAGTATTTTGGTTCTTTTTTGACATATATTTGAAAAACTAAATTGTTTATTTATTTATAAACACATTACAAACGTTTCAGAGGCTGTTTTCCATCTTTTTCAACGTTGGACTAAAATATAAAACAATTTGGAATTCTCTAAATATCTTACCTTAAACGAAAAATAATCCAATGTGGCACTTTATAGTTTTAATAATAATGCTGTTTAATTTGTGCGTATAGCGAGCACATCACTTTTTACTGTATTTTACATTAAACAATGATGTTTTTCTGTTTACAAGAAAGTTTGAACTAAAATTTTGAACTGAGGTGGCTCATAATTTCTAAAATTCCAGATGCCTGTAACATGTGTCTTTTACTGAGATTTTAAGTGCTTTAAGGATCTGTTGAATTGAATTAGCATGTTATGGCAGTGGCGTATTTCTAATTTTTTTGTAAGGACAGCTTGGTTTGATTTATGGTGAGTAAGTTGTTGTAGATTTTGTTTAAATTTTGTGTATCTGTTTTATCATTTATTGTTTTGGGTTTTTTTTATTTCAATCATTTCTAAGATTTCTCTTTTTTGATGTGGTTTTCTGTAGCTAATATTTTTGTTTTGTTGAAGTCGAATCACAAATTCGACTGTGTATGTTTCATGAGTGCTGTTTTATGGATTTTATCATATTTATGGGACTGGATTCTTTTTTCTAAATGTTGGAAAGTTTGGCCTATATATATACTTTGTCACAGTTTTTACTAGGTATTTCATAGACTACGTGGTTTTTTTTGTGGTAGGTGTTTTACTCTTGAGTATACTGAAATTAGATTTTAACACGTTATGTTTTTTGGGGCTAATGTTTTTGTCATATTTTTTTAAAAAATTTTCCTATTTGTTCTGACAGTTCTTTTGTATACGAGATGGATACGTAAGTGCATTCGGAATTATTTGTTGTAGTTTGTGTATTTTTATTGTAAAATTTATTTATTCGTTTTTTAAAAAGTGTGTTAATGAAACTGTTAGGGTATTTGTTTTTGTGAGGGCTGTTTTGGCTTTTTTAATTACGTCTTGTCTGTATTCAGGATCTGAAAGGGTGGTGGCTCGATCGGTAAGGCTTATAACTACACTTTTTTTTGGGGATATTGGATGATTTGAAGTGAAATTTATGTATCTTTCTGACCATGTGCTTCTGGTAAACCATTCTGTTCTAATTGTAGTGTATGTCTTTATTAGAGTTAGATCTAGAAAGTTTAGTCTATTATCGTTCTCCATTTCCATTGTGAATTGTAGTTTATTATGGTATGAGTTAAATAAGCCGAGAATGTAATTTATATTGTCGTGTGGTATGAGTGTTACAAAGTCGTCCACGTATCTATAAAAGAAAGGAATTTCGAGGTTTATTTTTGGGATGATTATATATATATATATATATATATATATATATATATATATATATATATATATATATATATATATATATATATCAGGGTGTTTACAAACTTGGGAATTATTTTTTGAGGATAAGTACATCTTGATATAATAAATCGTATGGTGCATAAGAAAACCTTAAATATTAGAAAAAAATAACTGACCTTTCTCAACAAAAAAGTGCTAACATGTTGAGAACTGCTGGAATCGAAGGTGAATGTCCTGTCCCAATACACAGCAAATTTCACAATAACTGTTCCATGTTGCCATATCCTTCATCACACAAAACTTTGTTGCTGTTGAACACGAATGAAATCTTTTTAGATGAAAATGGATAGTTTATTTCCTCTTATACAATCCGATTAGACGTACGGTTTGCTTAACGAATGAACGTACACATACTTAAAGTTGGATTGTCCTCTACCAAATTTAAAATGTTTTCCTCAGCGTTGAAAGGCATATCAGGACCTCATATCATGTCTTCGACGGGGCCGTAACTCACAAATATCGTGTGATCGTTGCACAAAGGTTACAAATCATGCGGCATTTGTATTTGAAAAATGTTTCACGCACACAGCCGATGTAATTTGACATGTACCATATGTAGATATTAACATCCACAAGTTCGTTATTACTGTTACTATGATAAAACACTGTAAAACGAACCGAACGAAGATTGAAAACAAACATTATTAAATAACAATTCTACTACAGAATTTTGTGACTCCATATTTGCATAGTACTAACTTTTTTACTATAGCTCCACAAGCAGTGTAGCCAACATTAGGTGCTTTCTCTAAAATTTCAGTTAATCTAAGTTGTTTTACGGTAACACTGCATAAATAAAAGCATAATTTCATTTAATGTAGCCTCCGTAAAACTACATAGATTAACTGAGATCTGCTAGAAATAATGCACCTAATATCTCCCATCCACGAATTTCTTATTAAGAAATTCGTGCTTCCATCTCAAAAATAGTAGTGCAAGCAATTTATGCGCATACTCGATTTGAGAATCACCAATCACCGTTCCTTGTTTATTCTGTCATTTCTCGGTTTTGACATTTGTCATTTTGTTTTGTTTTCATGCCTAGCAGATTTTTGTGTTCTATCTTCTATTTTTCAGTTTTTTTGCGGCACAGTAATGGAAAAAGTATATCGAATTTGTGTTTTATGTAAAAACTGAAAACAAACTCATCTGGCAGAATTTCACGTGACATTTCACAGGTTAGAAATTGTTTTATTTTTATTTTGTTCAAACATTGTCAGTTAAATCCAACAATCGGCATTAAGTATAAGTATTTAATAGAAGAATTTAATCGTATAGGTTTCCCAGTGACAACGAGAGCCAAAATGTGTGGATGGATACAAATATGTATATGAGGTTTTTCAATTACAGACATCATAAATACACTATTCATATGGTCAGAACATTTATGAACGAAGACTACATGGATCCAAAACCCAGGAGTCTGGGAAACCATTACAATCGAGAGAGGGAGGTTTTCCATCCATAGCTGTGCCCTATCCAATCACGACAATGGAAGTTTTAAGAGTATCAGGTACAGTATTTACTAAATTAAGATAGCAGTATCTGGAGTCTTGTCAGGTTGAAGAAATTGATAATTTTCATACTATGCAATTGGTCCTTTGAAACAATAATTTTATATCACATACAGTCTAAAGCGTATCGACAACTAAATTGAATAAAGCAGCTTGTCTCAGTTTTTATGTTAGTGGAGGGCCTTTTACCAATATTCTTAATACAATAATTCAATCTGTGCTTTTATTTTTAAAGGTATCTTAATTATAACGTAAAATAATTATGCCCATTAAAATTTCTTAAAACTGGATCCCGTCCCATATAAATATTGAGAGGGTTTCTTTTGGTCCATCGCTAGATTGTAGATGTAATAGTTATAACCACCTTTTCAGGTATTTGGCATGACACGTATAATATCGAGAGTGTAATATATTAAATAAAATTAAATTAATTATCAAAATTTTAATGCCTCGTTCTAAAAGCTAGAAGAAAAACATTCATTTATAACGTATGAGGTATATTACAATATTTAATTTTCTTTTTAGTCTTCCCTGCCATGTACATTAGAAGGTCTGGTTTCCCAAAAATCAAGGAATAGAAGACAGAAAGTACCTTCAAGAAATCTGGCGATTTGCGGAATTCTATTCTTCTACAGCTTACAACTACTTTCGTAGACTTGAGAAAATCTGTTACCCTATCTGAACAAAGCTCTTGTGCATCTTTAATAGTGACAACTAGTTAGCATGCTATATATAGTTTTTAATAATTTAGGAAGTTCGAGTTAGATAAGTTCAACTATTAATATTTTTGGTGTTTTAATCTTTACCTTGAAATTGTTTAGGAACACATTTTATTAGTTTGGCTTTTTTTTACATACTTTTTTTATACATATACCTATTTTTTAAATGGTAGCTAAAAAATTATTTAGTAAATTCAGTCATATGAACTTCGCAAATTCCACTAATCAATTTGAGATTACTGTTTGGCTGTAAAAATGATTTGCAATAAAACATATAACTTTGTATGAGTCATTAGGTATTTGCATTATATCATATTTTCAATTTACTGCTCCTAAAGGGCCCATTGTGGCCTATTTGCCTTGTAAAATAAGTAGCTACTACTGCTACTATTACTATTATTTCTGCACTAGTCCACATTGTATTTCTCTTTTATTAATATGAGAAACCGGGAATGATATCACTTGTAAACACCTGCTTGAAAATATAAAAAAAAATATAAGATTTGCGTTAAAAATTAAAAACATTTTGTTACTTTAGTTTTATTCTAGACTAAATACAAGTAACTGTCATGGCACTTAAAATATAACTTTATAGGTACTGAATATCTTGACAGTGTAAATATTTACAATTCTAAAATGTACTTAATACATTTGGGATTAAACTAATAAAATTATTTGCATAATTGATAAAAAAAGTATCGTACTTTTTTTTATTAACCATAGTTTTTATAGTCAAATATCAAAAATTATTATTTACCTACAAAACTTTATTTTATAACCAACTTTCTGAATATTCCTCATATACATGATTAAAACATTTAAAAATACCTAGGTATACCTGCGTTTGCGCAAAGAACCCTTGCAGTACTCGTCGAGGCAAAGAAAGTGACGCTCTTTGTTTCACTGTTTGCTGTGTAAAAATTAGGTAAATACCATAGACAGCATATATGTCTGTGGTAAATACTCATTCTTCTAATACACATGGGCAAAACCGAATTGTATGCAACCCGCAAGGGTGTAGTATCTCTCAACACGTTGAATAAATGGCAGAAATGCGAGTTTGAAGGATTCATTTTTTTATTTTCTTTATCTTAAATATTTTATTAAAATTTATGTAGATTAATTGATCTTTAATCTTTTAAGAGGTAAAAGAATTATGAAACTGTCTTTAGTATTTTTTGATTATTTAATAAACTCTAAAAATCTATTAAAACTTACTTATGCTTTATGAAACAATATTTGAAATCTATTTTAACATATTTTTAGTTGAAATAATAAATGATTATACTAGATTAAAATAAATTATTGGAAACAGAATTAGGAAAGAGGTAATTTGTCAAAATAAAAAAAAAACTAGATTGTACACACTTGCTTTTTATTTCTACAAAGTAAACATAATATTTATAACATTTATACAAAAAATATAATACGTACATAAAAAAATGCAATATTTAGGTACAGAAAATATATTAAAAAATGTTTTTAACTTATTTATATTCTTTTATTAACAATTTTTAAACAATAGTAATTTAGAAATTGTTTGCCTAATGGTTGCTGATTTTTTCATGTAATTCAATATTTAATAATCTCGAATGATGGTGTATTCTGCATTTTATGAAAAGTTGCATTACTTTTCTAATGATTTGGGTTTCATGCAATTCCTCAGAACGGAATTTGCCAGGTAGCTTAGTACAAAATCCTCAGTTCTTTTGAAAAATATTTAATAGCTGTATTTATTAGTTGCTTTTTAATTAAATTTTCTTTTCCAATGAAACATCAGAATTGTTTCTCAGCAAAATTTACGATTTTTAAAATCTTTAGAAATACTATATTTATGATCAATAACTATGCTGTCTTTTTTTAAAAGTAATATTTCGAAGCAATGGTTACATGTACATCGATTTACAAGGCTATGGACAATATAGTTAGTTGATATGGTATGGTGAATGTTGTCAAAATGCTCTCAACATCTATACGTAAAACGTTTTCCAAATAGACATGCACCAAATGCTGCAAGATACTAAATAGAGTTGTTATTATAAAGGGTGGTAGTTTACCATCTTGGTTCAGTTGGTGCTAAAATGTGTTTTTCATTATTATCTTTTGTGTCCTATGTCATTAAGATGCCATATAATTATAGTAATAATGAACTGGTCGAATGTTGTTAATCTATGGTGAATGTCGCTAAAATTCTGCAGCTTCTCAACATCTGTACGCGGAATATTTTCCAAATAGACATGTCCAAGTGCAGCAAGATTTGTAACCCTTGTGCAACGAGCACGCGATACTAGTGAGTTACAGCCCCATGGAGGACGTGATGAAGATCCTGATAGGCCTTTGCGTATTTTGAACCCTGAGGAGATTATCTTAAATTCGGTAGAGGGCGATCCAACTTTAAATCGGATTATATGATACACCCTGAAGGAAAATCAGTACCGGTTTCATGTACAAAGAGTTTATGCTCTATAACGACAAGATCATCCCTTATATGTTGACTTTTGCAATTGTCTACTAGATCAAGGGCAAGAGTTCACTGCCAACATTTTATTTCTAAATGAAGCCATTTTTACCCATAACGGAGTTTTAAATTTTCACAAGACGCATCAGTGATAATTAATCATTAAAATACCCATATGCTGTCTGCCTTGCTAATTTTCAACACCGCTTCTCTGTTAACAATTGGGCTGGCATGAACAATTTTTTAATTGGACCTTTTGTGTGGCCAAACTGCTTAAATGGACAAGATTACCTAAATTTTTTAGAAAATGATTTACCAGGTCTGCTGGAACAGGTAACTCTGGATGTGTGTCAGCAAATGTGGTTCTTACATGATGAGAATTCACCTCATTATTCTCGTGCTGTGTGAAATTATCTAAACAATAAATTTCCTGATAAGTGGATAGCGCGCGGCGGTCCAGTTTTTTGGCCTTCTCGTTCGCCGGACTTGAATCCCTTAGATTTTTTTTCTGGGAATGAAATTGATACAATTGAGAAATTACAATTGCGCACTGAAGTTGCGTCACAAAGTATAGACAAAGACAGAACGTTTTTGTAAATGTGCAGTGTGCACGAATCTCCAATTCATCAAGCTCATTTGTGGAGACGAAGGAAGTGGCAACATTAAACATTTACTGTGAAATGTGAAGTGATGATAAGACATGTCGTCATTGAACTCTAAACATAAACAGCGTATTGGCAAACTGCTTCATTAACGCAGAGTAACGTCTTTGACCATGATCCTTAATTTCAGAGTCGGTTTTTTGCCCAAGTACAAGCTCTAGAGTCAGACCTATAAGAAAAAAATAAAATATTAATTTAAAAGTTCAACTGTTCATTGCAAGCATCATTACTAACCACAGATGCTTGGGAAAGCAAAAAATACTTGGCACAGCATCAAGTTTGAGTAGTTTAGTGTTGCATCGTAGCCTAAATTTTAGTAATCCAACGCTAATAAATGTTCCCCACAAAGCCTACTCATTTTTGAAGGAGACCAATTCTCCCCTCTGACTGCTTTCACCCAAAGCACTAGAATCTGTGGACGTTTGAAGGGTAAACTGAAAATAAATATTAAATAATAAAATTTATTACAAACTTTTTTTTGTCATTTTTAAAGGGTTAGGTATATTTTATAATTTTTATATGAATATTTTAAATTTTAACACACAATGGAGATTTTATAGAGTAAAGAGGTTTTGCTATAAAAAAGTGTGCACACTTACGTATGAAATGAAATTGGATTTCTTGCATCCTGTACATTGTAACCATACTATAATTAAGCTACAATTTCACACTTCACAGTAAGTTCAGAACAACTATATTACAGTAAGTGTTCAAAGTTGCCACCTCCTTCGTCAACACACAAGCGAGCTCGACGGATTAAGGAATCACGCACATTTACGAAAACGTTCTGTCGTTGTCTAATAGTTTGTGACGCAACTTCAATACGAAGTTGTAATTCTTCGATAGTGTCAATTTCACTAGTGTACACTAAATTTTTTAAATATCCCCAGAAAAAAAAATCTAAGGGGTTTAAGTCCGGGGAACGAGGAGGCCAAGAAACCGGACCACCGCGCCCTATCCACTTATCAGGAAATTTATTGTTTAAGTAAGTCCGCACAGCACGAGAATAATGAGGTGGAGCCCCATCATGTAAGAACCACATTAGCAGACGCACATCCATAGTTACTTCTTCAAGCAGACCTGGTAATTCATTTTCTAAAAAGTTTAGGTAATCTTGTCCATTTAAGCGGTTTGGCAACACAAAAGGTCCAATTAAAAAATTGTTCACGATGCCAGCCCAAACATTAACAGAGAAGCGATGTTGAAAATTAGTACGGCGGACAGCATGTGGGTTTTCTATAGACCACTGATGCGTGTTGTGAAAATTAAAAACTCCGTTGCGGGTAAAAATGGCTTCATCTGAAAATAAAATATTGGCAGTGAAATCTTGCCCTTGATCTAGCAGCCAATTGCAAAAGTCTACACGTAAGGGATGATCTTGTTGTTGTAGAGCATGAACTCTTTGCACATGAAACGGGTATAGTTGATTTTCTCTCAAGGTCCGCCATGTTATCCGATTTGACGTACGGGTTTGCCTCGCGAGTTCACGCGTACTTAAAGATGGATCTTCCTCTACTAAATTTAAAATGTTCTCCTCAGCGTTCAAAATACGCAAAGGCCTACCAGGACCTCCATCACGTCCTCGACGGGGCCGTAACTCACTAGTATCGCGTGCTCGTTGAACAAGAGTTACAAATCTTGCGGCATTTGGTGCATGTCTATTTGGAAAACGTTCCGCGTACAGACGTTGAGAAGCTGCAGAATTTTGGCGACATTCACCATAGATTAACAGCATATCGACCAGTTCATTATTACTATAATTATGCGGCATCGTAATGACATAGGACACAAGAGATAATAATGAAAAAACACTATGGCATAAACTGAACGTTGATTGCAAACTACCACTCTTTTAGTTTTAAATAACAATTCTATTTAGTAACTTTTTATTATTGAATGTTACTTAAGCTGATATTTAGTAACTTTTTATTACTAAATGTTACTTAAACTGGCGTCGTGTGCACTTGTATATGAAAACACAGATGGAGCAAGAGTATCTAAAACGCAACCAACGTTTCATTTACATTGCATCAAGTGCTGCCAAAATAAATATGTTCATACCATAAATACCTACTATCAAGCAAAAAGCACGTCGGTACCTTGGCAATAATTTCAGTACATTTTTGTATTTTATGCAAATTAATCTGAATACAAAATGTTTTTAATTTTACTAGTATATTTTATTACAAAAGGTAGTTCTACTAAAATAATAATTTAAGTTGTATTAAAGTTTTATAACAATTATTATTTTAGCTTATTTTTACTTTCTTAATACCTAATATAATGAAGTAAATCATGGTTTTTTTCGACCTCGAGATTTTTTGTTTTGACCCTCTTAATTCCATTCTGACTCTTTTCCGAATAATGTCTGTCAGTTCGTGGTGTGTGTGTATCCACGATAATTTAAAAAATATTAGTGGGAGAATTCCCCAATTTGACAATTTAAAATTTTCAACAACTTTTTAGGTCACATTAAATTTGATGATTGTGGTACCACCATAAGAGACAAAGAATGAAAGAGTAAAAAAGGTACTGTCGGGAAAAAAATTTAAAAATTTTTTATTGCATTTCTGATCGAACTTTGACGAATTATGATGAAAAAACATAAATTCATGAAAAAATCTGTCAGCATATATTTATTGCAATGGCAACCATAGTTTTTGAGATAAAGATTAAAACAAAAAGTAAAGATAAAATGTCAGATTTTTTTAAAGAAAGTTAGGTGGTAGCCACATAAGATATTTTGTTTTTGAAAGGTTCAATTATTTTAGTATTTATTTTTTTGTTTTCATTACTATTTTTGAATACATATGCAGTTTTCAAAAATAAAAACTGAATAATTAAAATAATTCCTTCTTGATTACAAAGTATACAATGATTAAAACAATATTCAGATCAGGTACGTTGACCCCCAGTTTCAGTATGTTAAAATTTATTGTTGTGGCAACATTGATTATATGAGTCGTAGAAACTATTTTTTTAAGTTGTGTATTGAATATAGGTACAGCCATATTTTTAGAAATAAAAATACTAAAACGACTATTGGCAATATTAAAATTGTTAAAATAATCTAAAGATTATTACATTAATATTAGTTTGGCATAGATATTAAAATATTGCATTATTATTAGTATTTATTAGAAAATGGCATTTTTTTACATAGAAATCATGAAGATTTAATTAGGAACAACCTTAACATTAATCCTAATCTAATTCATTAATCCTATCTAAACTTTACTATTTGGTACAAAAAGTGTATTTGGCACACAGATGTTAATCATTTCCATGTGCTTTAGATGCATTAGTATGTGTGTACAGAAAGAAAAAATTTCGTGTACTTACATACTTGAAAAGATAAAAAATGCATATGAATCTAAATAAAATATGAATTAGATAAACAGTGGTTAAGCTACTATTGCACGAATATGTTTACTTACATATAAAATTTAAGAAATGAATACATGAAAGTTAAAAATTATGCAAATGCATACTATAACTACTATTGCGTAAATATGTTTACTTTATAAATTATAATATAGACATATTAAAGTGTTTTCAATCACTATCAATGTCCTCAAAAATGTCAGTGTTTTCTCTCCCAGTGATAATGAGATGTTCGGAGACAATAAATTTCTTTTTCTTATGCAGCTTTTATCATGGTGACTGTGCGTTTAACATAGTTGACTTTTTATTATACTACTATCAGCTCTTTCTCAAGTATGTTACACATCCCTATCTTTGAGCACTTTTTTATCATAAAAACGTTTTGCAATTCAATTGGCAATGACATGGAGGCAACCGCAACAGTTCATGCCCAGGCACTCTGTATCGATGAATCTACTATAAAGAATTTATTGGGTACTGACAATTGAGTAATCAAGTTATCTTTAGAGGCCAATTCTGGATACTCTATATTATGTTCCTTTAAATAAGTTTGCATGGCCTCTTTCTCTGAAGATTTTATAGAAAATTTGTTGACTTGCCCACTGTGGTAATTGGCATTATCCATCGAATACAGGCAACATATTATGTTACAAACACTGTCAAAATTTTGGGAATTAATTTCTCCATGATAATCTCTAGTAGATCTTCCAGATTTAAAAATTAAGCTTGCTCCCTCAATAAATCCTTTTCCTGTACCAGCATGAAGTACAATACGCCTACAACGAAAAGCTATGTTATGCCTAATGAGTAATGTTCCAAATTAATTATGCAAGCCGCAAATAATTTGCCTAAACGACAAAAACAGTACAGCATACAACAACATTGTTCTTTCCAAGATATCAAACTTAGTTCTCTAGTTAGTTAAACAGAGATATAAAGAAACTATTCATTTAATCTTACTTTTACTAAATTTATACTGTACTTTAATTTCAAAACAGTGCATAGGAAGCTTTCGGTCAAGCTCGTGCAGCCCTCTAGATATAAAATGTAACTGTGATTTACCACAGCACAGCGGCCAGCAGTGCAATTGATTTGAGATCAAGAACAGAGATGCAATCCATGTTCTGCCCTCTACACCGAAGAATGTAAGAGTTTGAACTTGACTGCTGCCTTATGTAGGTGTGCAAATATAGAAACACAGTAATAAAAAAATTAAATTTTGATTATTACAAAATATGGAATCAACTTCATTTTCTATAAAAAAAAAATGCTAATAAGTTACCTTGATCCATCTCGTTCCTATAACACTTTTGGCAGATTTAACATTGTCATCTTGCCATGATTTTCTTATGGAAAAAATCCAAGCGTTGTCAAGAAAAACATATAGTTTTCTTGAAACACTCAGTTTTTCATTTTCCATATATGGCATCAGAAAGCGACATCCGACATGTACTATATTGGGTTTCTCCATTAAATCTCTTCTGGGATCATCATTTATAAAAAAAACTATTTTTTTAAGATTCGGAAAATGCTGCTCTGAATTGCTGGACAACTCTATCTTCAAGGAAAACATGGAAATAAGAATTTCTGCAAATATTGAAAACAACAAAATAAATCTGTTTTATTTATTTATTTTTTATTGGGTATTACATATGCATCCTTTCAAGCCTAATTTTTTATATTTTATACTGTCAATCAAACACAACACTTTAAATATATTTTATCTTAGAAACTATTAAAACTACTAAACTAGGAACAAGATTGCATTGCAAAAAGATATGGCAATTAAACCAAAAAGAAACATTTTTACACATAACTGTAACTTTTCTTTTTGGTGTCAACATTTTTTTAATTACAATATTATTTTGCTTCTACTATTAAGAATACTATTATTTAATTCAATACAATCTTGCCCTAGATTTGAGTACCTAGTTGTTTTAATATTTTCTATGATAAAATGTATTTGAAGTATTGTGCTTGATTTTTTAGGTACCTAAAACTTTTATACTAACGTATTCAGATAATAATGACAGTATAAAATACTTATAAAAAAATGATAGCTATTTATTACTGTTATCATATTTTGAAGGTTTGGAGGGGATGCTGGTATAATTCTCAATAATTTTTTCTAAAAATGTTTAAAAAAATAAATAGCCAAACAAAACTGGCGTATGCAAATATAGGTAGCAGTTTGAAATTTCATTTTCAATCAGATTATTTTCAACATTCAGTTTGAGGTGTTATGTTACAGTTTATTTAGAAATTAGGCAGATATAAAACTGTACAAAAAAAGTGACTTCTTAAGCTAGGCAGTGTTTAAGAAAAAGATAATACTTACTTTTAGCGTAAATGTCTGATTTCCATCCTTACAGTCTCTAGTATATCATCAGTTAAAGATTTAGTTCTTTTTCTTGTCAGGGGTTGATTAGACGTTTCAGTGAGTCCATCTTTGCATAGTTCAATAACTGACCGAAACATGCCTACACACTGCTGTAATCTAGGTTAAAAATATAATAATTAAATTATAGCTAACTTTACAATATTTTGGATAACTATTTATTTATTGCTACTGTATGCGGAGAAAAAGATGTAGCATCAAAAATAAATCATGCCACGAAAAATGTCTAGTATGTACGTAGTAGAAAATTTTTTTTAATAATTTAATCCTTGCTTTTTATTCGTATGTACGTAGTAGAAATTTTTTTTAATAATTTATTCCTTGCTTTTTATTCTCAAAAAATTATACCAACTTTAATATGTCCTAATTCCAAATTTGCATAGTTATAGTTACTTTATCTCAATTATACTTATTTCAATGGTGCTGAACTGTGGGAATTTGGTTTTAAAGAAGAGAAAGACATTCGACAGCATCACTTGAGCCACCTCGTTTCCCTTTAAAACTAGATTTTTCGGTTAACCTAAAATATCATTAACAGAAAATTTTCTTTAGAAATGAATGTGCTGCACTTTCTCACAGCTCATAGGGAAAAAACACATTTCTCTTCATTAACCTTGATTCGTACATCATACAGTACTTCTTACTTTACTTAGAAATAGGTTTATTGTGTAGAAACAGAATGCAAGAAAAGCAAAAACATAAAAGGTATAGTGAAAATCACTTAATATCTCGTCAAAAAAAATTCAGTGACTTATTGTCACACTAGTGTTGAAGTTTCGACATAAATCCTTAAAATACGAGACCATATTTTACAATTAAAAATATAATCAACAATAATCTTAAAACTTACCTTCTTTACTATGTTGTCACGTAAAGTTCCTTGGTCACTTTTGTTTAATATAACGTAATTGTAATAAACACAATAACACAAATCCACTAAACGAAACACAAAAATATATAAAACAACGAGGAAAAGCAATAATATCAATCAATACACAAAAAGGATCGAGGTTAGGTAAAATATTTTCTTTTGTTATAACAAGCGCTGCAAACATAATTCCCTAAATTACAAACATGATCGCCAACTATAGCATTATTAGTAAACTATTATGATTTTTGGAATAAACGAGTATTTCGTTCTAACTGGGATATGAGTTAATCTATGATGTTTTACGGTTACACTGCATAAATAAAACGGATAATTTCCTTCGACCATAAAACATGGTTGAAGATAATTTCATTTGGTATAGCCTCCGTATGCGTAAAACTATTTAGATTAACTAAAATCTCAGTTAGAAAGAACGCACCTATTTACTTTTTGCAATGAAGTGTAATAAATAAAGATAGCATTAGCACAAACAAGGTATGTTAAAGTGAGTTAACTATATTCGTTTATTGCAAAAATCATAATAATTTTATAAATGATGCTATAGTTGGCAATCGTTGTTTTACAAGTCTGCGCAGTGCTGACCTGTTCGTGTCTGAATTATGTTTTGTCATTTTGTAATTTTTAAAGTTGCGTGAGAAATGTACCACACAAAGTACTTAAACGTATTGCTTTTGTTTGTGCATGGAGAAATTAAAAATAAAATGTTTGTCTGTGTGTTCGTATAATTTTGAACTGAACATGCATCGAATTGGAAACGCAGGATACTTTCGACTCCCATTCATTGAACTCCATACTATTCGTAAGTATGGAGTTCAATGCCCCATCAGCTGTAATCGAATAGCACAAATGTGGTCTAGTTAACAGAACGTGTTATTTTAAGTGTATTATGAAGTTTGAAAAACTAATATTAATGGTTATTTAATATTTAAAACAGTTCTTATTGTTTTATTTCGTTAATTTTGTGTACTCAAAATTGAGACGAGTTTGTTTTTTACGGAATTGCCTCGTGATATGGAAAAATTGCTTTTATACCTTCAAAAAGAAGACCACTACAAATAGTGATGAATTTCCAAATATTACACATGGAAATATTGTTATTTATTTGGTTTTTGAGTGTAGTGTCTATACAAAGAAAAAAATTGTGTGTTAGTGGTTGAGTGAAGGGAGTGTTTTAAGGAATTTTCCGCCAGAGAGCTTGTTGTAAAGGTAAGATTAATAAGTTCAATTATCAGTTTTCATCACTCAATATCAGGGATTTATTCACTATAATTTATTATAATAGATTGGGTATATTTCCATTTTTAAATTGTACAATACTCACAAAGATGTAAATATTTTGAATTCCCCATTTCGTATTTGCACGAGTATTTCCATAAAAATACAGATACTGTGAAAAATAACAAATTTAATGATGTGAAAAAATGTAAATCAATCAATAGTGAGAAAAATGTTTTAAGCTGTAGTTGGATTCATTAAAACAATTCAATCAATCCATAGGTTACTATGTTTTACTTTTCTGGCTGTTACAAGATGTTTAATTTTCGGGTAAAATATTTAATTTTAAAAAAATTAGTTTTGACCGGTAGCACAGTTAGACGCTATTTATCTAATGCTATTGGAAAAAGAAAAGAATTGTCGCCAAGTAATGGACATTGAGATTACAATTTGGCAACACTGCCATGGCTTTCGAACACGGCTAGCTTCGTCAGCGGTTCTCAAACAATTTGGTGTATTATTTAAAATATTTTTTTTTGCCACTTCTGAGCGACTTTTACTAAGGTAAATTTTTGGCAATCGACTTCTTTTACCAAGTACTACCTCCCATTAAAAATATATTCCCAAGTTCGTAAACACCCTGTATATATATATATATATATATATATATATATATATATATATATATATATATATATATATATATATATATATATATATATATATATATATAATCACATTTAGCAATATTACAAATTATTTTAAAAGGTTTTTAATTATTTTCATTAGAATAATAAAATGCAGATAAATAGAGGTACAAAAATAGAGTGCAAACGTGCAGTAAAAATAAAAGGTTTAATAAATACAGTAGCATGCATACATTTAAAAATGAACAATTTCAGAAAACAATTTTAATTTAGTTTTTAACATATGTGTAGAAGAATTAAGTATTTATTGTTCATATAAAAAATGTAGTTAGTTATAAGGTATTTGCAAAGCCAAATTGGCCATAAAAATTAATGAAAAACAAATAAAAAACAAGAAAAAGGTGTCAAGTCGAAGTCCTGGATCTCCACTGGCAGAGCTGACGAGAGACCTATTGTGTATTTCCTGCCATCGAAAAGGTGTCACCAATGTAGTCCCATATAAAAATTCACTCCAATCAACTCCAGTAGTATCAAAAGTTGCATAATTTCAGGGGGAAAGATTTTACCTATAAAAAGAGACAATTGTTATAGTATAAACTTTTAAAAGGGGAAATTTATGAAAATCTAGTATAGAGTCAATGTAATTGAACTTTATATAAAAGTTAAAAAAGCAACAATCAATAAACAGGGGAAAATATTGTAAATTATCTTAAAACTTTCATAACGAAACATAAAAAAGTGCATGGTCTGTAAAAGTGAATATAAACTGAAATAAAACTTACCAAACAGGGGTGCAGTAATGTGTTTAGATCAATGCCATAATAATTTCTCCAATATTGGGGTTGAAACATAAACATTTCTTGATTTTTGTATGTGTGACAGCATAGTTGAAATATATTTTCATCAAAAACTAAACAGGAAATCCATCGATGTGCAAAGACATGCCATTAGGACAAAGAAGAAACTCAGTGCTTCGTGTGTGAGTGGGGGTAGCTCAAGACACAGTGAAAGTGTGGTAAAAGGGGTGAAACCAATTTCGACAGCCTACAAAATGTAGAAACAAAAATATTAGTTTTGAGTAAAGATATGTTAACCTAGATATGAAATATTTGTTATCAGTAGTTATTTAGTTCTAGTTATATAAAAAGGAGTTTGTTTAAAATTATAGGGCACTTGTTAAGAAAATTCTAAAAAAATGAGATGTGAAAGATAAAAATTTTTATACTGAACGTAACACATGCAAATTTACAGAAAATTCTCAGGAAAGTATCAAGGAAACTATATTGTATTAAAAAGGCAACAAAAAGGTAATATAAAAGTTTTTATTTTCAAAATTAAAAATATTTGACATAAAAAAAATAATTTGTCACAACTAATCAATTTTGAAATTTGGTGATTTTACTATATACAAAATTAAAGTAAGCAGAGAAAACAAGAGATAGTTGGTTGTTATTGATAGGAAAGTAGGGAGTTTTTTGAAATTTTGGAAGATCGAATGCAATTAAATAGAAGAAATATTAAGAAAATAAAGGTTAGGAGTAAACTATTGTAAATAGAAGGTTGTAAAATAGGAATTCAAGCCAGAGAAATAAAGTAAAGAAAAAATTTTTTGTAAGTACTTACTTGTTATAAGAAATCCAGCTGGACACAAAGCACAAAATAAAGTAAATAAACTACACAAGTAGAGTAGGAAATTGGAGTGGCCATAGCTGAACATTAAAGTGTGGTAACAGCTGAGAACTAAGAAACGACAGGTTGGCCAACTGTAAGGATTGAAAACAAGGTAAAATCTCGAGATATAAAATTTTGGTTGGGGTAATTTAAGTTAAAATTATAAATATATGTTAAAATTTTAAAAATATTATATTAAAAACAACTCCTTTATTGTTTTCTGAAAGTGTTTAGTTTCTTTTTATGTGTACTGATTTTGTGAATTTAAATTTTGAAATTATACTATAGAAAGAACAAAATTGAACCTGCATCCTGAGTGAGAGTAAAAAGAAAATAAAAAGTAAGTAAAAACTTGTAAATTAAAATATGAGCTAGTTTGGGTATACAAGGGCATAAATAAAAAAATAAATACAAATTTAAAATAAAGGCGCCAATTTTCATAAATTTTAATAAACCACAAAATTTTCAATTCTATAACTGTTTAATAAAACAATTCAAAATTTTTACAAATTATATAAATAAATAAAAAATACAACAATACACAAATACTTATTATCACAATAAAGTGACGAACCAACGTGGTGCTGCTCTATAACAAAAATAGGCAACCAATACGTACAATACGTTATTTCACAATTATATATATATATATATATATATATATATATATATATATATATATATATATATATATATATATATATATATATATATATATATATATATATATATATATATATATATATATATACATACATACGTATATATATAAAAAGATATTATTTTGAAATTTGTTACACTTATATAATGTGTGATTGTCCTTTTTTTAAATACAAAAAATGTTTGTCCACCACTTGCGGTTTCATCAGAAGTGACATCTACTCTGTTATTTTAAATGGCACCCTATATATTTTTTTTACCTATCTGATTCGTCTCTAGATTCTCTTTTCAATCATGTATCTGAACATGGCATTTGTTTTTAAAATGACAGTTAATATCAATTTTAGTTTGTTAAGTCTAGGTGGCCCTGATATGAAATTTGGCAGATATTGATGCGTAGTGTGCCGTGATATCGAAAGACCTCTGGCATGCAACTTTGTGCCTCATATTTTTTTGGGAATAACCAGTAGCTGAACAGACTAATAAGATCTAACTTATTTAAAAAAAAATATCTTTAAACAACCCACGATATCTTAAAAGCCAAGATAGGAACCCCATTTTTTTTACTTCACCTAGTTAAAAAATACTTATTTATCTTTTATTTTTGTCCAATACAATTGCTGTGCCTATCATATTTTGCTTTATTGATTAAAATTAGTATCGAATGTTATTGCATAGTAATGAATATTGTACTGCAACAAAAATATTTAGTAAGCAGGCGGTGGAAACAAAATAAAAGTAGGTAAAACGATTTTTTTTAATAAATAAGAAACATCAGTAAAACACATTTGAACAAAATTGATGAAAAACCATTACACTATGTAATACATTTTTACAACGAATGAATGAAATTAAAATAAAATATTTACTGAAGTACTACATACAAAAAACATTTGTTTACTACAGATGTTCAAAATGTTGTCCGTTATTATCTCTGCACAATCGTGTTTTTGTGACGGTAGCCCTAAGAACGTTGTCTAACTGTAATTCAGTAATCCCATCGATTGCTCTTCTGACTCTCATTTCCATGTCTTCTCTGTTTGTTGGTGGAGTCCTATAAACGTTTTCCTTGAGTTGGCCCCATACAAAAAAATCAAACGGCGTAAAGTCTGGTGACCTTGCAGGCCATCGAACGGGCCCATTTGTTCCCATCCAGTTTTCTCCAAACCTTTCATTTAAATAATTCACCACAACTCTGCTGTTATGTGGTGGGGCCCCATCCTGTTGAAAAATTATTGGGTTAACATTAGGTGGCAGTTCTTCCAAATAATCTTTTATCTGGTTTTGCAAAAATCCCAAATATCTTTCTCCATTTAATGGACCATCAAAAATTATTGGCCCAATAATTCTTCTACCAATTACTCCTAACCATACATTAAAACTAAATCGCTCCTGATATGCACTTTCTCTCATATTTCTGGGATTTTCTTGTGCCCAATAACGGGTGTTGTTACGATTGAATAATCCCAAATTAGTGAACTTGGACTCGTCGGAAAATAAAATTTGTTCATGAAAATTATTATCCAAATTGTGTCTGTTCAGAAACCAATTGCAATAGTTCAATCTTCTTTGAAAATCATTTTCGTATAAATGCTGGTGTATTTGGTACTTGTATGATTTAAATTTATGTTTTTTCAAAATGCGTCGAGCTGATTCCCGATTTACACCGGTTTGGTCCTCAATCTGTCTTATCGAAATCGTGGGATCTACCTCGACAATTGCAAGTACATTGATTTCCGAGTCTTCATCGATAATGAAATTATTTTCCGGTACTTCTGGTTCACTTCTGAATTGCCGTTCTACTCTTACAAAATAGTTGTTTGGTGGATGAATTCTTTCGGGAAATCTTTCTTCATATAAGACAGCAGCCTGCCTGCTATTTTTTTTACATTCGCCATAGATTAGTAGCATATCTACTTTTTCATTTCGTGAATACATGGCAAAATAGAGTTAAAAACGTGATAACCTAGGTATAATTTAATGAAAAATACTTAAATTGCTGCCAAGTAAACAATTCTTAATTGTCAAATCAAAATGACGCGTCATTTTACCTTCTTTTGTTTCCACCGCCTGCTTACTAAATATTTTTGTTGCAGTACAATATTCATTACTATACAATAACATTCGATATTAATTTTAATGAAGAAAGGAAAATATGATAGGCACAGCAATTGTATTGGACAAAAATAAAAGATAAAAAAGTATTTTTTAACTAGGTGAAGTAAAAAAATGGGGTTCCTATCTTGGTTTTTAAGATATCGTGGGTTGTTTAAAGATATTTTTTTTAAATAAGTTAGATCTTATTAGTCTGTTCAGCTAATGGTTATTCCCAAAAAAATATGAGGCACAAAGTTGCATGCCAGAGGTCTTTCGATATCACGGCACACTACGCATCAATATCTTCCAAGGTTCATATCAGGGCCACCTAGACTTAACAAACTAAAATTGATATTAACTGTCATTTTAAAAACAAATGCCATGTTCCGACATATGGTTGAAAAGAGAATCTAGAGACGAATCAGATAGGTAAAAAATATATACAGGGTGCCATTTAAAATAACAGAGTAGATGTCACTTCCGGTTTCACCGGAAGTGGTGCACAAAAAATTTTTTGTACTGAAAAAAGGACAATCACGCATTATATAAGTGTACTAAATTTCAAGATAACATCTTTTTAAATAAACATGCTACGGGGTGTTACATGTCTCCTGTGTCACCCGGTATGTATATGTATATGTATATGTATATATATATATATATATATATATATATATATATATATATATATATATATATATATTGTTAAATTCGTTTTCCGGGCATACTCCCGCGTAGGTGATAGGCCCCGAGAGGGACCGTGGCTGTCTGAACGACGCTTCGGCAGAATCTCATCTGCCATCTTCAGGTTCCAACAACATATATATATATATATATATATATATATATATATATATATATATATATATATACATGTAGTAATAGTTTTCTTGGGATTTTGGTTCTTTTTTTGACATAGATTCCAGAAAACGTTAAAGAAATATTAACCCTTGGGTCAAACTACGCCACTCCTACAAGCAGTTACAGAGACATTCCAATTAACAATATAATTTGCAACATAGAAAGCAACATTCAAAAATACAATAACGACAAAAAAGATGAAATTAGAAGTGACATAAATTACGCATTATTAAAAAAATTGAAGACAAAATATTTCATAAAAAAATAATCCACAATTTCTCATCCTAAAACCCAATAAATCAAGCAAAACAGTAATAATGAACGAAAACGATTACCATGATAAAATGAACACATTACTACAAGACCAATCCACATATAAAGCCTTAAAAAGAGACCCAACCAACCAACTACAGAAAAAAATAACAAAAAATAAACAAGTGGGCAAAAAACATTTATCTCACCCACCATAGCAAAAAAAGTTAAAAATACATAACGCCCTACCCTCTAAAATTTACGGACTCCCCCAAATTACATAAATCTGACATTCCCCTTGGACCGATAGTATCATGCATACAATCTCCAGCAAAAAACCTCTCAGATTACCTAAAATCTAGCATATCCAACGTAATAAATAAAAACAAACACTACATCAAAGATTCATGGCAATTTAAAAACAAAATTAAAAACATAACAGTACCGACAGGACAGACTATCTAGTTGTATCTTTAGATGTTGTTTCACTATATTACATTTCGCTTACATTAAACTTAGCCAAACGCATGGTAGAAAAAAAATGGAAAAAGATTGAATCCTACATGGCATTACCCCTAAAAGAATTCCTAGAAGGTTTAGACTACGCCCTAACATTAAAGTATTTCTAATATAAAGATAAGTTTTACCAACAAATAGAGGGATGCGCCATGGGTGCCTCAATATCTAGCGTAACACAACTCATACTTGAGGACCTAGAAAGTATAATCATCCCAAAAATAAACCTCGAAATTCCTTTCTTTTATAGATACGTTGACGACTTTGTAACACTCATACCACACGACAATATAAAATACAGTAAAAAGTGATGTGCTCGCTATACGCACAAATTAAACAGCATTATTATTAAAACTATAAAGTGCCACATTGGATTATTTTTCGTTTAAGGTAAGATATTTAGAGAATTCCAAATTGTTTTATATTTTAGTCCAACGTTGAAAAAGGTGGAAAACAGCCTCTGAAACGTTTGTAATGTGTTTATAAATAAATAAACAATTTAATTTTTCAAATATATGTCAAAAAAGAACCTAAATACTAAGAAAACAATTACTATAAAAATATAAATAAGGTTCAAGAAATCAAAAAGAAAAGCAACTTTTTTTTAAATATATATAAATCCGGCGTAGGATATGGCTTCCGATGATAGACCATTTACATGTTATATGATTTCCGTTTAAAGATATTTTTTTTAAATAAGTTAGATCTTATTAGTCTGTTCAGCTACTGGTTATTCCCAAAAAAAATATGAGGCACAAAGTTGCATGCCAGAGGTCTTTCGATATCACGGCACACTACGCATCAATATCTGCCAAATTTCATATCAGGGCCACCTAGACTTAACAAACTAAAATTGATATTAACTGTCATTTTAAAAACAAATGCCATGTTCAGATACATGGTTGAAAAGAGAATCTAGAGACGAATCAGATAGGTAAAAAAAATATATAGGGTGCCATTTAAAATAACAGAGTAGATGTCACTTCCGGTGAAACCGCAAGTGGTGGACAAAAATTTTTTGTACTTAAAAAAAGGACAATCACACATTATATAAGTGTAACAAATTTCAAAATAATAACTTTTTAAATAAACATGCTACAGGGTGTTACATGTCTCCTGTGTCACCCGGTATATTTATATATATATATATATATATATACCGGGTGACATATATATATATATATATATATATATATATATACCGGGTTATATATATATATATATATATATATATATATATATATATATATATATATATATATATATATATATATATATATATATATATATATATATATTATATTATATTTATATTACATAAATCTGACATTCCCCTTGGACCGATAGTATCATGCATACAATCTCCAGCAAAAAACCTCTCAGATTACCTAAAATCTAGCATATCCAACGTAATAAATAAAAACAAACACTACATCAAAGATTCATGGCAATTTAAAAACAAAATTAAAAACATAACAGTACCGACAGGACAGACTATCTAGTTGTATCTTTAGATGTTGTTTCACTATATTACATTTCGCTTACATTAAACTTAGCCAAACGCATGGTAGAAAAAAAATGGAAAAAGATTGAATCCTACATGGCATTACCCCTAAAGAATTCCTAGAAGGTTTAGACTACGCCCTAACATTAAAGTATTTCTAATATAAAGATAAGTTTTACCAACAAATAGAGGGATGCGCCATGGGTGCCTCAATATCTAGCGTAACACAACTCATACTTGAGGACCTAGAAAGTATAATCATCCCAAAAATAAACCTCGAAATTCCTTTCTTTTATAGATACGTTGACGACTTTGTAACACTCATACCACACGACAATATAAAATACAGTAAAAAGTGATGTGCTCGCTATACGCACAAATTAAACAGCATTATTATTAAAACTATAAAGTGCCACATTGGATTATTTTTCGTTTAAGGTAAGATATTTAGAGAATTCCAAATTGTTTTATATTTTAGTCCAACGTTGAAAAAGGTGGAAAACAGCCTCTGAAACGTTTGTAATGTGTTTATAAATAAATAAACAATTTAATTTTTTCAAATATATGTCAAAAAAAGAACCTAAATACTAAGAAAACAATTACTATAAAAATATAAATAAGGTTCAAGAAATCAAAAAGAAAAGCAACTTTTTTTTAAATATATATAAATCCGGCGTAGGATATGGCTTCCGATGATAGACCATTTACATGTTATATGATTTCCGTTTAAAGATATTTTTTTTAAATAAGTTAGATCTTATTAGTCTGTTCAGCTACTGGTTATTCCCAAAAAAATATGAGGCACAAAGTTGCATGCCAGAGGTCTTTCGATATCACGGCACACTACGCATCAATATCTGCCAAATTTCATATCAGGGCCACCTAGACTTAACAAACTAAAATTGATATTAACTGTCATTTTAAAAACAAATGCCATGTTCAGATACATGGTTGAAAAGAGAATCTAGAGACGAATCAGATAGGTAAAAAAAATATATAGGGTGCCATTTAAAATAACAGAGTAGATGTCACTTCCGGTGAAACCGCAAGTGGTGGACAAAAATTTTTTGTACTTAAAAAAAGGACAATCACACATTATATAAGTGTAACAAATTTCAAAATAATAACTTTTTAAATAAACATGCTACAGGGTGTTACATGTCTCCTGTGTCACCCGGTATATTTATATATATATACCGGGTGACATATATATATATATATACCGGGTGAAATAAAAATATATATATATATATATATATATATATATATATATATATATATATATATATATATATATATATATATATATATATATATATATATATATATATATATATATATATATATATATATATATATATATATATATGCCATCTTCAGGTTCTAACAGATAACTGCTTACTGCGGCTTCTGGTAACTCGAACTGAAATGACGTTTTCTGGATCTGGCAGTTCTTTATATACTCTACCTATGTTACGCTCTGTTGCTCTCGACACACTCCGGGCGTCATGGTCTGCTGCTTATGTCACGGTCTGTTGCACCCATCTCCTGATTTCGAGCGCGACTCCGTGTACTTGGTCCTATTATATTAGCTCTGGTTGGTTCCTCTTCGTGTGTTCGTTGCGTTATGTTTCTTGCTTCCTCATGGACAGTAGCATGCAATACCAGAGCAGGCTTCCATGTGGTAGGTAGTCTTTGGGTGTCATCTCGTGTATTTAGATTGTGTGGTCTTTTCTCTATTTCTATGGCCTCTCTGATGATTCTTGACTTGTAATGCTCGATATTGGCTAGTGTTTTTGTTTTGTCGAAATCAATCCTATGTCCTGTAGTTTTGACATGTTGAGCAAAAGATGATGTTCTCTCGTCTTTTCTAACAGCGTTTATGTGTTCTTCGCGTCTTGCACTTATTTTTCTGTTGGTTTGTCCTATGTATGATTTGTTGCAATCTTGGCAAGGTATTTCATATACCCCTTGACTTTCTAGAGCAATTTTGGTCTTTGCATTTCGAAGAATGGTGCTGATTTTCTTGTCTGTCTTAAAAGTTGTTTCTATTTTATGTTTACGTAGAAGTTTGCTTATTTTATCCGTTGTTCCTTTTATGTATGGCAGATAGGCTTTTGCTATGGGTTGTTCGGAGTCCTCTTGATTTCTCGGCCGAGATGGTTTTGACAACTTCTGTATTCTTTGTTGTGTGAACCCATTCTTTCGCAGCGCTTTGTGAAGAGTTGACATTTCTTCTTTGAGGTTGTCTGCATCTGCTAGTCTCTGCGAGCGTGTGACTAATGTCTTTACTACTGAGTTTAGTTGTGCTGGATGGTGGTGTGACTGTGCATTTAGGTATCTGTCAGTGTGAGTGGCTTTTCTATAAACTGTGTGGCCTAGACTTCCGTCCTGCTTCTTCTTGACCAGTACGTCGAGAAATGGTAGCTGACTGTCAGTCTCTATCTCCATGGTGAACTTAATTTTGTCGTGAATACTATTCAGATGTTCTAAGAAGTTAGTGAGATTCTCTCTTCCATGAGTCCAAATCACAAATGTGTCGTCGACGTACCTTAGCCATAGGCTTGGTTTTAATGGTGCAGATTGTAGTGCTCGAGTTTCTAAATCCTCCATAAAGAGATTGGCAATAACTGGAGATAGGGGGAGCCCATCGGGGCTCCCTCGGTTTGTCTGTAGCGTTGCTCATTGTATGTAAAATAGGTATTATTTAGGCAATGTTGAGTTAGCCTAAGAATATGATCTGCTGGATGATATTTTCGCTTGATAATGTCGAGTGACTCCTCTACGGGTACGTTGGTGAACAAGGATATGACATCGAAGCTCACTAGAAGATGTTCCGCTTGGACGGTCTAATTTCTTAATAACTCAATGAAATGGTCTGCATTTTTCACGTAGGATTTAATTTCCTCGGCAAACGGTTGTAGTTGTCTGGCTAAGTGTCTTGCTAACTGCTGTGTGGGTGACCCTATTGAGCTAACAATTGGTCTTAGAGGAGCTCCTTCTTTGTGAATCTTTGGTAGACCATAAAATTTGGGACATCTTGAAGACTTCTCTCGCGGGATGATCTGGTTCTGTGTCTCTTTGTCGATTGGACTTGCTTTGATTTTGGCTTTTGTCGTCTTCTCCAGGTAAGTAGTAGGATCTGTGGTAATAAGCTGATATGCAGTGTCTCCTAGTAGACTTTCTATTTTTGTATGATAATCGTCGCTGTTCATCACTACTGTTGCGTTTCCTTTGTCTGCGGGTAAGATTATGATGTCCTCATTTTGTCGTAAGGTCTTCAGTGCTTCTAATTCTTCGTGTTGTAGATTTCTCTTTGGTATACGGGCTGTTCTTAATATACGTGACGTGTCCTGGCGTATAGTTTCCGCTATGTTTTTATCTAAATTGCCAATGGCCGATTCTACACCACAGATTATGTCTTCTACCGGTAGACGTGCTGGTGCTATCGCGAAGTTAAATCCCTTGGTTAATACATTCAACGAGGCCTCATTGAGATGGTAACTGGACACATTGTGAACTACTCTTGTAGGTTCTAATTATTCGGATTTCTTGATGGGCTTTTGTTGGAGTTGAAGGCGGTTAAATTTATTCTTTAACCTCTCTGTAGTTAAATCATTATCTCTTTCTTCCCTGAAATGTGCAAGTTGGTCAATAATGGTCCATAATGTCGGGTCGATAGTTCTGCTTAAATAAAGATGCTGGTCTAGTAACTGTGTATTGATGTTGTCTAATGTCCGTCTAGTGTCGTGGATTGATTTTCTCATCAAGGTTAGGCTATTTTTTCGGAGAATTCTTTTTGTGTGTTGATCCTTTCTGTGGAACGTCAATTCCATGCATTTCGGAATGATATTTTCATCCCGGCAGCGTTGCAGAAATGCGAGATTGCAAAGGAGTTTCCTTCTTTTTGATAATATTTTCTCGTAGTTTCTTGTCTGATGAAATGTCTTCTCCCCCGTAGAGACATATTATGTTGTTTTTCAGGTTTTCGCGGGTGGTGAATGTTAAATTCGTTTTCCGGGCATACTCCCGCAGTAAGCAGTTATCTGTTAGAACCTGAAGATGGCAGATGAGATTCTGCCGAAACGTCGTTCAGACAACCATGGTCCCTCTCGGGGCCTATCACCTACGCGGGAGTATGCCCGGAAAACGAATTTAACATTCACCACCCGCGAAAACCTGAAAAACAACATATATATATATATATATATATATATATATATATATATATATATTTCACTTAGGAAGTCTGGTTGTATATACCAGAGGGTCAACCCTCCCAACCCTTGTAAATGAGTTGAGAAATAACTATCTAGAAAAAAATGTATCATACGTTCATTTTAAGTGGCTGTAACTTCCTTATGCAACGGCTATATACATTATGTCATTAGACGAAATCTCATCTATTTTCTATGATTGATGACATTTGGTTAACCCCAAGTGAATTACAGTGTACATTATACATGTTATACATGTTACTGCTGTACGGATATTGTAGTATTGCATATTAACATCAAATAAGTTGTTTTATTCAAATTTATTTTTTTATTAAAATCAGAATTAATCACTCCGTATCTCTGTATCTACGACATTGATTTTCTGTAATATCACAAATATTATTAGTAGTTTCATTTAAATTAGGACTTGGATCTAATCTTAAAGAACTAATTCTTTCTACAGTAGCCTGTAAATCTGTTCCTTGATCAGGTGATGCTCGTCCACTTATTGGGCTTTGGGGTGTATTAGATGGTGTTATAGGAACCACGTTATCAGTTCTTCCATCTACAAGATTAAGAAGTCGTTCCTCTTCTGAACTATATAGAACATGACTATTATCTTCATCAGTACGTAAGCCAGCTATACCTAAAAGATGATATTTGTTAATTATGAATTTTATGTTTTAGAAAACACATTAATAATTTTTGAAGTGTGACAATTAGACTAACAAAAAATCGGGGTACTTCATTCATATTATCAAGAAACAGAATATCCCAAGTAGTAGGGTGACGTCATTTTGGCGACTTTTAAAGGTGAATTTTGGTCGCTGTCGTTATTGTTCCAATAATTGACGTACCATAGACCGTGATATTGAAGACGGTCTTTACGTTATCACGATGATGTCATTTTTACGTGTATTTTTGGTGAAGATTTAGACGTTATTAAAATGGTACGACATTTTATAGTTAATATTGGTCTAACACTGACCAATTAAAATAATATATATTGTGACCTAATAACTATACATCTACATTTGGAAACAAACATGTATGTACTTTTTTCCATCGCTTCCATTATAAAATAGCAATTAATGTATTTTGTGCCGGTTTGAGTGAAGAAGTATCTATAACAGATAGCCTAGACATTTTCAGCGTGTCAAATATTATCAAATGATGCATTATTTAAACATATGCCGCAGTGGTACCACACAATAGGATTCAATGATACGGATCATTCGACAGAGTTGCCTAATTTATATTTAACTTTTATTGCCTAATTCTCTGATAAAATATTAAGAAAAACAAATAAATAAAAATAAACCCAACATGGTATTATTGGCGTAGATAGGTACTTTAATTTATTCTATAAAACTTTAATACTTCATTAAGTGCCAATTAAAGGATTTCTTCATGTCATTACGAAAGATGAATAGTTGTTGTTGTGTTGTTGTGCCGTTGTGAGTTATTTTGTGATCGGTTGGTGTATTACATATTTTACAGTATATATTTTAATTGGTATTTCCTATATGACGTTATGTAATAGGGATGTTCACAAAAAAATTAAACATCACAAAATGTTAAGAAATAGTCTCCATTTCCATATTGAATCCGCATTTTTTTGCGAAAAGCTACAAAGAAATATCTGCATTCGTTTGAATGTGTAAAGCGCACTTGACGTCACTGCCTTTACAGAGTAGCGCGAGTTATGTATCGTATGTTAGGGTTTATCACAGGATATGGGCTGAGATGAAACAGTCCACAAATTCAGCACTTTTAAGCTTATGTTCTTTGTGTAAATTATAGTTAGTTACGAGCATCGAGACGTATAACTCATTTTTATTGGGATTTTTTTTAACTGTCTATATTGACTCTAAATCTCTAAACAGGTGCAGTCGGTAGAAAAATTGTATTACAGAGTCCTATAAATACAATTCTCTTCGATTTCAATTGTTAAGTGTTACAACGAACAATTCATTAAATTTATGTCAGTGAAAATTGTGCAAATTACCGAATGAAAACATCAACGTTCGTAGGCGAACCTACAAAAAGATCGTAGGAGTGAACTGAGTAGCTTTTACAGAAGCAGAATCCAGGATTTAAGAGGATTTATTTCACAACCTTATGGTAGGTGAAGAAACATTGCCATTGAACAATCAAGTCGTCACAAGAAAATTAGGATAAGGAACCGGAAGTTGGAACTTTATTTTGGACGAATATTTCCACTTAGGAATAATCAATCAAGTCAAATGAGGACGATAATAATGTAAGTCAAGAAAAATTTTTAGTACTAAATTTCATTTTTGTTAATGTAAATAATAAACTTAAATTTTAACTACTACTACTACTACTACTACTACTACTACTACCAATACTAAAGTAGAAAGCACTAAATTTCGCTAGTTTTAGCAAATAAATAGTATCAACAACATCTGAGAGATCAAGTATTCTTTCTGCTCAGGACAGGTTATGTAAGGGCACCCCGTCAGCCGGAAGAACTGCCAGCCGCAGTCCCACCGCGGCAATTATTAGCTGATGGGGAACATCCTTTAGAGTTCACCGATGTAGACTTAAGGACGAGGGTTAGCCTTAACACCAGGGCTAACCTAAAGCCACAAGACCTAGCTAGAATGGACGAGGTCATCGATGAGGAAATTCCGGAAGATGCGGACATCTGGCAAATCAAAGTGCCATGTACAACGCCGCGAAGCAACTCGTCCCCCGTGAGAGGTCAACCAATCACGGGGTCGAGAAAGCCAAGCGGCGTGTACAGAAAATCGAGGGCAAAATACAGTCGGCAGACAACACGCTTCTCGGATCCAGAGTGTGGTGGAATATAAGACGACTGGTAGAGTTTTTACTCCCAGAATCCAGCGCATAGCAGCCGGATTAAGACGTCAACACCATACTCTAAATCTGACAGTGATGCTTACCATCAAACATCACTGTCTAGATAGGATCCGAGCGCTCATGGCGATAAAGAAAACATTGAAGAGGCGGGTGAGGAGTATGGAACAAAACAATTTGTTCTGTACGAATCCTTCCCGCCTCTTTTAAGAGCCACAGCGTGTTGTAGATAATCCGCCGTATGTAGAAGATGTCGAAACCTTCTGGAAGGCAATCTACGAAACGACGCGTCCATTCAATAGCGACACTCCAGCAATTACACACTTCGAGGCTCTGTGTCACAGACATCGTGAAGAGCCAGATGAAGTGTGCCTGGCAATCAGTACGGAGGAAGTCCAGCAAGCACTTGTTGGTACCAAGAACTTCGCTGCCCCGAGCCCAGACGGCATTAACAACTGGTGGTGGAAGGACAGCCTGCTGATAGACCGCTGTATTACACAGGATTCTGTGCAATACAAGCGGAATCTATCGATGGCCTGGATTGATTACCGCAAGCCATTTGACACAACATCGCATGAGCTATTGTTGTACTTGCTCGAATGTCTTGCGGTACCAGCACCACTAGTGAGATGCATAAAACAGCTGCTGCCGCTCTGGAAGACCCGCTTCACCATAACATCAGGTGCACAGCGGGTCACGACAGAGCAGGTGGCATTTAGGAGAGGAGTTTTCCAGGGTGACTCCCTGAGTCCTCTCCTCTTCTGCATCTCACTGCTGCCGTTGTCTGTTGGGCTCCGCCAAACCCGCGGATATCAATGTGGGCCACCCAGCGACCGGAGGCATAAGGTCACCCATCTATTTTATATGGATGACCTTAAACTTTATGCCTCCGGAGAGCGCGAACTACAAAACGCTCTTAGGGTGGTCGACGAATATACGCGGGCAATTGGTATGGAGTTCGGGTTGGATAAATGTGCAGTCGTCCACCTCAAGAGAGGACGATGCGGGAAATTCTCTGAAGATGCGCAGCTCGCAGACGGAAGCATCTTAAGACATCTGAATGCCGGAGAGACCTATCATATCTGGGCATTAAAGGCACATCCAGGATGTAACACAAACAAAAGATTCTCTCCACGGCAAGTACAGACACCGCCTTCGAAAGATTTGGTCCTCCGAACTTTCGGGGAAGAACAAGGTGTCTGCAATTAATATGCTTGCCGTTCCGGTGCTGTTCTACTCCTTCGGAGTAGGAAAGTGGACAGTAGAGGAGCTGCGCCAATTAGATAGAGATACCCGCAAGATGATAAATATTCACAGGAGTATTCATCCTAGATAGTCCGTTCCTCGTGTGTACCTCCCACGTCAACTGGGCGGGGGGAGGACTCTTGAGCCTGGAGTGTACGCATGACAGTGTAGCACTGAGTATGGCATGTAACATCCTCATGAGCTAAGATCCCTTCTTGCGGTTTGTGAAACATCACGAAACCGTAGGAATAGGAGCAAGATTGTTCAAGGCAGCTAAAAGAGTCGCAGATGAACTTGGTCTCGCATTTCATATCAGGCGAGGTGCTGATGTAGAGTCAGTCACCGAACTTCAGCCAAATCGTCTGAAAGCCCGAATCAGAGCTACCGAACAGGAAAATTTGTTTCGGTAGCATGTCGATAAACCCCAGCATGGTGTCTTCTATAAGAACATAGAAACACTGGGTTTATCGACCAGGCTGACCTTCGCCATTGTAAGGTCAGCAGGGTTTAAGTCGGAGACCGAGGGATTCATTATGGCCTGCCAAGATGCTGTTATCAACACCTTGGTCTACCGTAGCCGCGTGTGGCGTGTAGAGATTCTTGATATCAGCTGCAGGACCTGCCGTTAGGCGCCGGACTCGCTCATGCACATACTATCTGCATGTCCCATATACGCAATTTCGGCCTACATCCACCGATATAACGCGGCGTTACGAGTGCTACACTACAATCTAAGGCGTTCGTACGGGGTAGACTAGACACCAGTGCTGCCCTACGTCCCTGGAGATATCGAGTCCGTCGTCGAGAACGAGAAATGCCGGATTTACTGGACTACTCGTTCCCGACGGTCAGGCTAATCCAAGCCAATAAGCCTGATATAGTCCTTCTCGACCTTCAACTCAAGGTGATGTATGTCATCGAGTTCTGCGGAGAAAACATTATTTTGAAGGAGGAGGAGAAATATGTCAAATATCGCGATCACCGGTACGAGCTCCAAGTGTTGTACCCAGGCTATTCGGTCAAAATGGTCGTCCTAATAATCGGTGAACTCGGAGGTATAAAGTCTACGCTGCTCTCGGAACTGAGGATCATTCCAGCCTGCCAAAAATCAGTCGAGTGGTTGGCAGGCCAAATGCAGAAGGCGATCATTCTGGGTACTCTCCGTCTGCTTAGGGCACACAATTCTGGAATCTACAGTCACTAATCCTACGGGATGTGAGGAGTGGCTGTGGTTAATGTACTGGCGCGTCTTCCGTGAGGCGTCGGAGGCCACGATAGGACTGTCCAGCGTCAGGCAACCGAAGAAGACAAAGAAAATAATAATAATAATTAGATCTTGCGGTTTGTAAAACATCACGAAACTGTAGGAGTGGGAGCAGGATTGTTCAAGGCAGCAAAAGGAGCCGCAGATGAACTGGGTCTCGCATTTGACATCAGGCGAGGAGGCCGGCGAGGTGCTGATGTAGTCAGCAAAATCGTCTGAAAGCCCGAATCAGAACTGCTGAACAGGAAAATCTGTTTCGGCAGCACGTCGATAAACCCCAGCATGGTGTCTTCTATAAGAACATAGAAACACTGGGTTTATCGACCAGGCCGACATTCGCTTTTCTAAGGTCAGCGTCGGAGACCGAGGGATTCATTATGGCCTGCCAAGATGGTGTTTTCAACACCTGGGTCTACCGTAGTCGCGTGTGGCATGTAGAGGTTCCTGATATCAATTGCAGGACCTGCCATCAGGCGCCAGAATGGCTCATGCACATACTATCTGCATGCCCCATATACCCGATTTCAGCCTACATCCACCAATATAACGCGGCGTTACGAGTGCTATACTACCATCTAAGGCACTCGTACAGGATAGACCAGACACCAGTGCTGCCTTAGTTACCCAGAGATATTGAGTCTGTTGTCGAGAACGAGAAGTACCGGATGTACTGGAACTACTCGTTCCCGACTGTCAGGCTAATCCAAGCCAACACGCCTGACAATCCTCCTCAACCATCAACTCAAGGTGATGTGTGTCATCGAGTTGTTGGCACCTTCGGAGATAAACATCACCTTAAAAGAGGAGGAGAAACGGACCAAATATCGCGTTCTCCGGTACGAGCTTCACGTGCTGTACCCAGGCTACTCAGTAAAAATGGTCGTCTTAATAATCGGTGTACTCGGAGGGATAAGGCCTACGCTGCTCTCGGAACTGAAAACCATATCGGCCTGCCAAAATCAGCCGAGTGGCTCGCAAGCCAAATGCAGAACGCGGTCATTCTGGGTGCTCTCCATTTGCTTAGGGCATACGATTCTGGAATCTACTGTGGTTAATATGTTGGCGCTACACCCGTGAGGCATCAGAGGCCACGGGGGCACTGTCCAGCGTCGGAAAACCGAGAAATAATAATAATGATAACAATAGTAATAAAAACATAGGGTGCAAAAGACCGGCAACCTCTGCGCAGTCGACCGGGGGGTACCAAGGCTAACCACCTCGTACCCCCCACTACTCCTGGTACCTTATAACTTGAGAAGGGCCCCTCACGATCGACCCCAAGCGGATGGGGGTCAGAGACAGGCGGGAGGGGCTCACCGGATGGTCTCAACAACGACAAAAATGGCAATGTACATGGACGATTTTAGTGGACGAGGAAACTTCGGGATGACTTGCTGACCTGCTACGAGAGTAGAGAACATGAACGAAAGGTGCGAAATGCATCCAGAGCATCGCGTCTTCTCTCAACAATACCTGACAGATCAAGTCCTTCTTGCGCAGGACAGGTTACGTAAGGGCACCCCGTCAGCTTGAAGAATTGCCAGCCGCAGTCCCAACGCGGCAATTACCAGCTGATGGAGAACATCCTTTAGAGTTTACCGGTGTCGACTTAAGGACGAGGGTTAGCCTTAACACCAGGGCTAACCTAAAGCCACAAGACCTGGCTAGAATGGACGCGGTCATCGATGAGGAACTCCTAGAAGATGCAGACATCTGGCAAATCAACTGTGCCGTGTACAACGCCGCGAAGCAACTCGTCCCCGTGAGAGGTCAACCAATCACGGGGTCGAGAAAGCCAAGCGGCGGGTACAAATAATCGTGGGCAAGTTACAGTCGGCCAGACAACACGCTTCTCGGATCCAGTGTGGTGGAATACAAGACGGGTGGTAGAGTTTTTACTCCCAGAGTCCGGCGCATAGTAGCTGGATTAAGACGTCAACACCATACTCTAAATCTGACAGTGATGCTTACCATCAAGCAACACTGTCTAGATAGGATCCGAGCCCTCATGGCAATAAAGAAAACATTGAAGAGGCGGGTGAGGAGTATGGAACAAAACAATTTGTTCCGTACGAATCCTTCCCGCCTCTTTCAAGAGCCACAGAGTGTTGTCGAGAATCCGCCGACTGTAGAAGATGTCGAAACCTTCTGGAAGGGAATCTACGAAACGACGCGTCCATTCAATAGCGACACTCCATCAATTGCACACTTCGAGGCTCTGTGCTACAGACATCTTGAAAATCCAGAATAAGTGTGCCCGGCAGTCAGTACGGAGGAAGTCCAACAAGCACTTGTTGGTACCAAGAACTTCGCTGCCCCGGGCCCAGACGGCATTAACAACTGGTGGTAGAAGAAATTTCCTTCCACTCACCGCCGTCTGGCGCGAGTTTTGAACTCATGGTTGAACGAGGTGCAGCAGATTCCGGACTGGTTCGTCGAGGGACGTATTGTGCTTATCCCCAAAAAGGGGAATCTTTCCGACCTGAGGAATTATAGGCCGATCACATGCCTCGACTCCTGCTACAAGATATTTACACGTATCTTATATGCTAGAACACTGGGGTCTGTTGATCCGGTCTTCCAGCAGATACACGAACAGCGTGGTGCCAAGAAGGGCATGGCAGGTTGCAAGGACAGCCTGCTGATAGATCGCTGTATTACACAGGATTCTGTGCAATACAGGCGGAATCTATCGATGGCCTGGATTGATTACCGCAAGGCATTTGATACAACATCGCATGAGATGATTTTGATGCAAAAACAACTTGAAGATGACAAAAATGAGGATTTTTAAATATAAGTCAAAAAGTAGAATTACCCAATAAAGAAGTAACTAATATATCTGAGAAAAATAAAAAACTGAAAACAAAAATTAAACACAATAACAACATTGAGATTGTAGAAAATCATTTATCAGAAAACTGGGTAGTATTACACCATAATATACAATCAATTAAAAATAAATTATTAGATATCGAAGTACTTATTAAAGACCTCAATGTAGTTCCAACTGTGGCTTGTTTTACTGAACACTGGTCAACAGAGGAAGAAGCAGTTTCAATACATCTGGATGGCTACAACTTAAAATCTATGTTTTCCAGAAAAAATATGGGTCATGGTGGATCGTGTATTTTTCTACGCGAGGGCGTGGACGGAATGGAGATTCAGGAGCTGAAACAAGGGAGTCTAGAAGGCATCATTGAATGCTCGTCCATTGTATGTAAAAATTTTAAAATCATAATCATATGTATATATAGACCTCCTAAAGGTCATCTGGAAACTTTTTTCCAAAATTTAACCGCTATATTAGATACAGCCCAAAATAATTATAAGAATTATAAAATAATTTTGTGTGGGGATTTTAATCTGGATTTACTAGAAAGTAGTCAGACAAGCACTCAGACATTTTAAACTCTATTACAGACATATAATTTAAGTCAAACAATCAATGAACCAACTAGAATAACAAAAACCTCAGCTACATTGTTAGACAATATTTTTATTAATTTTGAAAACTATCATATGGGAGAAGTGGTCACAACTGCTTTAAGTGATCATGAAGCTGTTTTTAAAAACTGTTTTTCCAGAAAAAAATAATCTCAAAAAGGTACATAAACAGAGAGTGTTCTCTGCTGCAAAACTTCAACATTTTAAACAAGAACTACAATATACTGACTGGAATGAAATATATAGTAATACCAAAGATCCTAATCAAGTTTATGAGCTGTTCTTAACAAAATTTGCAACAATTATGAATAGAATTTTTCCTAAAAAATCTATCAAGCAAAATATTAAAACAAAAGTATGGATTACAAAAGGAATAAAAATATCTTGCAATACAAAAATAAATTTATACAAAAGGAAAATATGTGGTGAAATTTCAGAAGTATAATATAAAAACTATTTTAGAATCTTAAAGAAAGTCATATCCGAGGCCAAAAGGCGCACAAATATTGCATATATTAGTTTGGCAAATAACAAAGGTAAAGCAGTATGGGACCTGGTAAAAAATTATACAGGCACTACAATTGACTATAATAATTCTATATTACAAAACATTGACACGCAACAAACTAATAAACACACAGTATTAAACAATGTCAACAACTTTTTTATAAATGTATGTCCTTGTATAAATTCTAATACACATATGGTAAATAATCTAAAATGTTCACAGACAAACATATTTTTGTCGCCGACATGTCCAGAAGAGGTATGCAATGTAATAAAAAATTTAAAAAAACACAAAGTCTACAGGGGAAGATGAAATACCAGTAAGACTTCTGAAATACGTTGCTTTGGAGTTATCTAGTCTACTAAGTCACAATAAATTTATCGTTGCAAACTGGAATATTCCCAGAAAAACTAAAGATTGCTAATGTAAAAGCTATATACAAGAAAAAGGGTGATAAAAGTGTAGTTAACAATTATAGGCCTATTGCATTACTCTCAAATATAAGCAAAATTTTTGAGAAAATAATATACTCAAGGTTAATAAATTATTTAGAAAGTCATAGTTTACTAAGCGACACACAAAACGGTTTTAGGAAAAACAAATCCACAATTAGAGCATGTTATCAAGCGCTGTGTGAAGTAATTAACTCCCTGAACAAGATGCAACATACAGTTATTATAGGATTGGACCTATCAAAAGCATTCGATAGTGTAGACCATAGCATTTTAATTATGAAGCTAGAAAGATATGGAATTAGGGGTATTGCATTAAAACTATTGACATCATATTTAAGTAATAGGTTACAGTGTATTGTCGAAACAGACAGTAATGGTGACTTACAGAAATCAGAAAAATTAAAAATAAAAAGAGGTGTTCCGCAAGGGTCAGTCTTAGGGCCATTACTGTATATTTTATACACTGATGACTTGCCTATGATACTTGATGAGTATGCTGTCCAATATGCTGATGACTGCACACTAGTTATCCACTCGTCTGACTCTTTAATACTAGAAGAAAAGGTCTTTTCGACATTGGAGATTTTAGAAAACTACTTTACTGCTATAAATCTAAAACTGAATAAAGACAAAACTCAAGCTATAGCTTTTACATGTAGCACATCCAATGTTGAGAAAACATTTGATAATGGTATTAATATAATGACAACCATGCCAGCAATGACCTTTTTGGGAATTAAAATTGATGCCAGACTTGATTGGAAAGCCCATACTGATGACATCATAAATAATATAGCAAAGTACTGTTACGCCCTAAACGTGATATCACAAAATATCAGTATCGAGGCAGCCTTTATAGCTTATTATGCCTATGTAGTATCTAGACTTAGATATGGTATTATCTTTTGGGGTGGAACAAGTCACATATATAGGATATTTGTGCTACAAAAAAAGATGTCTCAGAAATATACTAAACATTAACCAAACTGTCAGTTGCAAGCCAATATTTATAGAAAGAAAGATACTGACCTTAATCAGTAACTATATATATGAGTCTGTTGTTTTTGTTGCACGAAATACTTGTCTGTTTACAAATTACGATAGAAGTCACTTACATGATACGAGAAATAAGACCGATCTTTTAAATATTAAAACTAGGTATACTTTTATTCAAAAAAATGTACCATATACAATAATTAAAATTTACAATAAAATTCCCCATAACTTAAGAAATGGTACAGTAAAAGAACTGCAAACAAATTTAAAGGCTATCCTCGTAGAAAAGGCTTATTACACTTTGGACGAGTTTTTCAATGATGATTTTTAGGATTTTTTTTTCCTTCTTTTTTAAATTTTAATATGTATTTTAATATGTGTATTTGTATTATTTAGTTTTAAGTTTTACCTTTTTTTACTTGTTATAATTTTACTTAGTTTTAATTTTGTGACACGTTCCACATCCATTTGGATATATCTGAAGAACAAATAAAGACTTATCTATCTATCTGCTTAGGGCACACGATTCCGGAACCTACAGTCACTAACCCTGCGGGATGTGGGGAGTGGTTAATGTGCTGGTGCGACTCCCGTGATGCGTCGGAGGCCACGGGAGGATTGTCCAGCGTCGGGCAACCGAAATAGTAATAATAATAATAATAATAATAATAATATATTGAGTCCGTTGTCGAGAAAGAGAAATGCCGGATTTACTGGAACTACTCGTTCCCGACTGTCAGGCTAATCCAAGCCAACAAGCCTGACATAGTCCTCCTCGACCATCAACTCAAGGTGATGTATGTCATCGAGTTCTCGGCACCTGCGGAGAAAAACATCACCTTGAAGGAGGAGGAGAAACGGACCAAATATCGCGATCTCCGGTACGAGCTCCAAGTGCTGTACCCAGGCTACTCGGTCAAAATGGTCGTCCTTATTATCGGTGTACTCGGAGGGATAAAGCCTACGCTGCTCTCAGATCTGAAAATCATACCGGCCTGCCAAAAATCAGCCGAGTGGCTGGCAGGCCAAATGCAGAAGGCGGTCATTCTGGGTTCTCTCCGTCTGCTTAGGGCACACGATTCTGGTATCTACAGTCACTAACCCTGCGGGATGTGGGGAGTGGCTGTAGTTGATGCGCCGGCGCGACTCCCGTGAGGCGTCGGAGGCCACGGGAGGACTGACCGGCATCGGGAAACCGAAAAAAAAAAAATAATAATAATGTCTCTGACCCCCAGACGGATGGGGGTCAGAGACAAGTTGTAGGAGCCTCACTGGAACGTCTCAATGGTAACGACCGCACGAGAGAACTACGGGATGACTTGCTGACCTGCCGCGGGTGTAGCGAACCTGAGCGAAGGGAATACATGGCACGATTGAATGGTTTTTGGTGCGAAATGCATCGCGCCTTCTCTCAACAATATCTGAGAGATAAGTATCCTTTTTGCACAGGACAGGTTACGTATGGGCACCCCATCAGTTGGAAGAACTGCCAGCCACAGTCCCACCGCGGCAATTAGCACCCGATGGGGAACATCCCCTAAAGTTTTCATCGATATAGATTTAAGGACGAGGGTTTGCCTTATCACCAGGGCTAACCTAATGCCACAAGACCTGGCTAGAATGGACACCGTCATCGATGAGGTACTTTCAGATGCAGACATCTGGCAAATAGACTGTGCCGTGTACAACGCCGCGAAGCAACTCGTCCCCAGTGAGTGGTCAAGCAATCACGGAGTCGATAAAGCCAAGCGGCGTGTACAAAAAATCGAGGGCAAGATACAATCGGCCAGACAACACCATACAAGCCTGCCAAAAATCGGCTGAGTGGCTGGCAGGCCAAATGCAGTAGGCAGTCATTCTGGGTTCTCTCCGTCTGCTCAGGGCATACGATTCCGGAATCTACAGTCACTAACCCTGCGGATGTGGGGAGTGGCTGTATTTAATGCACCTGCGTGTCTCCCGTGAGGCAGCTTAGGCTACGGGAGAACTGTCCGGCATCGGATATTTCGAAAAGAAAAAATTATAATAATAAAAGGGATGTAAAGGACTGACAACCTCCTCGCGGTGCATCCTGGACAGGCAGATGCCGGCCGGGGGTACCAGGGCTATCCACCCTGGTATCCTAAAACTCTGGTCCCTTATAAGCTCAGAAGGGCCTCTCACCATCAACCACAAGCGGATGGGGGTTAGAAACAGGTGGGAGGGGCCTCACCGGATAATCTCAACGTTGACAACCCAGGCATTGAACACGAACGCTTTATGTGGACGAGAGAACTACGGGATGACTTGCTGATCTGTCACGGGAGCAGCGAACCTGCGACTAGAGAATATATGGCGCGAATGCATGCACTTTGGTGCGAAATGCATCCAGAATATCGCGCCTTCTGTCAGCAACATCTGAGAGATCAAGTATCCTTCAGGTTTCAGGATATTATTTTCTTTATTTTTTTATGATCTTTGTTGTGAGGCCATTAGAGCCAGATGATTTTTTATTTGTGAGTTAAATAGTAATGTTGTGCACCTCTTCTACAGTAGTAACATCAAAATACATTGATTTCACATAATTATCATTCAAAATGCATGGCAGAGAGAGATGACACAAAATGTTCCTCAATTTTAAAAAAGTATACACTTTGTTGCTTTAATTCTTGGGTAAACCATTCTGTTATTTTTTTTATAACAAAGCGACTTTTTTTTACTGGACAGCTAGCCTCGTAACATCATGCAATACGTCAACAAAGTATTGAAATGCCTCAATAAAATCCAAGTTATATATATTTGACCAGTCAGTTTGGCTTAAATGATAATTAAAAGTACTAATTCTACTTTCATTGATAATTATCAATTATCTAAAACGCAACCAACGTTTCATTTACATTGCATCAAGTGCTGCCAAAATAAATATGTTCGTACCAAATTCAGTAAGTACTATTATCAAGCAAAAAGCACGACGGTACCTTGGCAATAATTTCAGTATATTTTTGTATTTTATACAAATTAATCTGAATACAAAATGTTTTTAATTTTACTGGTATATTTTATTACAAAAGGTAGTGGTACTAAAATAATAATTTAAGTTGTATTAAAGTTTTATAACAATTATTATTTTAGCTTTTACTTTCTTAATACCTAATATAATGAAGTAAATCAAGATTTTTTTTCGACCTCGAGATTTTTCTTAATGCATTCTGACTCTTTTCCGAATAATGTCTGTCAGTTCGTGGTGTGTGTGTATCCACGATAACTTAAAAAATATTAATGGGAGAATTCGCCAATTTGACAATTTAAAATTTTCAACAACTTTTTAGGTCACACTAAATTTGATGACTGTGGTACCACCATAAGAGACAAAGAATGAAAGAATAAAAAAGGTACAATGTCGAGAAAAAATTTAAAATTTTATTGCATTTCTGGTCGAACTTTCACGAATTATGATGAAAAAACATAAGTTCAGGAAAAAATCTGTCAGCATATACGTATTGCAATGGCAACCATAGTTTTTGAGATAAGAATTAAAACAAAAAGTAAAGATAAAATGTCAGATTTTTTTAAAGAATGTTAGGTGCTGGCCACATATTTTGTTTTTGAAAGGTTCACTTATTTTAGTATTTATTTTTTGTTTTCATTACTATTTTTGAATACACATGCAGTTTTCAAAAATAAAAACTGAATAATTAAGATAGTTCCTTCTTCGTTACAAAGTATACAATAATTAAAACAATATTCAGATCAGGTACGTTGACCCCCAGTTTCAGTATGTTAAAATTTATTGTTGTGCCAACATTGATTATATGAGTTGTAGAAACTATTTTTTTAAGTTGTGTACAGCCATATTTTTAGGAATAAAAATACTAAAACGACTATTGGCAATATTAGAATTGTTAAAATAATTTAAAGATTATTACATTAATATTAGTTTGGCATAGTTATTAAAATATTGCATTATTATTAGTATTTATTAGAAAATGGCATTTTTTACATAGAAATCATGAATATTTAATTAGGAACAACCTTAACATTAATCCTAATCTAATTCATTAATCCTATCTAAACTTTAGTATTTGGTACAAAAAGTGTATTTGGCACATAGATGTTAACCATTTGCATGTGTTTCTTTAGATGCATTAGTATGTGTGTACAGAACGAAAAAATTTCGTGTACTTACATACTAGAAGAGAATAAAAATGCATATGAATCTAAATAAAATATGAATTAGATAATCAATGGTTAAGTTACTATTGCACGATTATGTTTACTTACATATAAAATTTAAGTAATGAATGCATGAAAGTTAAAAATTATGCAAATGCATACTTTAACTACTACTATTGCGTAAATATGTTTACTTTATATATTATAATATAGACATATTAAAGTGTTTTCAGTCACTATCAATGTCCTCAAAAATGTCAGTGTCTTCTCCCCCACTGATAATGAGTGCCATATGTTCGGAGACAATAACTTTCTTTTTCTTATGCAGTTTTTATTATGGTGACTGTGTGTTTAACATAGTTGACTTCTTATTATGCTACTATCAGCTCATTCTCAAGTACGTTACACATTCCTACCTTTAAGCACTTTTTTATCATAAAAACGTTTTGCAATTCAATTGGCAATGACTCTGTATCGATGAATTTACTATAAAGAATTTATTGCACTGAGGGAATGATTTAGTTGGGAGAAATAAATTTTATTTCAACCAAATAAATGATTTCTTTGTATTTGGCGAACTAAACATTTAATTGGGATTCTCCCAATTATTTGATTAAAAGCCGAATATTTAATATTATCAATTAAATCAAAATACTTATTTGTAAGAAATATTTGTTTCTGAACATTAAATATTTATTTGTGAACATTAAACATTTGTTTCTGAACAATAAATATTTGTTTCTGAGCGTTAAATATTTATTTCTCAGAAATAAGACTTTTTACAGAAAATTGCGTGGATTTATTGTTGATGAATACATTAATTCCGTTTTTAATTTATTTATAGTGAACAAATATTTATTTCTTAAAAACAATGAAAATTTCGTATATTCATTAATATTAAATTGTTAATTTTTGTTAATAACGCTGTTTAATTTATTTATAATAAAGAAACTATTTCTCCTCGCACCTGCTTTGGGTATCCACCATCTTATAAATTATTTAAAGAATTTGTTAAATAAATCTCTCCGCCAAAAGGATCAGTCATAGGTTGGTTTTTTGGAGAAAAAAACAATCTGAACAATCCTTTTGCTACGCATGGTTTATTTAAAAAAATATATAAACAATTTATATAGAATAGCGACTTAATACCCAAAGAAGGTTCGAAGACAAATTATACGGATACAACAAATAATAAATGAATATAGAAAATTAAAAACATATATATATATATATATATATATATATATATATATATATATATATATATATATATATATATATATATATATATATATATATATGATTTGAAGGAAACAACTACTCAGCGGGCAAATACCCCGACCTGCATTGAATTACACCTTCAAATCATGATAGATCGGTCGCCGCTCTCGGTACTTGCTGTGATGCAAGTCGCTATCCGCCACAGAGACATCTAGGATGTCGGTCGGATAGTAGCATTCAGACCATATGAGAAGTTTCATACCTCTCACCACTATTCACTTCACCTTAGTTGGTATATAACTAGCAGGTTGGCCACTATCATTTGTCTGTTCCATAACCTATGGCATACTGAAGAGAACAAATAAGTTCGAAATCGATCTATGTCTGGTTAGGAATTGACAAATGATATTGGCTATCGATCTATCATGATTTGAAGGTGTAATTCAATGCAGGTCGGGGTATTTGCCCGCTGAGTAGTTGTTTCCTTCAAATCATATTTAATCACATTAGTTTAGTCCACCTGGGCTAGGGGTCGCCGCTCTCGGTACTTGCTGTGATGCAAGTCGCTATCCGCCACAGAGACATCTAGGATGTCGGTCGGATAGTAGCATTCAGACCATATGAGAAGTTTCATACCTCTCACCACTATTCATATATATATATATATATATATATATATATATATATATATATATATATATATATATATATATATATATATATATATATATATATATATATATATATATATATATATAAATTTTTACTTACCTGGTTTATATTTGCGAAACTAAAATTTGATTTATATTAAAAAAATTTGTCCCACGATTTGTCTACAGTACGATGTATTAAAAAATCAATTTTGCTAAAAATTATAGTAGATATTTTTTTTTTTCGCAAGTTGTAAAGCATATCGTCGATCCACTGCCAAAACAACGAATGTGCATTTTTCTAATTTTTCAGAAGAAGGGAAATAAAGTTCAATTTGTTGTTATCCAAAGGTAATTTATTTATTGGTATAAGTTTCCTAGTATAAAAACATTTCAAAAATATTCAATATTCGCATTTGCGGTTTTGACACTGCAGACTGAAAAAAATATATTATTTTCCAACAGAAAAGTCGAAACCGGCAAATTTGCACATTCGATGTTTTGTCATTAAAGCAACGTTATGGTAGGTATTTGCGAAATTAAAATGTATTTTATATTAAAAACATGTATGCTTCCCAGTTGTTTATAATAAAACATATTCTAAAAAATGATAGGGTAGATATCATATAATTTTTTATATAATTTTGCGTAGATGTAGGTACATACATAATATATCACTATCAGTATAAACAATTACTCTCATGAACTATAACTTCATAATATCTCCATAGACACGATAACGTTAAAACATATATCTATTATGTTAGTTCTTCTTACATAGGTGTTAAGGTATTCATGCTTAATAAAGTTCAAATTTTTTTTTAACTAATGTGTCTTATTAGAATCAGTTAAACCTCAAATTTATTATATATAAATCTGGATTTCCATGTCAAATTTTAAGAGAAAATTCAGGAAAATTGTAAATATCAGGAAATGCAGCCATTATAACAACTTATACATAGTAAAAGTTTTGCATTGAATTGATGCGAGGATATAATCTTTAAAATAAAACGTAAACGAACAAGAAAAAATAATACAACGAAAATTACTGCGAAATATCTTATAGATTGTATGGTAATAATAATATAAAATAATACAGTCTATAAATAACACCTAGTTAAAAAAATAATCTATTTATTCTTATGCAAGAAAGAAAGTAATAAAAAAGAACATTCTAAACCGATATATTTGAGTACATATTTTCCTTTTATTCTTTTCTTATTTTGACTGTAATGTGATTAACTGGAACTTTTCAAAAATACCAAATAAGTGAGTTTATTATTAACTTAGAAATAATAGTAGAAAGTTCAAATAAAGATTAATTTTCAATTTTCTTTACCGCTTGTCTATTGTAATTTTTAATTGATGTGTCAGGTTAAGGATACAGGCAAACAAAGTCTGTGTTAAAGGTAAACAAAATTAAATATATAAAAAATATTTACACATATTTATTAAAAAAAATAACAAAAATAAATAACTCTGAATAAATTTTCACAACTAAACAGTTTTTGGCTAGGTTAGGTACTTTAATATGCTATGATAAACACATTAGAACATACAAACATTAAAAACTTGCATTTAAAAGTTTCTTTGAGGCTTTCCAGCCCCCATATTCTTCTAATAAACTATACATCTACCGAAAGGGACACAACACTTAACACAAAGCTCTATAATAAGAGAAAAAGGGAACAATGGCGTCTTGTTGAATCTTGTTTAATGCGCTACCGCGGTTTCGCCCGTAGAGGGCCAACATTTAGTTCTCAAAAACAAATTTATTAATGAGGAATAAATATTTCTTATTAGAATTAAATATTTATTTCCGCTATTAGGGTATAAACTTTAATAGTAAATATTTCTTTATATGAAATAAATATAATGATGTAATAAATGTGGCAGATACAAATGTGTTATTCATGAGTAAATTTATTTCTTATAAATAATTATTTAATTACAAAAAAATAAATACCAAGAGAATTCCTGAAATAAATCATTTAGTTTTGTCAATCCAATCTTCGAAATATGCTTATTATAACAAAATTATGAAACATATTTATTTGTCTGAATTAAATATAATGCAGAATAATAAATATTTATTAAATTGAAAAAACTAAGGCTTCTTAGTCATTTCAAGCCAGATATTTCCCTCAGTGTGGGTACTAGAAATTGAGTAATCAAGTTATCTTTAGAGGCCAATTCTGGATACTCTATATTATGTTCCTTTACATAAGTTTGCATGGCCTCTTTCTCTGAAGATTTTATAGAAAATTTGTTGACTTGCCCACTGTGGTAATTGGCATTATCCATCGAAGGCAGGCAACATATTATGTTACAACCACTGTCAAAGTTTTGGAAATTAATTTCCCCATGATAATCTCTAGTAGATCTTCCAGATATAAAAATTAAGCTCCCTCAATAAATCCTTTTCCTGTACCAGCATGAACTACAATACGCCTACAACGAAAAGCTATGTTATGCCTAATGAGTAATGTTCCAAATTAATTATGCAAGCCACATATAATTTGCGTAAATGACAAAAATATTACAGCATGAAACAACATTGTTCTTTCCAAGATATCAAACTTAGTTCTCTAGTTAGTTAAACAGAGATATAAAGAAACTATTCATTTAATCTTACTTTTACTAAATTTATACTGTACTTTAATTTCAAAACAGTGCATAGGAAGTTTTCGGTCAAGCTCGTGCAGCCCTCTAGATATAAAATGTAACTGTGATTTACCACAGCACAGCGGCCAGCAGCGGTGCAATTGATTTGAGATCAAGAACAGAGATGCAATCCATGTTCTCCCCTCTACACCGCGGAATGTACGAGTTTAAACTTGACTGCTGTCTTACGTAGTGTGCAAATATAGAAACAGTAATAAAAAAATTAAATTTTGATTATTACAAAATATGGAATCAACTTCATTTTCTATAAAAAAAAAATGCTAATAATTTACCTTGATCCATCTCCTTCCTATAATCCTTTTGGCAGATTTAACATTGTCATCTTGCCATGATTTTCTTATGGGAAAAATCCAAGTGTTGTCAAGAAAAAATATAGTTTTCTTGAAACACCCAGTTTTTCATTTTCCATATATGGCATCAGAAAGCGACATCCGACATGTACTATATTGGGTTTCTCCATTAAATCTCTTCTGGGATCATCATTTATTAAAAAAAAACTATTTTTTTTAAGATTCGGAAAATGCTGCTCTGAACTGCTGGACAGCATTCGATTGTCCAACTCTATCTTCAAGGAAAACATGGAAATAAGAATTTCTGCAATTATTGAAAACAAAAAAATAAATCTGTTTTATTTATTTATTTTTTATTGGGTATTACATATGCATCCTTTCAAGCCTAATTTTTTATATTTTATACTGTCATTCTTATTAGAATGCGCTAGTATAAAAGTTTTGGGTAGATAATAAATCAAACACACTTCAAATACATTTTACCTTAGAAACTATTAAAACAACTACTAAATCTAAGAAGAAGATTGCATTGCAAAAAGATATGGCAATTAAACCAAAAGAAACATTTTTACACGTAACTGTTTTTGGTGTCAATATTTTTTTAATTACAATATTATTTTGCTTCTAATATTAAGAATACTATATTTAATTCAATACAATCTTGCCCCTAGATTGAGTACTTAGTTGTTTTAATATTTTCTATGATAAAATGTATTTGAAGTATTGTGCTTGATTTTTTAGGTACCTAAAACTTTTATACTAACGTATTCAGATAAGAATGACGGTATAAAATATAAAAAAAATGATAGCTATTTATTACTGTTCATATCATATTTTGAAGGTTTGAAAGGATGCTGATGTAATACTCAATAATTTCATTTTTTTTTCTAAAAATGTATAAAAAAATAAATAGCCAAACAAAACTCTGCTGTATGCAAATATAGGTAACAGTTTGAAATTTCATTTTCAATTAGATTATTTTCAACATTCAGTTTGTGGTGTTATGTTACAGTTTATTTAGAAATTACGTAGATATAAAAATGTACAAAAAAAAGTGACTTCATAAGCTAGGCAGGTTTTAAGAAAAAGGTAATACTTACTTTTAGCGTAAATGTCTGATTTCCATCCTTACAGTCTCCAGTATATCATCAATTAAAGATCTAGTTCTTTTTCTTGTCAGAGCTTGATTAGACGTTTCAGTGAGTCCATATTTGCATAGTTCAATAAGTGACCGTAACATGCCTACATACTCTGCTGTAATCTAGGTTAAAAATATAATAATTAAATTATAGCTAACTTTACAATATTTTGGATAACTATTTATTTATTGCTACTGTATGCGGGGGATTAAAAAGATGTAGCATCAAAAATAAATCATGCCACGAAAAATGTCTAGTATGTATATAGTAGAAAAATTTTTTTAGTAATTTATTCCTTGCTTTTTATTCTCAAAAAATTATACCAACTATAATATGTCCTAATTCCAAATTTGCATACTTACAGTTACTTTATCTCAATTATAATTATTTCAATAGTGCTGAACTGTGGGAATTTGGTTTTAAAGAAGAGAAAGACATTCGACAGCATCACTTGAGCCACCTAGTTTCCCTTTAAAACTAGATTTTTCGGTTGACCTAAAATATCATTAATAGAAAATTTTCTTTAGAAATGAATATGTGCTGCACTTTTTAACAGCACATAGGAAAAAAACACATTTTGTTCATTAAGCACTTCTTACTTTACTTAGAAATAGGTTTACTGTGTAGAAACAGAATGCAAGAAAAGCAAAAACATAAAAGGTGTAGTGAAAATCACTTAATACCTCGTCAAAAAAATTCAGTGACTTATTGTCACACTAGTGTTGAAGTTTCGACATAAATCCTTAAAATACGAGACCATATTTTACAATTAAAAAATATAATCAACAATTATCTTAAAACTTACCTTCTTTACTACGTTGCCACGTAAAGTTCCTTGGCCACCTTTGTTTAATATAATATAATTGTAATTAACACAATAACACAATCCCACTAAACGAAACACAAATACATAAAACAACGAGGAAAAGTAATAATATCAATACACAAAACGGATCGAGGTTAGGTAAAATATTTTCTTCTTTGTTATAAAACAAGCACTGCAAACTTATAATTCCCTAAATTACAAACAATGATCGCCAACTATAGCATTATTCGTAAACTATTATGATTTTTGCAATAAACGAGTATTTCGTTCTAACTGGGATCTCAGTTAATCTATGATATTTTACGGTTACACTGCATAAATAAAAAGGATAATTTCCTTCGACCATAAAACATAGTCGAAGATAATTTCATTTGGTGTAGCCTCCGTATGCGTAAAACTACTTACTTAGATTAACTGAAATCTCAGTTAGAAAGAACGCACCTATTTACTTTTTGCAATGAAGTGTAATAAATAAAGATAGCATTAGTACAAACAAGGTACGTTAAAGTCAGCTAACTATACTCCTTTATTGCAAAAATCATAATAATTTATGAATGATGTTATACCTAGTTGGCAATCGTTGTTTGTAATTTAGGTATATTTACAAGTCTGCAGTTTGCAGTGCTGACCTGTATGTGTCTGTGAATTCGGAGTCTATCTGTTTTATGTCATTTTGTAATTTTTAAAGTTGCGTGAAAAATGTACCACACAAAGTACTTAAACGTATTGATTTTGTTTGTGCATAGAAAAACTAAAAATAAAATGTTTGTCTGTGTGTTCGTGTAATTTTGAACTGAACATGCATCGAATTGGAAACGGAGGGTACTTTCGACTCCCATCAGCTGTAATCGAATAGCACAAATGTGGTCTAGTTAACAGAACGTGTTATTTTAAGTGTATTATGAAGTTTGAAAAACTAATATTAATGGTTATTTAACATTTAAAACAGTTCTTATTGTTTTATTTCGTTAATTTTGTGTGCTCAAAATTGAGACGAGTTTGTATTTTACGGAATTGCCTCGTGATATGGAAAAATTGCTTTTATACCTTCAAAAAAGAAGACCACTACAAATAGTGATGAATTTCCAAATATTACACATGGAAATATTGTTATTTATTTGATTTTTGAGTGTAGTGTCTATACAAAGAAAGAATTGTGTGTGTTAGTGGTTCAGTGAAGGGAGTGCTTTAAGGAATTTTCCGCAAGAGAGCTTGTTGTAAAGGTAAGATTAATAAGTTCAAATATCAGTTTTCATCACTCTCAATATCAGGGATTTATTCACTATAGTTTATTATAATAGATTGGGTACATTTCCATTTTTATATTGTACAATACTCACAAAGATGTAAATATTTTGATTCCCCATTTCGTATTTGCACGAGTGTTTCCATAAAAACACAGATACTGTGAAAAATAACAAATTTAATGATGTGAAAAAATGTAAATCAATCAATAGTGAGAAAAATGTTTTAAGCTGTAGTTGGATTCATTAAAACAATTCAATCAATCCATAGGTTACTATGTTTTACTTTTCTGGCTGTTACAAGATGTTTAATTTTCGAGTAAAATATTTAATTTTAAAAAAATGAGTACGTTTTGACCGGTAGCACAGTTAGACGCTATTTATCTATTGCTATTGGAAAAGGAAAAGAATTGTCGCCAAGTAATGGACATTGAGATTACAATTTGGCAACACTGCCATAACTTTCGCACACGGCTAGCATCGTCAGTGGTTCTCAAAGAATTTGGTGTATTATTTAAAATATTTTTTTCTGCCACTTCTGAGCAACTTTGACTAAGGTAAATTTTTAGCAATCGACTTCTTTTACCAAGTACTACCTCCCATTAAAAATATATTCCCAAGTTCGTAAACACCCTGTATAACCGCACCAAATCCGGTTGGTTTGATTCTATGACCTTTGACGATTGGTTTGATAAGATTCTCTTACCCTACTGTAAGAAGCTTCCAGGAAGAAAGGTCTTAATTGGGGACAACTTGACAGCTCACACTTCAAACCACGTTTTACAGTGTTGCGAGCAAAATGATATTGATTTTGTGTTATTGTCACCGAATGGAACACATATGCTACAACCGTTAGACGTGTCTTTTTTGGCCCATTTTAAAAAGTCGTGCGTGCGCGCACGTGTGTGTGTGTGAGTGCGTGCGTGCGTGCGTGCGTGTGTGAGTGCGTGTGTGAGTGAGTGTGTGATTGCGTGTGTGAGTGCGTGTGTGTGAGTGCGTGTGTGTGTGTGTGTGCGTGGGTAGCATGCGTGCGTGCGTGCGTGTTTGCTTGTGGGTGCGCGTGTGTGTGGGTGTGCATGCGTGTGCGCGTGCGTGAGTGCGTGCTCGTGGGTGTGCGAGCGTGCGTGTGCGTGTGTGTGTGTGTGTATCCGCGATAACTAAAAAAATACTAATGGGAGATTTCCCAAATTTGGCGGTTAAGATTGTCAACAACATTTTAGGTGACACATTAAATTTAGTGAATGTGGTACCACCAGAAGAGGCATAATGAATAAAAGAAGGAAAAGGGTATAATTTCGGGAAAACAATTTAAAAAATTTATTGCATTTCTGGACGAATCTCGACGAATTATAATGAAAAAATATAACTTCATGAAAAAAAATGTGTCCGCATGTCTATAGTATCGCGATAGCAGCCACAGTTTTTGAGATAATGCTTTCAAATTTGGTACACTTGTTCTAAAGGCCACAGGCAATGAAAAATTCGGCGATGAACAAAATTGGCCTTTTGAAAGGTGGTCCATGAGACACAAACTTTTTTATATTTGACTTTACAAAAAAATATTCTTGATGAAAGATTATAAATCATGTCTACTATATCAAGAGAATAAAATATATTTTCCAAGTAGTTAAATAGAGCTGATGTAAACTGAAATATTTTACACATTTGGCCCCATAAAATGGGGTTAAGATAAATTTAACAGCTTGACGTTTGAAAGGTCTGATTTAGTTACAAAAATGTCGATGTCAATAAGAAGAGATCATTAAAATATATTACATAAATTATTATTGACAGTATCGAATGACACTGATAATTAATTATTTAAAAATTTTAATGAAACCTTTCAAGGTACGATATTACCATTTAATTGAGGCAAGTGAAAAATTAAATAGAATGATTTTTTTAGATCAGGATAATATATACTGGTATAAGAAAGTTATATGCTGGCTACATCAGATATTTTGTACTTGCTACACCTATCTCTGGAAAACCTTGTCGAATAGTTTCTGCCGAAAGATATAAAGCATGCATTTTACACGTAACATGTACCAATCTATAACCGTATTCTTGAAGAGAACGGCCTACCAAACGCATCGTCATGGCACCATCGACCACAAACATCAACACTTGACTTGTTGACAGATCAAATTTTTCTAACGTCTCCAACACCACCCACGTCATTGCTTTGCCAGTACACTCAGTGAGTCTTTTGCTAGCTAGTAATAGTTGAAATGTCGGTTTAAGCGGGTCCAGTACAAGTACTATAACATTTACAATAGAATTTTTTTACGATCTGTCGTCTCGTCAACACATAACCACAGCCGTGTATTTTTTTATACACATTTGATCTTATTTACAATGTCTTCGCATAGAGTTGGTACATAGTTAAGCAACGTTGCGCGACTAGGTAACGTCACCAGGGGATTGTATGTATTCCAGAACTCCCTAAATGGTTGTTAATCGAGTATGTGCAGCGGAACATCACAGGCAATCAGCATCAACAGTAAATCGAACATAAACTATGTTTTCGAAGGCACGCAATTTTTTTTAGTTTTATGCTGCACCGTATTTACATGACGTCTATAATCATATTTATCCCAGAACACTAATTCGGTCTCGCACACTTTACAAATTATTGTACTACCATTATTGAATAAATCCGGGAATTCACTGATAAATTTATTCACTTTGTCAGCGTATGGCCGTTTTTTACCCTTGCGCACATCTGATATATTTTATTATTAAATTAATATCAACAATAAAATACAGCAAATAAAATTATCAACAATACAACAACATAAAATACAACGAAGAGGAATAAATTAGTGTGTAAACACTACGATATACAACAAAGGACTAGTCTAGCGGTTCGCTTCGATGTGTCCGCCAGCCGGTCATTGCGTCACCAGATATCTATCTACCTGCTGTTGCACCACTGAATAGCCGCACGACCTGCCTACTCTACTTATAAAGCACCTTGTATAACATCGATTAACTCATTTTTTGGTACATTTTAGTTTTACATTAAGCAGGTCTGAATCTCTAAGTGCCTTTCCAAAATTCGACAACTTATTGTTCATTACACCTCTTGTTACATCTCTCCTGGGATACATTGTATGGGTAAAGTTGCCAGATTTTTACGATCCATTTATCACAGATATGATTCATGTAACTAGTCTGTCCAATGCCTTGCAATCTATAGTATTGCCTTGACACAGTACAGGAGGTTTCATGTAATGTTAAGACACTCGAGGAATGTATTTTAATTGTTTCGTACAAATAACTGTTATTATCTCTTAGCCCATGCCGGCTCTGCTAGCACGGAAATTGTCCCGTGTCTAGCTATGAATAATTCTTAGTTGATAAAATAATTAGAAAATGTAAATTTAAAGAGATAAGTAATTCTTCTATCTTTCAAAATGGGAGAAAATTTAAAATTTGTGTCAATTCCATACGAGCTACTGTTACCCCCGGCCTTATAATTAGTAGAATTTTCAGATATATTGGTGTGACAGTGGTTCATATATCCAGAAATAAATTGGAAAAGCGATAATCCCAATAAAAAGAATTTTTTCTTAATAAATAAGCCTACTTAGTATTGAATTTGTTTCATGAAACTGTTCGTTGTATAATCTCTAGATACAACAAAAAAATAAATTTAAAATGTTTTAATAATTATTTGGTGTTGCATTTTTCATGGAATAAATTAACTGTAGAATAAATTTAAAACTCCCATAATGTGAATAATTTTTACTTTATTTGCTTGTATGTCACATTTTTGCTACTCTAACACTTTTTTAATAATGTATGACAAGGGTTGATTCGTCTATAAATCCGATTTTCTTCAGAATACATTAACATACTTTGCTAGTTAAGCGCCTTAGTCCCAGGAGTATTAGTGACTTATATAAAACTGTGACTGTCATATAGGCCTAAAAATGAAGTACATATGTATCGAATATATATCACATTTATATGAGAGTATTTTATAAAAAAGATTTCTGTCAGTAATATATGTTTATTACGTTCGTACGCAACAAACTAAACCAGTCGACATTGTAAATCAAATTGCATAAGTAATTTTTCATGTTTTCATCAAAAAGTAGAGTTATACAGGTAGTATTTTCAGACAGAATGTGAAATATGAAATATTATACGCTTAGATTGTCTACACATAATCTTGAAATATATGTCAACAGGTTCTAAATAAAAAAATGTTAAAACAAATATTGTGAAAAATGATTTATTATAATATAAATCATTCTACATCGAATTTGCCTGTTTTGCTATTTTTTATAGTACTGAATAACAACGTAGAATAATCCTTATGTTATATCTTTATATTAGATATGAGTCGAATATCTTTTATATAAAAATACAAATGTTAAGATTATTTTCTTAAATACGTTTAAGGTTAAGTGCAAAACCGATTAAATCCAAGTTTACAAATTTCTAAAGAGAAAAGAAAAACTTTTCATTTGTTGGCCCTTAATGCTAGAAAATATCAACTTTAAATGACACTGACAAGATTATACACGGTTTTGCTTGAAAACGACCGGAGAAAAATTGAGAGCTTATGAAAACCATCGTAAATCAACAAAAAACTTGAATTTAATTAAAACTGGATTTAACCGGTTTTGCACGCAACCTCATCAAGTGGACAAATAACTATATAAATCAATTCACAATTAGACTGTAATCTAAAAAAAAAAATAATAATAATAATTTACATCAAGTAAAAAAGAAATAAATATTGAAGAAAATCTTGATATCATAATTTTGCTTTCATAATTATTTAACCGATTACTGACGTCATATTTAATTTACACTCCTAATTTTTTAAATCATAGAGGCCTAGCATAGTTTTGAAACGCATCCTACGGGATAAATCTGGAATAGAAATAGTAGTGAATTAATACGGTGTTTGTTTCACAGAACGACCAAAAAGTCAGTTTGTAATATGTTTGACACGACTATATACAGATAATACCACGAAGGTGCGAACATTGGTATGCGCAATATAGGTACGTTTGATCATTAGCAGTAGAGGAAGGTTCACAGTGGCGAATCGGTGAGCGCGGTTCAGCACAGCTCATGCGAGACCGTGTTCACCCGTTCGTGGTTTTAACTTTAGTGTTATGTGTCGAAATATAACTAGGTGTGAGCCACAATAGGCCTTGTGAAGGCCGTAGTGGAGGGTCCACAGGAACCCACTCACAAGAAACCTACCTACCTACCTACCTATGTGTCGACATATGATAAATATAGTGTCAATTACTTATAATTAGACATAGGGAAACCTTAACAGGGTCGCACTGGGGAGGGATATGCATATTTACTAGACTGTCGAATTGCTTCTAAGGAATGTTACACCCCATCATAAACTTTAGTAAGTCCACGTTGAATTATTTTTGTTGGTTTCCGCTAATTACTGTGTGGTGTTTTTTCGTCGCCAAATATTGTGTCACACTAGTTTTCTGCTTATAGCACAGTTTAACGTCACACACTTTACATACAAGCTCCACACCATCAAAAGACAGCTCAGGATAATCCCTAATCCAATTGTGTACTGTTTCCTACAACGCCGATTTCCTCTCCATTTTGTAGTTTACAAATTACCATTACCGACTTAAATTAAGAATTTCGTTGAACAAATTTGATGTCATGAAGGACCAATATTCCTAAGGTAATGCTGAAATGTTTACAGGATAAACTTCTCTATTTTTCATTTTAAAGAAAAAAATTATTATTTATACAAATTTTTATGTTTGATGATTACGAACAACAAATGTTCATGACGTTTTTCTCTAAAAAGCAAAATATTGGTAGGTAGTCTCTTGAACAAATTTCACATTTTTTAGTTTTTGATCACCCTGTATAATTTTTTTAATATTTGATTGTGACTTTTGAATTTTCAAAATAAGTAAAACTTTCTACAACGAATTACTTTTTTCGAAAAATTGAAAATTTTAAAAATTTACAATATTGTGAACACACTGTATAATTCCCGAAGCATGAAATTAATTTTTAGTCCCTCCGGGGTTAAATGTGCCACTTAAGCCTTCGAAAAAAGGGAGTGAATAAAATATCCTTATTTTGACTGTTAAAATTTGTGGTATTTAGTGAATCGCCCTGTATAAATACTTTTAAATAATTCAATTGTTATAGTCATCCGTGGGTTTTATTTTTTATAACTATATTTAACTGTTTAGGATAAAGAATATTTCATAAAACTGTTTACATTTAATCAAATGCTCCAAAAATATTTTAATAATTTTTAATTTAAATAATAATATAAAGATTTCAAAAATTAAGTAATATGGAAAATCCAAACAATAAATAATACATGGCAATATAAAATTTGTAATAACTTTTCATATCATATTAAGCAAATGTATATAAAATTCATTATCATGTATGTATGCTTTCGTTTCAGCTGTAATTAGGCTCTAGAATGTGATGTTTCATGGTGTCACTTCATCGTTCGGTATGAAACTTTCAAATTTGCATAATGTTTGATGGGGTAAAATAAATTGTAGCCAATGCGGAGCAAACGAATAAAATTATTTTAATCGGATTACGATCTTTCTCTAAATAGATCACTGGTGTTTAAAGCATCTCCATTTTTACAAAAAAAATAACAATAAAAAGGTACATACAATGTGTCCGTAAAGTATGGAATAAATTCATGATTTCTTAAACCAAAAATCCTCGGACACGTCGATTTTTAATTTCAATTGTGCACCTAATCCTTTATTTTTTCTTTGGTTATGACGTCATTACTGTTTTCGTTATGACGTCGTCGATATATTTTTTAAGTGTAACACCCTATATATTTTTCATTTTCGGATTATGCATCAACAGCTGATTCCAAATATGTGATCTAAAATTGATAGGTTGGAAGATACGGCCATTAAAAAAAAAAACAAGTAAAAAAAATAAAATAAACACGTTTTTTATTAATTTTTGAAGTAGGCTAGTTTTTGTTTGTTTTTTGTTTTATCATTATCGTCTTTGACAGTGAATCACTTAATAATACTTTACTCCACTAGTGGTTTCTCAATAATTGTCGATTCATTTCAATTTATAACATGAGTGTATCTGTAAGGCAGAGAATTGAAATTTTTACGATGATTGCGTATGGTAATAGGATGCAAACTCAACAAGAAGTATGTGATTTATTTAATGCTAAATATCCAGAGCGACGCATAACTCAATTGACAGTGTATAAAATTGAAAAAAAAATTTAGAGAGACTGGTACGGGGGAAGATTTACCCAAAACAGGTCGCCTAGGTGTTGACGAGGATACAAAATTAAATATTTTATTGGCTGTTGAAGAAAAGTTACTAAAACGTCAGTACATACAGTATTAAATTTAGAAAAACGGCATCCCTTTAAGATTCAGCTTGTGCAAGAACTAAGTGATGATGATCCAGATCGGAGGATACAATTTTGGGAAATAATGATGAAAATGTACAATGGTGATACTCTTCTAATAAAAACATATATTGTCTCCGAAGAATGCATTTTCAAATTAAATGGTGAAGTGAATCGTCAGAATTGTAGATACTGAACAAGGGAAACCCTCGATGGATGCAGGAGCAGCACGCACAGTATCCTCAAAAGGTAAACGTGTGGGCGGGAATTGTAAGAAATAGAATCATTGGACCCTATTTTTTTCGATGGAACTGTAAACGGACCGGAATATCTCCAATTTTTAATGGGCTATCTCATCCTATTAAATTTATTCCACTGTAGAATTAATCCTGGAAATGTTGACGAAAGCCTGTGGTATCAACAGGATGGTGCGTCTCTCCATTATGCAGCAGACGTTCGAATGTATCTTGACCAAATATTTCGGAACAGGTGGATTAGTAGACGTGAACCCATCGAATGTCCACCAAGACCACCAGACCTCTATCCATTAGATTATTTTCTGTGGGCCATCTAAAAAACTTAGTTTATAAAACCAAACCTGAAAACACTGTTGAGTTAAAAGAGAGAATTAGAACAAATTTCTCAGGAAACTATAAACAAGGTTCAGCAACATTTTATTCATCAAGATAGATTTATTGGGGTTCAAAATAAAACAAAGAAGGTTTAATGCCATATTCCCCAAAAGAAACAATTATACAGCTACGGACACGTGTTTCGGAGTTATTGCCCCCTCATCAGCGTGTCCGTAGCTGCATAATTATTTCTTTTTTGGGAATATGGAACTAAACCTTCTTTATTTTATTCATCGTTTACAGTACTATTAGCTACAACAATGAGTACAGTTCGAACATTTACTATAAATTGTTTTTATTATTAACTAATCGTTAGTTATTTCTAGTGTCTATTATTTTGTTCAATCAAAACATGTAAAATTAGTATATTCTTATATTCAAAATGGCCGTATCTTTGAACTTATAAATTTTAGACCTTAAGTGTGATATATTTTTAGAATCAGCTGTTGACTCAGAATTCAAAAATTGAAATATACAGGGTGTTCCATTAAAAAAATATCGTCATAAACAAAAAAAAATGAGGATAAGGTGCGCAATTGAAATTAAAAATTGACGTGCCCGAGGATTTTTTCTAAATATTTTTGTTTAATAAATTTTATTTATTTCATACTTTACGGATACTATATATATAGAGGCATAAGAAATAAAAAGTGCGACATAAAATTATCCTACGGACGGCATATTTGCGGGTGATTTTATGGTGTAATTTCATATTTCTTACACCTCTGAAATGAACTATACATAACTCAGATTGTTCAAAATATTTTTGTCCCCACTGATAATTGCCTCAAACGGCACCTATGCAAATGACAACTGCATTCATTTAATCATTTAGATACAACTAGAGATGCTCAACTGTGGCCACATAGTCGCAGAGAACTTCGACCAGTTATTTACGTCGTATATCTTAGACATTGACGATCAGTTGCGTGTATGTATTAAATACAATGATGTGAGGTTCACAAAGATCTTCACTCTTTGTAACTTATATTTGTAAGCATATTGTAGACAAATTTCTAACTTAAAATGTGACGGTACATTGGTTCTGTGTCTTTTATGCAATGTAAACTGATACCGACATATATTTCCTACTGGAAAACATTCAAATTGTGCAGAACATTTACGAAATAAAAAAAACGAATTTCCATATGCCACATTTCTGTGACTATATTTCTGTTGTCTTTAACCTTCCACTAACTGTATTGAATAAAGAACAGTTCCGAGTATTTTGGAAAAAATATATCCCAAACTTGGATTTACCGAAAAGATAAACAGTAAGTCGTAAATTGAACCCTATAAATAGCTTAATAACAAATAAAATTAAAAATGTATTACAGAATAAAAAAAATGAACAGCAGCAGATGAGATAACCGACGTAAAATGAAATATTTGACAAATGTTTCAGTACACGTTTTAGACCCTGGTGAACCCATGTCACATATTTAACTGCTAGTAAAATATCCCAAACCGTCAATGTAGTAACTGTAGAAAAACTAGTTACAAAGCCGCTTGTTATGAGGGATGTTGTAGTTCACAAGTGTTAATGATAGTAACTGATACAACACGATATACGATTAAAGCTGAAAAACGTATACCCGAATTTAATACACGTAACCTGCATTGTCCATGTGTTTCATTTTTTTAAATGAAGAAATTCGACCAAATTGCCAGGAAGTTGTTGCCTTAACGGCAAATAGAAGTCATCTCCGAAGCTCAGAAACATTTCAATTATCCTAAGGTAGAAGTGGCGATACATGTGATTCATAATAATTATAACGTGTTAGGACAGTATTCGACAATTAAAAAGTTCTTCATTGTCATTAGAAGTCTTTAAATCTCATTCAGAAAATGAATTAAAAACTAAAAGATGCTCCTCACGTAAAAAGTTTATTTTTATTAATCGGTATCTCAATGAGGAACACCCTGCAAGTAATTTGGAAAGTTTTAAGTTTGCAAATATTACTTCGGTAGATGATGAAAGATCATTTTCGATGTACACAACTGTATTTACCCCACGAAGGAGATGTTTTTCAGCAAAAAACATTAACTGTATTAGTTTAGACTCACAGTGGAAGCGTGTACGTGCAAACTGTGGTTCGCACGAATACGCACGTCTACGCACGATCAATCGATCTGCTGCTACGTGCGAACCACAGAACAAATGCGAACTGGTGCTTTCACTGTGAGTCTAGCTTTACTCATGCAATTGGTCGCTGGTGCGCAATCACAACCATTGATTGAGCTCGGAACCTGACATGTAAAAGGTAAGCAATTTTATACTTGCGGGTAGTATGTACTTGTTTTATTTATCATCTGCGGCAACCTAAATGCGTTATTAGAACGTATATATGCCGTTACTGAAAGCAGGCACTATCAGCCATATTTCTGGAATGGTTTTAAATATTTGGATAAAATTTGATGCAAATGTTATACTCTTTTAGTTCAATCAATATCATAATTTATTTTGGAAAATATCCACCTACCGGACTAAATTTTTATAACGTTGCTTTAAGTGGCGATAACATCACCCTGTGTATCATTTTTTGGGTAAATGTTAGTAAATTTAAAAAGTCAATGGAGCAGCGTATTTTGCTGGCACATTTATGGTTATTCTCCAATACATTTAAAAAAATATTGATTGATCAAATTTTTAGTTCTACAAATAAGGCAGTCAACTAGCTAACGTCACTATTTTATTAATTTTACTTACACTAATTAAGCATCTTCATATCTTCATTCTTTGGACAAGGAATACACACTCGCTTAAAATTCCATAATTAGGTACATTTGATTGAAATTTGTTATTCATATTATACATATACATCATTTTTGAAATACAGTAATAAAAAATGTTCTACGGTTATTATTAAATTGGAATACCTTTGAAACCTTCGTATGAATTGCTTATACGGCGATTTAGAAAACGTTTACACTCTTTTTGCAGCTCTCCAATTGTCATTGCAAAAACCATACACGAAAATATCTTAACCACATAATAGTTTATTTAAATTTTCTTACGTTTTGCCAGATTTATTTAAGGCATCAATACTAGGAGCATGTGGTTTCAGCATGATGGTGCTGAATCCATTTTCTCTGCTAGTTAGAGATCATCTGAATCAGCAACTGAATAATTGGTCAAAGTATTATTTGAAAGAATTGTTTACTATGGGATTATATCTTACAGCAAAAAATATAATATTCTTACAGTTTTTCCAACATGGTTTTACGGCTGAAAAATCAACAGAGACGGCAACTTGTGATTTACTAAACCAAGTATAACTTGCTTAGACAGAGGCAGGTATGTCGTCTCAATAATGTTCGATTTGTCAAAAGATTTTGATACTGTAAACAATTACGTTCTTGAACAAAAGCTCTATAGTATACAGAACTTTTTAAGTAGGGAGTACTGAGGTCGTTTAAGCATATGTATAGTCATGTATGCGCATGTATATGTGTACGTTGTGTATATATATATGTGTATATGTGTACATATGTTAATGTAATAATAACTTGACACATGGTTGTTTGTTCCATATTTAGTGGTTGGCTTATTTTTTTTAAATTTTTTTTCTCATTAATGTTCGTTATTTAATGTTTGTTATTTAAATCTATATTATGTATATGTATATGCTTTATATTTCATGCATTTTGTATATTTAATTTTTACTCTATATGAGACATTATACATTTTTATATTATGCAATATATTCTCTTATATGAGTTACCATATATGTATACAAATTGTATCAAAAATAGTCAATAAAGAAATTCTAATTCTAATTCTATAGGTGATTAATAACTGATTTTAATTATGCTTCTTAATGCAAGCCTCATTATTAACATTAACTATTTCCCATGAAAGACATGGAATGTGCTTTACCTCGAATGGGAATTTTGAACTTAAAAAAGCTTAACTTTCAAAAATGATGTACGTAATATGAATAACAAATTTAAATAAAATGTACTTGATCATGGAATTTTAAGCGAGTCCAGCCCTGGACGAATCATTAATTTTTTAGTAAATGTGTATTTCTTGTCCAAAAGAATGAAGATGCTTAATTAGTGTATGGTATTTAAGTAAAATTAATAAAATATTGACTTTAGCTAGCTGATTGACTTATTTGTAGAATTTAAAATTTGATCAACCAATACTTTTAAAAAATTATTGGAGAATAACCATAAACGTGCCATTAAATATTATGACATTACTTTATACACTTATCCATTGACTTTTTAAACGTTTACTAAATTTACCAAAAAATTATACACAGGGTGATGTTATCGGCACTTAGAGCAACATTATGAAAATTAAGTCCGGTCCTGGAATTTTTTTCAAAATAAATAGTGCTTTTGATTGGACTAAAAGAGTATAATATTTTTAACAAATTTTCTCAAAAATTTGAAACCGTTCCAAAAAAATGGTAGACTACAGTTTTATTCAAAAATCATAAAATCTCAAAACGGTTAACAATCAAGGGTAAGTTTGGGGGTGTTTTGAACTCAGCTAAGTGTGCTTTATGTCCCATTACAGTATGTCACTTTAAATCTGAAACACTGTATACTTATAAATTTTTTTTGGCGCTTGGCATTTGATTCAGATTTTCTTTAGACATATTCCAGACAGAGTAGATAAATTCTTCTTTTTACACATTTTAATATTAAAAACTGTTTTTTTATTCTCTATTACAATACTTATAAAGACTTACGATTACGTTATTTCACAATATTTACATAGTAGGTCGTGGCCACTTCCTACAACTGCCTTTTTATGGTAGCATGGCCAAAAATTTATTATTTCTCATATATCATGACATATTACAGCTTCATAATTTTACGTCAAAAACCACTTTCATTTTTATTACATGCCCTATTTAATTTTGTTTTATTTTAAAATTTTACTTTCTTAATTGTCATAATATTTGCACATCAAGTTAAAAGTCTATCAAGTTATTAACAAATAAATTACAATAAAATTATAATATTTGGAATCACAGAAAAATTAAACACAAGAAGTTTTTAAAGTAAAATAAGTGAAATATAAGCAAACAAAAATTAAAATTGACTTTATTGTAATATCCGAAGCAATATAATGAATGTATAATGAACAAAAATGTTGAAATTTTGACATAATATTCAAGAGTTAAGCCATAATTGGTCTAAAACTTGTAGCATGAAATAAATCATACTACTGCCATATGGCATTTTAAGAATAAATTAATGTTCAAAAATTAACAGCAGTAAAGTTTCTAATTCTACAAAATATGCTTACAAAATATGAAAAAATTTCATTAAGAATTAAGAATTAAAGCCTATAAATCTTATATAATTAATTGGCCTATTTTTTTAAGTAAAATGTCCTCGAAGATATAGACAAAATAATTATCAGAAAATTGGTTTAGATTTGCAAAAATTAAGATAATACTAATTATAAAAGCTATCGGTAAATTTAAAAAATTTTGTATATTACTTATCTGATTGTTAAATTTTACCTACATGATGTACAGTTTTATTCTTACTGCTATTAGAGCATTCCGTGAAAACTTAGTGTAAGCCATGAATTTACGACATAAGTAAATAAATCATATGTTAAAATATAAGAAGATACGTGGACATGGAATCGTAAAACGACACACGCAACTTGGACTGTGGTTCAATATCTAAGTTGTCAAAAGTTATAAGTACCATCTTCTAGTAAAGGAATTGAATTGAAAAGTTTTATTATAAAATCCAACCTCTTAACTACATAGAGGTTTTGAACAAATCGTGTTTAGCATAAAATTTTCTTATTATTAAAAAGTTTGAAAACTGTAGAATTGTATTAAACTACTCACCAAATGAAACTAATAATGTAATTTTCTTGTGTAACTTTGAAGAATAATATCTTCAAAACTGGTTTAACTATGACATCAAACTGCAATGTTGTATACATAGTGCACAATAAAACTTTCGCAATTCGTTCTGAAAAATGTAAAAAAAAGTTTTTATCTCTCATATTAGGATGATCTACGGACAATTTGGAAGAAACTGTTTTGGGTGTTTTTTGATACCTGATATTTCTAGATAACATTTTTTTTTCTGAAAATGAGTCACACTTTTATACATTGACTTATCAGTCTTCAGGAAGAAGGTATTTTACTCGTATTCGATTCAGCAGACATGCCTTTAACGATCCTACAGTTTTATGGATTACCTGTTCAGTATTCTGCTAAAGAAAAATTATATGAAATTAACAATGTTCAAGTACGTTTCGGAAATGTTGAGGAAAATTTCCGAAACCATTTTTTAAATTTTGCATTAGCTCCATTATTATTGAAGATACGATTTTTGTGTATAACCGTGAATTACTCCAACTTCGGCTCAGTGCTTGCACGTTAGGCTTAAGACCAAGGGTCCCGGGTTCTAATCCTGACAAGCATGGACGTTTAGTGGTGTATTTAAATACCGAGATGGTAACATAGTTGACTAGAGCGTTGTTGTGTGGCAGAACACAGCTAGTCATTGTCTATCTCTCCCGAGTTCGAGTTTCAACTACGGCATCTGGCAAATATCGGTGGGAATGGTTGTTGTGTATGTGTGTCTGTCCTGGTTGGGTGGTGGAATAGCAATGTGCTAAACTCTGCCAGGACATTAATATGAGTAAGACGTAAAGAAAACATACCATCTGCTATTCGATCAGGACTATATACAGATGACCTTCCTGTTCCTGACGCACAATAACTGAATATTCTGTAGAATTTGTTGATATAAAAACGTCGTGTGACAATATGAAGCTGTTAATTCAGTGTATTAAGTATGAGGAATATCAGTAGCAAATTAGCGGTTATTTGAAAGTTATAGCCCTATTTCTAGAGATGTAGCTTCATAATACAAATTTTTGTTGCATCCTCTGTGAATGGGATAGCAGAACACATTATTTCCATTTATTCATTCGTTGCCTTGAAGGCAATCAGTAAATTCCGGCGATAAAAACATCACTGGTTGAAGTTGAGAAAATTATTCTGCCTCCACTTCACATCAAATCGGGGTTATTGTTGTTATTGAAATAGTTTGTAAAAGAAATGGACAGAAGCAGACCAGGTTTCCAATATATGTATGTAAACAAAATTCCCTAGTCTCAATAAAGCGAAAATAAAAGAAGTTCGTGTGTTGAGTTGTAATTAAGTATATACATTTTTTTTAATGCGTTTTTAAAATTTCGTAACATTTTTTGAATTTTGTAAACTTTTATATAAACGGTCTTGGTTGAGTGGTAGAACAGCTTCCTGAATTTCGCCAAGGCAGGAATACAAACAAAGAGCACTTTTTTACGGTGCCCCATGGGTCTGATTCACAACGGAACCGCGCCAGTAAATTACCTACAGCCAATCCCCACATTTTACAAGTTTAGCGACTGTAAATCTCAAAATCATTAATTTGCCCTAGGCATACGAAGAGAATTATTTAGAATAATCACCTTCTGCATCTCGCCTGCTAGCCACTCGACTGATTTTTGACAGGCTGGTATGGTCTTCAAATTCGACGGCAATGTAGGATTTATCTCTCCAAGTACACCGATTAATAGGGTGACCATGCTATGAAAAAGGAGAGGGGAGAGAAAAGTCATAAAAACGTGGCAGGAAAAAAAATCGGTCTAGACGTGCACCTAGCACGTCGATAGTACTTTGTCATACTGAAAGGAAAGAAATAAATTATTTTAATTAAAAATATAGTTTACATTTATTTTACTTATTTATATAAAATAAATAAAGTTAACGAAATAAATAAAATAAAATAAAAAATAACACAAATAAGGTAAATAAGATAAAAAAAGATAAATAAGATAAACAAGGTAAATAAGATAAATGAGTAATTACATTTAATTTCAATTAAATCGATTAATATTTCAACAAAAAAAAAAGTAAGAGAAATACGACAAACAAGAAAAAATACGACATCATTCCCATCTCAACTTTTTCTGAAGAATTGTGGTTCATTAAGTGATGAATATGGGGAAAGATTTCATCAAGACACACCTGCAATGGAAAAACATTACCAAGGAAAGTAGAACTGCGCTATGCTGGCCGACCACTACTGGAATGTGATCCGCAATTCTTCAAATGTGGAATCCAAAAAACAAGCCAAAAAACTCAAAATTTAAACCTACAAAATTTATTTTAACTACATCGTTTAGTATTATTATAGATTATCATAATACAGAATAGACGCTATCTTTATTTAATCTCGTTTAATCGTGTTCATATCTCCTGACTGAGCTTGACGTTGAATTTCAGAACTAGTGCATTTTCTTTAATGTGTACTTTTCAAATCGCAGTAAAACAGAAACGCAAAAAAAATATGTAGGAAACAAAAAAAATATTAAAATTTGTTGCCCAGTGTTATTACCAAAATTATTACAGTATATTATCTAATTTTACATGCATCCTAATTCGTAATTTGAATTTACATTTTTTTTCTTGCTACTTACCTGTGTAAGATTTTACATTCATGGATATTTTTTTCGCTCACCTGAAACAAAATTGATACTGTTACGTGTTTGCTATCCAAAGGTGCGTATCCACCAGAAAATCATTGGGAGTAAACGTTTGCAAACGTTCGTAACTAATTGCAAATGTTTGCAATTTTAATTGTTGACTTTCATCTCCACCAGCCAATTATTCGCAAACAACGTACGTTTGCAAACATTGGTCATCGATCCGACCGAAAATTTTATTTTAAGTGTATTTTTTAATCTGTGCCGAACCCAAAATGGCGCCAAAAAGAAAACGTCGTGCTAGTGCCGCAGCTTTCATAATATTGCATATTTTAATTGAACAAAAAAGTAAAAAGAGCAAGATAAGAAAACATAGGTTTTGGACATCCCATTTTTTGAAAACAAGACAGTCAACGCCACTGCTAACTGACTTACGAACAGCTGATAGGAGTGGTATATTTAAAAATTTTTGCCGTATGTCACCGGAAGATTTTGATTTTCTAATTTCGTTAATCGGCCCAAAAATATATAAACGAGATACAAATTACAGAGACTGTATTCCAGTAGAAGTTAGGTTGGCAATCACAATTCGCTTTTTGGCTACAGGAGATTCAGGTTGTCTCTTCATTGCACTGACTAAAACACTAAATCACGCGCTGTTCGGGGCAACGTCTGTCTTCACTAAAAAAGCAAAGCGCACACACAAACAACAAATCCCTTTGATGTACCGACACCGCACGGAACACGACCAACTGATTGCAAACGTTTGCGAATGCGCGTGATTTTGTCTCCACCAAAACAAATATTGAGTTTGCAAATATTTGCCAGCAATCACAAACATTTTGTGCGCTTGGTGGATACGTACCTCAATATATAGGTATGTAGATATACAATTATTATTAAGTAAATAAGTATTACATATAATAATTGAGAATTTTGTGTATTATCTCATTGATACTGGTCTAGTATCGATATGTTAAAATTTATACACACATAACGTAACATAACATAAATATTAGTTACAAGTTAGTATATGTTATTAATAAATTCAAAGATAATGCTAAATTTGCTAAATTTTCAAATATTTTACTGCATCGGTTTAGTGTTTTTTTCATATCTACAAACACGTTTAAAATAAAATTCTCTCAGTTAACTTCTAACCAATCTTGTAAACTGAAAATATTTCACGAAATAATTTTAAAAGATCCTAATAACTTATCAAACCTTTTTGTGAACCTGATCCAGTAGATAAAATAGTATAGTGAACAGTCAATTACTATTTGATCTGATAAAATAGGCATTTTTAAATGTGATGTTCATGATATGATATATTTTTTAGAAAGAGCAGTAAAATATCAATACAGTCCTAGCAAATGGGTTCTAGTATTAAGATTTTTATGTGGACAGCACATAACTTTCTTATACTTGTGTATATCATCCTGATCTAAAAAAATCATTCTAATTTAGTTCCTGACTTACCTCAATTAAATTTTAAAAGCGTACCTTGAAATATTTCATTAAAATTTTTAAATAATTAATTATCAGCGTCTTCCGATAGCGTCAATAATAATTCGTGTAATATTTTTTAATAATTTCTTATTGGCATATTGATATTTTTGTAACTAAATTAGGCATTTCAAATGTCAAATTGTCAAATTTTTCCTAACTCTATTTTATGGGGTCAAACGTGTACAACATTTCTGCTTTATTTAAGTAATTGGAAAATATATTTTATTGGCTTGATATAATAGACCTGATTTATAATTTTTCCTCAAGAATGTATTTTTTTATAGTCAAATACAAAAAAATTTTGTGAGGAATTCTCCCATTAGTATTTTTTGAGTTATCGTGGATAAACACATACACCCCCCCCCTCCTCCACACACACACGCACCGACAGACATCATTCGAAAAATAGTCAGAATGAATTCAGGAGGGTTCAAAACATATAAATCAATCAAAATATCGATGTCGGAAAAAATCACGATTACTATACTTCCCTATATTAGGTATAAGAAAGTCAAAATTATGATTTTTTTTAAATTTATTCCGAAGTGTCAATTTTGGGTAACTCATAATTTAGAATTTCTTTATAATCTTTTTACTATCATGAATGTTTCGCCCTTTATTCAAAAGTGAATTTGAAAAAATCTAATACGTCAAAACTAATTACTTCCTCACCCCTCAAAGTGAGGAAGGTATGTATTCGTGAAAAATATATTGAAAATTTTTATTGCATTTCTGGACGAATCTCGACGAATTATGACGATACACAAAATTTCAGACAGAAAAAAATATTCTGTCTGTGTCGTATGTGTGTGTGTGTGTGTCGCGAATGCGTGCGTGCGTGTGTGTTTTTATGTGGTTCGCGATAGCAGTTACAGTTTTTGAGATAAAGCTTTCAAATTTGGTGAACACATTCTAGAGGTCAAGGAAGAGATTAAGTTCGTTGATGAGCAAAATCGGTCCCCTGGAACGGGGTCTACCGGGACCTAACATTTCTATTTTTAATTTTACAAAAAAAATGTTTCATGATGAAAGATTATAAATCAGATCTGTTATACAAACCCGTTATAATATTGTGTTCAAATGTTTAAATAAAGCTATAAATTAAAATTTTGTAAACATTTTGGCAGCACCATAAAATTTGAATTTTGATCGACACTTTGAAATGTAGTTTAGCTAGAGTTCAACTGAACTTCGTTTAAAATCCAAGATTACGATTGTTACAACAATCGTAACTTTGGATTTTAAATGAAGTTCATTTGAAATTTGGTTGAACCACGTCGATACAACCGGCCCTAAAAAAATATTAGTGACATTCCACCAATGTTACTTTTTTGAAATGTCACAAATGCTTTTATTACAAATTCCACCACGCGTCGAGTTTTACTACGGTGAGGAAGTTCTGATCCCTAAGTAATTGGCAGCAGTTTTTTTCAATTCATGCAAAAGCTATGATTCGAATACATATCAGAAAACAAATTACTCGTACCTGTGAAAAATTGTTTTCATAAAAAACCAGAAGCATATTTTTTGTTTTTTTTTTTGTCTTGATTTCGAGAATGCAAATTATCTTCAGCTGACTAACGAAATAATAACAAATAGTTACTTAACGAAGAGAACTTAAGGTCCACAAACGAGAAACTAGAAAAAAAAAACACAGTGGCTAAATTTACACATTTATAAAAGCAAACATATTTCTTTTCTGAAAAAAAATGTTAACCGCTTTCCTAGTCAACGATATATTATTATAACTCAGTGAAAATCGAAGATTTTGTGTTGAGTAAATAAGATGAGGCTTTAAAGTTTATTATGGAGTCCACACAACATCTAGAGATCGACAGACCAAACTTCATGCAAGTCCGAAACAAATTTATGTTTTAAATTTGTTCTGAGGTGGAATCGAATCATCAATTTTCGCAACCAAGTAACTCAGTATAAGCGCTCTTACCTATTTTGTTACGGTACCCTAGAGTAAAAGTTCTTAATATTTCGTTCTCCTTACGTCCGCCTATGGTTTTAGCAATTAATTAGTCAACAGAACTTTATAATAACAATATTTTTAAACGTTTTCTTAATTTATTTTTATTGTGTTCTTTGTCGCCTCTAGAAAAACGATGAGATGGAGCTGAACTAACTGAACTAGAAATTTAACATGAAGATGAGGTTCTTAAGATTCTTTCTGATACATTCAGGTCTGGGAATTATTGTACTGAAATATTTCTTTGGGCAAGCTCTAATGGTGGACTGTTTGCTCTGATAAATTTCTTTCCTGTTCTTTCTTTTTTTCTTTCTCTGGACTTTCTGGCTATGTATTTCCAATACTTTCATCCTAGCCCAAGTTCTCTTCATATCTTTCACTTCTCTTAACCTTGTTTTTTATTTAAATATATCTGTCTTTTGCTCTTTGAATGTTATTCGGATCATTTTTTATTCTTTAGGTACCTCTTCCTTCCTGCTGCCCTTTTTTTCACAGCATCTCATATTTTGATTGTTTCCTTTTTCGTGTTTCCTTATTTTTCACAAAAACGATAAAAAATATCAAAATTATTAACCATAATCGAGAACCTATTTATCTTAGTAATACCCTGCCATACCAGGGTATAATATTTTCAGTTTTCATGGGATTGGCGCCAGGGTACTATATATTACGCTGAACAATTTTTTACGTATCCTGTACAAATCATAAATATAAAAGCTACAAGGTGTAACATAGTAGTCTTAAAAAAGCTTATTATTAAAGATAGTATATGTCAGGGGATATACAATTAAGCCACGAGGCAAAAAGTTATTACTAGTAAACTAATAATAATAAAACCGTCAAGTTTGGATAATTTACTTATGAATCATAGAAGCACAACTATTAATTGAATTTAAAGTGCAGGAAGAGGAGATTCTGAATATCGTCGTTTTATTTGGAGCGAAATTCAAATAATCTGTGCCAGGGGAATTGACAGTTTCATGTGACATTTCGTTTATCGTTATTGTAACCAAAATATTTTAAGAGTAATTTTTTTGATAATATATCAATTACAATCACAGCAAAAAAATGCAGTGGATTTGTACATTTATTTTTAGAAAATGCATTACTTACAGCCAAGGGACTGGATTTTTTTTGTACTACAAAAATATGCTTTTTTGTGAAGGGAACTAATTTAAAAAAAAAAACATTAGTTCCTTTAGGCTAGTACAAAAGCTTCCATTGCCAACAGCAAATGTTGATATTTTTTATTTGTTGTAAATTTATATACCAATTACAGAAATTGTTTAAGTTTCTCGTAGAATGATTATGGTATGATTTTCGATAAGATGGTGTTAACAAATATATTCTCGAAATTTATAAATCATATACACACTGTATGTTGTCTAGTTATGGTTAATACAATTTAAATTGTTAGCACTTTTAATTTGATTTATCACACACACGCAACGGTTATCAGGCTTCATCAGCAACGTTAAATCCGTAATGCGCCATGCGTACGCAAGGGTTCGTGTCTATTAGGAATCCTATCCTGTGGACAAGACGAGGTTCACACTACACCCATACAGAAGTTAACCGGACAGTTCTTATCGTGCTTGATTTCTTGCCCTAGAGACCTGGCCAAATACAGCTTGAAAACCCGTATTAGTACAGTCCAATAGTACAAAAAAAATCAATTTAGTTTTATATGGTTAATATAAGTTTTTACATCGTGAAATACAATGTAGTTAGTGACCATATAAATAATTGGTTTATGATGGCAATGTGTTACAATTGATTTCATATCATTTAGAAAAATAAATAAATAAATAAATGGAAAACCTATTTTAAACACAAAAAGTTTATGTAAAAAATTCAATGAATCTTAAAATTTTACAGTTTCAGAAGCTTCATATAGTTTTAGTAAATTACTATGTATGTCTGTATGTTATAGCAGTTTAATTGAATGTGGTATATTCTGGTACAAAAGCCACATAAATAGGAACAATTGTATGGATGTTGCTTCAAGAGTCAGGCTGATTTTCAAAATGCAAACATATTTTTATCTTGTTGTGTAAATGTCATCTGAAGCCATGGAGAGACAAACATGTGCCTGAGACTGCACGTCCCTCAGTTCAATGCGTGAAGAACTTCTACACCTACTACTCACTTTTTAAGATACACAGCTATGTAAATCGTGTCCTCTTGGTGTGAATAAGACCTCTAACTTTTAACACGATAAAACTTATATCTAGGACTCTTAGCACCGAAATTTTAATGATAGCGCACTACTAGTCCTTACACAGTGGGGAAAAACGGTACAGATTTTATAGCTTCGTACATTCGTAGGTTATTAATATTTTTAAATGATTACTATTATACCACCAAAAAAGCTCAGGCTTAATGTTATCTTAAAATATTTGTTTTCTTAACCGCCTCTCAAACCACCGCAGTAACTCTCAGAAAATCCTAGGATTTTGTGTTGAGTAAAAGATAGACGAGACCCTACAGTTTACTGTGGAGTCCGAACTAAGATGGAAATGAAGTATTTTTACTCCAAATAAAGCAGTGGGTACTGAAGCTGTAGTTAACACAGTAGTCTCGCCCATTTTCTAATGATTTTTATATCAGCTTAAAGCGCAGAAGCTATGCAATCTTAGGCGAATATTGTGTAGTGGATGTAAACCAGATGGTCCCTTGTCTATAACATGTTAGACACGTATTAAGAGATTACTATCTGACAAAGAAGAGGTTGAGGGAGCTCGACCCGTGGTGTCAGTGATTGACCTTAGTAGAAGAAATAGTCATACGTTTATGGATGATTAAAAAAAAAATTTAAAATTTAAATATCGTCGTCATTGACTCACCAAAGCAGAGCAAAAACAGTGAAAGCTAGAACCTTGAAATTTTAAAGGGTACATCGAGTACATCCCTCAAAAAAAAATTGAAAAAAAATTTAGTGAGCTTAGATTTTCAAATACAAGCAAACAAAAAAAATGTGGGACATGCCCATAACAGTTGTAATTTGGCATTCATGTGTTAAAAAAAAATAATTTTCTTAAAAGTGACATTACAATTTTTTTCCTTTGCAAACCATAAAGTTCTTATAAAACATAGTGTACATAAAATATACACATGCGACTTCATTAAGATATTATGTCTCTTAATGAAAGAAATATTAAGACATTTTGTCCAATACGTCTTGTGTCACAGTACATAATAGATCATCACGGTTAAGATTGGGTTGATTGGTGTTAGTTTTAGAGAAATGCCATTTACATATATGTATGTGTCTTTATCATGAACGTTTCATTTTGAGAGATAAAGGTATATAAAAGGAAAAGCAGTATTGCATAACAGCATAATAAATTTTTTAAAATCCTGTCGCGGTAAGTATTATTTGATATCCCATTTGAAAGTTTCAGCGTTTCGCCATATACACGATACGTTTCCATAGATCTTCAATATCAGGAAAGCAGCAGGAAACTACGGAGTGTCAAGTTTCGCAAGATACAATGAGGCCACTCGTATGATACGTTTCTAAAACAGGCTTCCTTTGTTATGTTTATTACTAATACAGGTAGAAACAGAAACCCGGAAATTGTGCGTGTCAGATTTCTTGTTGCTGTTATGTACAATAAAAGTTCATGGTGATTTTTAACAAAAAAAATTGATGTAATTATTGAGTATAAAACTAGCAGGCATATTTCTGCTTTTAAATGTTTGAGGGCTATTTTGTCCCCAGATAAGTCAAGCCATGATGATTTTATCACTTTTATTTGAAAAATGTTTTATTTCCTGTAATGAAATTAAAAGAAAAATAGTTTCTGTGAAGACTACTTATCATCAAGTGCAGTCTTTTTAGATATACAGGGTGTCCCACTTTTAAGTACCAAGACCTAGACAATCGAGATGGGACCTCATTTTAAGAAAAAAAGTCAATAAATATACATTGTATTTCATTTGGTTTTAGACATACACAGTGATGGGGGCGCCCCTCCCTAGGACTTCTCGGCTTATGTTTTAGGTATACGGAGAAGTCGGATTCTAACAGCGAATTTTATCTAAATGACTACTAACATTAAAAATGTTCGCCATACATATACAAGAATTTAGGTAATACGATTTTATTATACCTAACAATAACCTTGAGTTTTGTATGTATAGTTTATTTCAAACGTATTTGCAACAGAAAGAACGTTAGCTTTCTTCAGGGCGGTAAAAAGATCAAAGAAGCAGACGTTTTTTATGTTGCAAATAAGTTTGAAATAAACTGTACATACAAAATGTACTGTAAGTTATACTGTAAATAACGCTTGCGCTGGCGCTGGTTAATATTATGTTATTATATAAATATGGTTATTATTATAAATGTAGTCTTGACAACATCATTTCTTATTAACGTATCATCAGCTCTCGAATTCACGCTTTGTTTAAAAGCATTTGACTCAATACGTGTAAATGCCTGTTCGTCGTTTGTTTTCGTCGTCTTCCGTTTGTGGCCAACGCTGACTCCGACAACAATCAAATAATAATAGGCATGTCCACAAAAAAATTGATATGCGTTCGTATAAGTTAAAATGGTACATTAGGCCTTTACTGCCAATATCTGAAATTTATTTAAAAATTGAAACAATCGTTATCATAACAGCAACCGCAGAAACTGCTTGCGTCATTTGAATCTAATAAACTCTTGTTGGTTGAGCTGAAGTCATACGCTCGCACCTTAACGGCTGGCGAGAGGTCCATTGTACCATTATATAGAATGGTTTGGTTACATTTAAAAGAGTTAATGTTTGTTTATTAGGTCATAAAGAAATGGAGGAAGATTTTTAGAAAGGCGAATCGCATGATTTGCCAAATGTAGACATTATTATGGTGTATATTTGATGGTTTGATAAACAATATAAATTGGATTTTGCAACATTTAACAAATAATCAACAATAAATAGTATTTATGGAATACATAGATATTAAGTGCCTACTTATTTTATACGCATAATAACAGTTGTGTGTATTGTATATAAAGCGTTTCAGAAATAGTATGCCAAATTTCTATAGGATATATTATGGGCCAAAATACGCAAAAAATTTTTAATGGGCCTGTGTCCAAAAATGAATCGTTTTCAAGATACAGGGTGTGTAAAGTATTGCTAGAAACATATTTTTTGTTTTTCAGAAACTATTAGATAAAAAAATTACAAAAACCAGATCCACTGAAATTGCAACTGTTTTTAAATATCAAATCTATCATTTTCAGTTGAAATCAAAAGTTTGTGGACTTATTAGGAAATATGCAATATATGGTTGTTTTAATTCACCGCAATGATAATTTAGTTTTAACACCTAACAAAATCCAAATTTTGAGATCCAATGTTAGCCAAGATTTTGTTCCAGGTACACTCTAGAAGGAAAAAAATCGATGTTCTACAACTACTACCCGCTACTGTTGCGCCCCCCTTTAGTCAAATCCTAAATTCACCACTGGAAATATTTGATATTTGTTTTTTTTAAATTCTTTTTTTAATTGTCTCAAATAAATTGAAATATCAATATAAACTTAGCACACTTATTGAACAGGTCATATTAGGTAGCTATTTTAATAATTCAGATATACTGGATCACTTAGTTTTTAAGGCCATCTACTGTTTAAACCATTCTGAAACTGACGAAATACGATATACGTTTATTTAAACTTTTTTTTTTAATGAGGACCTCTCACGATTATCGATTGTCTTGGTACTTAAAGGTGCAATTCTGCAACCATAAACATCTCTTATTGATCAGAATATGAAATTTCATCAGTAAAATATATAGTTTTAATAATCTCCAGATGATGCCAACATGGTTGGCGAAACGCGCGTCGAGTGCATTATACAGTGTTTTGGTGTTTAGTGGAAAACTACGCCAATGTGACAAGAATCAGCATATTTTATAAAATGTACATAGGAGATGGAATTGTAATATTAAATAATAAGTAAGCAATAACTTAGTGGTGTGCCAACTTTTTCCAACCACAATCCTTGTTTTAAATACATATTAGGACGTAACCCTTTAATATAAATTTTGGGATAGGATTACTCTTAGATATGTAGAAACTATTGAGCTATATGGGAGTGAGGTGACCCAGTCTTTTTTTTAATGAAATATGAAGACAATTTTGAGACAACTTGTCATTTCAATGAAATGACAATATACAACACTCATCCGATGTCCGTGGCGGCAGTTATTTTTCTCATAGTTAGGTTTTAGTCTTTCGTTATATTAGTGTGGTTTTTAGATGTAGCCTGCATTATTTTCCGTCCTAATATATCTAAATCAAGGTAGTTATTTACTGCGGAAAAAGCCAACAATATTTTCAATTATAAATTGTCCAAAATCTTTGTTTTCCTCGGTTTAAAAACTAGGGAATTTTAATAACAATTTCTTTTAGGCATAGGTTTCCTCTTCATAAGAATTTTATGATTTGGAACTCTATGTTTGACCGTCAAATCAAGTTATTCGAATCAGTTCAAAAAAGTTCTTAAGACTTCTTATACTACGTATTAATGAAGTTATCCGAACCAAGGTGTGACAACTCTCACCTGCTAAACAGAATTAAGCTTAACTTCAGTTTAAATCATTTTTACATTGTATAGATTATTTGTTCTTACATCATCGCCTTAAAAGTCCACTGTCCTGAAAATTTAAACCAAATGAAGTTTTTAGTTCCAAAGGTTACCAGCTGAGGACGTCAATTTCAAAACAAACCTTATCCAACTAGCTGATTTTGTGCGGAAAATTGAAAAAAACCGATATTTTTATATAATAAGAAAGCTGGTTTAAATACAGATGATATTTATTTTGTTAAAGGAAGAAAATGGGAATTTAAAAGAGTTTGTAAAATAGTTTTATTTTGTTCTTTAAGATTATCACCGGCGCCTCCGGCTTAAATTACTATAGTTCTGACGTACAGTTTTCACAGAGTGAAATTATAAGTATGCAGTGCCAAAGAGAATCCTTTAATTTTCTTTGGCAGTGCATATATTTTTAGTTTAATATAAATATTTTTAAAACCAAATCGTAAGATACTTAAGAAGGTTGTTAGATTTTGCTACTATTGTAAAAATTAATATAATAATATAAACTTTCGATTGTAAATTTTTGTTATAATTAAAATGTGTGATGCAACAATAAAAGTAGTAGGTATTTTCATTGTCAGAATGTCATGTAACAAATTTTAATTAGAAAAAGTTAACAACTAGAGATTAATATAGTTCTTAAAACAATAGCCAAAGTCAACACCATTTTAAATATCTTATTATATTTGTTTTTTAAAATATTTATTAGAAATCACAAATAAATTTCTGCTTCCTCCAACTCTACGAAATTCCATCCTTAACGATTAAGGCTCTAACGCAGCAGGTACAATTTATAATTATTTAATGCAATTTGAATCTGAATAAAAATTATTTAAAATATCCTTTGATGGATTGAAAAAAGTCACCTGAGCTGAATAATCTGTTTTTATAATGACTGGCCCTTGTAACTGTAACCTGGAATATAATAAATACTTAATTAAATCACACTGAATGTTGCAATGTAGCAATTATGGATCATTTGGATGTTTATTGAATTGCTTGTTACACGTATTCAAATGAATTCATTTCCTGTCCTCCATATAGAAAATATAGACGTGCAATTGGAATTTAGGATATGAAATGTTAATAATTACAAATAATAATAATAGATAAACAAAATAAACACTGATGTCAAAATTAAATTAGATGGCAGTTTGCGTAAACGTAAAACTCATTGATTAAAATTTTATTACCAACAATGTAGAAAAAAATGTCTACACACAGCTAGTGTATCTCTATTCATTTGTTATTATTTTTATTAGTTGTTAAAAAAGTACAATATTTTATTGATTAAACAGTAGGCAGACCAATATTAATATAAGAGAAACTACTGCAAATGAAAATACAACCTGGTAGTGATAATAAAATATAAGCGACAAATCCCTATAAAACGTATAACGTATAAAATAAGCACATATTTTTTCTTAGAATTTAGGGCGCTAAGTTTCCTAGAATTAGAGAAAAAAATTGTAATATATAAGGTGTCCCACGTAAATATATGATGTATAGTTAAAAAACTGTTTTTTGGAAAAATAAGTACCTTGTACATTATTGTATTATTGTATATATTACGGAAATTGATATGGTACATTATTGTGATAAGAAATACATATCTTAATCATTTGTCGTACCTCTTCTCTTCCTTCCTACAGGAAATGATACCAACTTTGATATTTAATAAAATTCCTACAAAATGGTTAAAAATGGTGAAAATAGCACTCACTTTAAAACCTACTTTTTACTAAAACATCTTTCGGTTGTTAAATATTACATACTGCTGAAATCAAATTATACACATATTGCTGAAATCAATAAGATGACTTCTTTCCAAATGTGCAAACATATATAGGGTGTTGTCACATTTTTAAAGTTGGTGTTATTTCCGTCTATATATGAAAGTGAATGAATTATTAAGATGTGTATTTTATCACAGTAATGATCTATTATATTTCCGGTATAATACATACAATGTGTTAAATCTTTAATAAATATAGTTTAAAAAAAACTAAAAAACACGCTTTTAAAGCACATCAAACTAAAAAGTGAAAAATAATTATTAATATAAACTGAAAACAATAATGAACGAAAAATACTAGTATTATTGTGAAAAATGCGTGGGGTGCTTTGTGCCATATTTTTCGTATATCGAGCAACCCACGCTTTTTTCACAATAATACTAGTATTTTTCGTTAATTATTGTTTTCAGTTTATATTAATAATTATTTCACAATAATACTAGTATTTTTCGTTCATTATTGTTTTCAGTTTATATTAATAATTATTTTTCACTTTTTTAGTTTGATGTGCTTTAAAAGCGTGTTTTTTAGTTTTTTTTAAACTATATATATTTTTCACTTTTTAGTTTGATGTGCTATGAAAGCGTGTTTTGTAGTTTTTTTAAACTATATTTATATTGCTTATTGATGCTGATATTATAACATATTACGATCCAACAGATATTTCTGAAAAAAAAAAATATTTTTTATTTCAGCCATGGGATTTGACCTCACGCCCGAGGAGTCCGTCGTTTCGCGTCGACTAAGACTTGCCCGCTCGGCCAACGACCGAACTGAGAATCACGGAATATACTTACAATATTAAGTCTCTTGCTCTCACGCAGAGGATACGTGAGGAAAGGACTGGCGATCCTGATCAGGATAATGATATAAACTTATCAAATTATTGTATTGTTACCGGTTCTTCGTAAGTGTACAAAGTTTCAATTAAATCTGTCCGTTTAAAGTGGGTCAAAATCGAGTCCAAAGAGTCGGTTACAAACAAACAAACAAACAAACATACAAGTGAAGCTAATAAAAGCGTGTTAATAAAAGCGTGTTAAAAAATCAGTTCTTTACCTATACTTCGCTACTTGTTTCATTTATTGCAGAATCGGACTCACAAAAAATGCTGTACGACTAAATTTCCATTTTTTTTTTCAAACTTAGTGATGAAGGCTAGAATGAAGTGACCCGCTTACATGGGGCACCCTGTACAAATGTAACAAAATGGCATATGAAAATAGAACATATATCAAGTTAGGAGGTCTATTCCAAAACTTGTCTTATCCGTATTTAAAAAATGAATCACCGGGCTAATATATTCTACATAAGCTCTTCATAAGTGAATGGAAATTGAATGTTCTAAAACTAATATTACCATTTTACTAAACTCGCCTTTTCATACCAAATGCGCGTTTCCAAACTTGCTTTAACTGGGCAACCAATCAGCGTGGGTACTTTCTGACATGTGATGTTGTTGTTTACTAATAATTGTTCGCGTCAGTGGTTTTCCTTTAGTGTCTTTTCTGAGTTTTCTCCATCATTTTAACTCAGCTACACCGTGCTGATGAAGACCAATTAGTCAGAAATACGTGTCCATGGTTTGTATTCTTCTTCCATTTGCAATTTTGCATTTTCCCACCTTGCATTCTTTATCTTAGATTACTATTAATCGGAGTTCTTTATGCCGATGTGTACCCATTAATTCATATTGTTTTGTACTGTAATGTATTTAAACTCGCGTTATTATCTCCTTCTCTGTTTATATATGTATGTATATGTTTATATATGTATGTATATGTATATATATATATATATATATATATATATATATATATATATATATATATATATATATATATATATATATATATATATATATATATATATATATATATATATATATATATATATATATATATATATATATATATATATATATATATATATATATATATATATATATATATATATATATATATATATATATATATATATATATATATATATATATATATATATATATATATATATATATATATATATATATATATATATATATATATATATATATATATATATATATATATATATATATATATATATATATATATATATATATATATATATATATATATATATATATATATATATATATATATATATATATATATATATATATATATATATATATATATATATATATATATATATATATATATATATATATATATATATATATATATATATATATATATATATATATATATATATATATATATATATATATATATATATATATATATATATATATATATATATATATATATATATATATATATATATATATATATATATATATATATATATATATATATATATATATATATATATATATATATATATATATATATATATATATATATATATATATATATATATATATATATATGTTTTTCAGGTTTTCGCGGGTGGTGAATGTTGAATTCGTTTTCCGGGTATACTCCCGCGTAGGTGATAGGCCCCGAGAGGGACCGTGGTTGTCTGAACGACGTTTCGGCAGAATCTCATCTGCCATCTTCAGGTTCTAACCGATAACTGCTTACTGCGGCTTCTGGTTACTCGAACTGAAATGACGTTTTCTGGATCTGGCAGTTCTTTATATACTCTACCAATGTTACGCTCTGTTGCTCTCGACACACTCCGGGCGTCATGGTCTGCTGCACCCATCTCCTGATTTCGAGCGCGGCTTCGTGTAATCGGTCCTGTTCGGACGCGCATGCGTGTGTCTGTGCTTATGTCACGGTCTGTTGCATCCATCTCCTGATTTCGAGGGCGACTCCGTGTACTTGGTCCTATTAGATTAGCTCTGGTTGATTCCTCTTCGTGTGTTCGTTGCGTTATGTTTCTTGCTTCCTCATGGACAGCAGCATGCAATACCAGAGCAGGCTTCCATGTGGTAGGTAGTCTTTGGGTGTCATCTCGTGTATTTAGATTGTGTGGTCTTTTCTCTATTTCTATGGCCTCCCTGATGATTCTTGACTTGTAATGCTCGATATTGGCTAGTGTTTTTGTTTTGTCGAAATCAATCCTATGTCCTGTAGTTTTGACATGTTGAGCTAAAGATGATGTTCTCTCGTCTTTTCTAACAGCGTTTATGTGTTCTTCGCGTCTTGCACTTATTTTTCTGTTGGTCTGTCCTATGTATGATTTGTTGCAATCTTGGCAAGGTATTTCATATACCCCTTGACTTTCTAGAGGAATTTTGGTCTTTGGATTTCGAAGAATGGTACTGATTTTCTTGTCGGTCTTAAAAGTTGTTTCTATTTTATGTTTACGTAGAAGTTTGCTTATTTTATCCGTTGTTCCTTTTATGTATGGCAGATAGGCTTTTGCTATGGGTTGTTCGGAGTCCTCTTGATTTCTCGGCCGAGATGGTTTTGACAACTTCTGTATTCTTTGTTGTGTGAACCCATTCTTTCGCAGCGCTTTGTGAAGAGTTGACATTTCTTCTTTGAGGTTGTCTGCATCTGCTAGTCTCTGCGAGCGTGTGACTAATGTCTTTACTACTGAGTTTAGTTGTGCTGGATGGTGGTGTGACTGTGCATTTAGGTATCTGTCAGTGTGAGTGGCTTTTCTATAAACTGTGTGGCCTAGACTTCCGTCTTGCTTCTTCTTGACCAGTACGTCGAGAAATGGTAGCTGACTGTCAGTCTCTACCTCCATGGTGAACTTAATTTTGTCGTGTATACTATTCAGATGTTCTAAGAAGTTAGTGAGATTCTCTCTTCCATGAGTCCAAATCACAAATGTGTCGTCGACGTACCTTAGCCATAGGCTTGGTTTTAATGGTGCAGATTGTAGTGCTCGAGTTTCTAAATCCTCCATAAAGAGATTGGCAATAACTGGAGATAGGGGGAGCCCATCGGGGCTCCTTCGGTTTGTCTGTAGCGTTGCTCATTGTATGCAAAATATGTATTATTTAGGCAATGTTGAGTTAGCCTAAGAATATGATCTGCTGGATGATATTTTCGCTTGATAATGTCGAGTGACTCCTCTACGGGTACGTTGGTGAACAAGGATATGACATCGAAGCTCACTAGAAGATGTTCCGCTTGGACGGTCTGATTTCTTAATAACTCAATGAAATGGTCTGCATTTTTCACGTAGGATTTAACTTCCTCGGCAAACGGTTGTAGTTGTCTGGCTAAGTGTCTTGCTAACTGCTGTGTGGGTGACCCTATTGAGCTAACAATTGGTCTTAGAGGAGCTCCTTCTTTGTGAATCTTTGGTAGACCATAAAATTTGGGACATCTTGAAGACTTCTCTCGCGGGATGATCTGGTTCTGTATCTCTTTGTCGATTGGACTGGCTTTGATTTTGGCTTTTGTCGTCTTCTCCAGATAAGTAGTAGGATCTGTGGTAATAAGCTGATATGCAGTGTCTCCTAGTAGACTTTCTATTTTTGTATGATAATCGTCGCTGTTCATCACTACTGTTGCGTTTCCTTTGTCTGCGGGTAAGATTATGATGTCCTCATTTTGTCGTAAGGTCTTCAGTGCTTCTAATTCCTCGTGTTGTAGATTCCTCTTTGGTATACGGGCTGTTCTTAATATACGTGACGTGTCCTGGCGTATAGTTTCCGCTATGTTTTTATCTAAATTGCCAATGGCCGATTCTACACCACAGATTATGTCTTCTACCGGTAGACGTGCTGGTGCTATCGCGAAGTTAAATCCTTTGGCTAATACATTCAACGAGGCCTCATTGAGATGGTAACTGGACACATTGTGAACTACTCTTGTAGGTTCTAATTGTTCGGATTTCTTGATGGGCTTTTGTTGTAGTTGAAGGCGGTTAAATTTATTCTTTAACCTCTCTGTAGTTAAATCATTATCTCTTTCTTCCCTGAAATGTGCAAGTTGGTCAATAATGGTCCATAATATCGGGTCGATAGTTCTGCTTAAATAAAGATGCTGGTCTAGTAACTGTGTATTGATGTTGTCTAATGTCCGTCTAGTGTCGTGGATTGATTTTCTCATCAGGGTTAGGCTCGTTTTTCGGAGAATTCTTTTTGTGTGTTGATCCTTTCTGTGGAACGTCAATTCCATGCATTTCGGAATGATATTTTCATCCCGGCAGCGTTGCAGAAATGCGAGATTGCAAAAGAAGTTTCCTTCTTTTTGATAATATTTTCTCGTAGTTTCTTGTCTGATGAAATGTCTTCTCCCCGTAGAGACATATTATGTTGTTTTTCAGGTTTTCGCGGGTGGTGAATGTTGAATTCGTTTTCCGGGTATACTCCCGCGTAGGTGATAGGCCCCGAGAGGGACCGTGGTTGTCTGAACGACGTTTCGGCAGAATCTCATCTGCCATCTTCAGGTTCTAACCGATAACTGCTTACTGCGGCTTCTGGTTACTCGAACTGAAATGACGTTTTCTGGATCTGGCAGTTCTTTATATACTCTACCAATGTTACGCTCTGTTGCTCTCGACACACTCCGGGCGTCATGGTCTGCTGCACCCATCTCCTGATTTCGAGCGCGGCTTCGTGTAATCGGTCCTGTTCGGACGCGCATGCGTGTGTCTGTGCTTATGTCACGGTCTGTTGCATCCATCTCCTGATTTCGAGGGCGACTCCGTGTACTTGGTCCTATTAGATTAGCTCTGGTTGATTCCTCTTCGTGTGTTCGTTGCGTTATGTTTCTTGCTTCCTCATGGACAGCAGCATGCAATACCAGAGCAGGCTTCCATGTGGTAGGTAGTCTTTGGGTGTCATCTCGTGTATTTAGATTGTGTGGTCTTTTCTCTATTTCTATGGCCTCCCTGATGATTCTTGACTTGTAATGCTCGATATTGGCTAGTGTTTTTGTTTTGTCGAAATCAATCCTATGTCCTGTAGTTTTGACATGTTGAGCTAAAGATGATGTTCTCTCGTCTTTTCTAACAGCGTTTATGTGTTCTTCGCGTCTTGCACTTATTTTTCTGTTGGTCTGTCCTATGTATGATTTGTTGCAATCTTGGCAAGGTATTTCATATACCCCTTGACTTTCTAGAGGAATTTTGGTCTTTGGATTTCGAAGAATGGTACTGATTTTCTTGTCGGTCTTAAAAGTTGTTTCTATTTTATGTTTACGTAGAAGTTTGCTTATTTTATCCGTTGTTCCTTTTATGTATGGCAGATAGGCTTTTGCTATGGGTTGTTCGGAGTCCTCTTGATTTCTCGGCCGAGATGGTTTTGACAACTTCTGTATTCTTTGTTGTGTGAACCCATTCTTTCGCAGCGCTTTGTGAAGAGTTGACATTTCTTCTTTGAGGTTGTCTGCATCTGCTAGTCTCTGCGAGCGTGTGACTAATGTCTTTACTACTGAGTTTAGTTGTGCTGGATGGTGGTGTGACTGTGCATTTAGGTATCTGTCAGTGTGAGTGGCTTTTCTATAAACTGTGTGGCCTAGACTTCCGTCTTGCTTCTTCTTGACCAGTACGTCGAGAAATGGTAGCTGACTGTCAGTCTCTACCTCCATGGTGAACTTAATTTTGTGATTTGGACTCATGGAAGAGAGAATCTCACTAACTTCTTAGAACATCTGAATAGTATACACGACAAAATTAAGTTCACCATGGAGGTAGAGACTGACAGTCAGCTACCATTTCTCGACGTACTGGTCAAGAAGAAGCAAGACGGAAGTCTAGGCCACACAGTTTATAGAAAAGCCACTCACACTGACAGATACCTAAATGCACAGTCACACCACCATCCAGCACAACTAAACTCAGTAGTAAAGACATTAGTCACACGCTCGCAGAGACTAGCAGATGCAGACAACCTCAAAGAAGAAATGTCAACTCTTCACAAAGCGCTGCGAAAGAATGGGTTCACACAACAAAGAATACAGAAGTTGTCAAAACCATCTCGGCCGAGAAATCAAGAGGACTCCGAACAACCCATAGCAAAAGCCTATCTGCCATACATAAAAGGAACAACGGATAAAATAAGCAAACTTCTACGTAAACATAAAATAGAAACAACTTTTAAGACCGACAAGAAAATCAGTACCATTCTTCGAAATCCAAAGACCAAAATTCCTCTAGAAAGTCAAGGGGTATATGAAATACCTTGCCAAGATTGCAACAAATCATACATAGGACAGACCAACAGAAAAATAAGTGCAAGACGCGAAGAACACATAAACGCTGTTAGAAAAGACGAGAGAACATCATCTTTAGCTCAACATGTCAAAACTACAGGACATAGGATTGATTTCGACAAAACAAAAACACTAGCCAATATCGAGCATTACAAGTCAAGAATCATCAGGGAGGCCATAGAAATAGAGAAAAGACCACACAATCTAAATACACGAGATGACACCCAAAGACTACCTACCACATGGAAGCCTGCTCTGGTATTGCATGCTGCTGTCCATGAGGAAGCAAGAAACATAACGCAACGAACACACGAAGAGGAATCAACCAGAGCTAATCTAATAGGACCAAGTACACGGAGTCGCCCTCGAAATCAGGAGATGGATGCAACAGACCGTGACATAAGCACAGACACACGCATGCGCGTCCGAACAGGACCGATTACACGAAGCCGCGCTCGAAATCAGGAGATGGGTGCAGCAGACCATGACGCCCGGAGTGTGTCGAGAGCAACAGAGCGTAACATTGGTAGAGTATATAAAGAACTGCCAGATCCAGAAAACGTCATTTCAGTTCGAGTAACCAGAAGCCGCAGTAAGCAGTTATCGGTTAGAACCTGAAGATGGCAGATGAGATTCTGCCGAAACGTCGTTCAGACAACCACGGTCCCTCTCGGGGCCTATCACCTACGCGGGAGTATACCCGGAAAACGAATTCAACATTCACCACCCGCGAAAACCTGAAAAACAACATAATATGTCTCTACGGGGAGAAGACATTTCATCAGACAAGAAACTACGAGAAAATATTATCAAAAAGAAGGAAACTTCTTTGCAATCTCGCATTTCTGCAACGCTGCCGGGATGAAAATATCATTCCGAAATGCATGGAATTGACGTTCCACAGAAAGGATCAACACACAAAAAGAATTCTCCGAAAAACGAGCCTAACCCTGATGAGAAAATCAATCCACGACACTAGACGGACATTAGACAACATCAATACACAGTTACTAGACCAGCATCTTTATTTAAGCAGAACTATCGACCCGATATTATGGACCATTATTGACCAACTTGCACATTTCAGGGAAGAAAGAGATAATGATTTAACTACAGAGAGGTTAAAGAATAAATTTAACCGCCTTCAACTACAACAAAAGCCCATCAAGAAATCCGAACAATTAGAACCTACAAGAGTAGTTCACAATGTGTCCAGTTACCATCTCAATGAGGCCTCGTTGAATGTATTAGCCAAAGGATTTAACTTCGCGATAGCACCAGCACGTCTACCGGTAGAAGACATAATCTGTGGTGTAGAATCGGCCATTGGCAATTTAGATAAAAACATAGCGGAAACTATACGCCAGGACACGTCACGTATATTAAGAACAGCCCGTATACCAAAGAGGAATCTACAACACGAGGAATTAGAAGCACTGAAGACCTTACGACAAAATGAGGACATCATAATCTTACCCGCAGACAAAGGAAACGCAACAGTAGTGATGAACAGCGACGATTATCATACAAAAATAGAAAGTCTACTAGGAGACACTGCATATCAGCTTATTACCACAGATCCTACTACTTATCTGGAGAAGACGACAAAAGCCAAAATCAAAGCCAGTCCAATCGACAAAGAGATACAGAACCAGATCATCCCGCGAGAGAAGTCTTCAAGATGTCCCAAATTTTATGGTCTACCAAAGATTCACAAAGAAGGAGCTCCTCTAAGACCAATTGTTAGCTCAATAGGGTCACCCACACAGCAGTTAGCAAGACACTTAGCCAGACAACTACAACCGTTTGCCGAGGAAGTTAAATCCTACGTGAAAAATGCAGACCATTTCATTGAGTTATTAAGAAATCAGACCGTCCAAGCGGAACATCTTCTAGTGAGCTTCGATGTCATATCCTTGTTCACCAACGTACCCGTAGAGGAGTCACTCGACATTATCAAGCGAAAATATCATCCAGCAGATCATATTCTTAGGCTAACTCAACATTGCCTAAATAATACATATTTTGCATACAATGAGCAACGCTACAGACAAACCGAAGGAGCCCCGATGGGCTCCCCCCTATCTCCAGTTATTGCCAATCTCTTTATGGAGGATTTAGAAACTCGAGCACTACAATCTGCACCATTAAAACCAAGCCTATGGCTAAGGTACGTCGACGACACATTTGTGATTTGGACTCATGGAAGAGAGAATCTCACTAACTTCTTAGAACATCTGAATAGTATACACGACAAAATTAAGTTCACCATGGAGGTAGAGACTGACAGTCAGCTACCATTTCTCGACGTACTGGTCAAGAAGAAGCAAGACGGAAGTCTAGGCCACACAGTTTATAGAAAAGCCACTCACACTGACAGATACCTAAATGCACAGTCACACCACCATCCAGCACAACTAAACTCAGTAGTAAAGACATTAGTCACACGCTCGCAGAGACTAGCAGATGCAGACAACCTCAAAGAAGAAATGTCAACTCTTCACAAAGCGCTGCGAAAGAATGGGTTCACACAACAAAGAATACAGAAGTTGTCAAAACCATCTCGGCCGAGAAATCAAGAGGACTCCGAACAACCCATAGCAAAAGCCTATCTGCCATACATAAAAGGAACAACGGATAAAATAAGCAAACTTCTACGTAAACATAAAATAGAAACAACTTTTAAGACCGACAAGAAAATCAGTACCATTCTTCGAAATCCAAAGACCAAAATTCCTCTAGAAAGTCAAGGGGTATATGAAATACCTTGCCAAGATTGCAACAAATCATACATAGGACAGACCAACAGAAAAATAAGTGCAAGACGCGAAGAACACATAAACGCTGTTAGAAAAGACGAGAGAACATCATCTTTAGCTCAACATGTCAAAACTACAGGACATAGGATTGATTTCGACAAAACAAAAACACTAGCCAATATCGAGCATTACAAGTCAAGAATCATCAGGGAGGCCATAGAAATAGAGAAAAGACCACACAATCTAAATACACGAGATGACACCCAAAGACTACCTACCACATGGAAGCCTGCTCTGGTATTGCATGCTGCTGTCCATGAGGAAGCAAGAAACATAACGCAACGAACACACGAAGAGGAATCAACCAGAGCTAATCTAATAGGACCAAGTACACGGAGTCGCCCTCGAAATCAGGAGATGGATGCAACAGACCGTGACATAAGCACAGACACACGCATGCGCGTCCGAACAGGACCGATTACACGAAGCCGCGCTCGAAATCAGGAGATGGGTGCAGCAGACCATGACGCCCGGAGTGTGTCGAGAGCAACAGAGCGTAACATTGGTAGAGTATATAAAGAACTGCCAGATCCAGAAAACGTCATTTCAGTTCGAGTAACCAGAAGCCGCAGTAAGCAGTTATCGGTTAGAACCTGAAGATGGCAGATGAGATTCTGCCGAAACGTCGTTCAGACAACCACGGTCCCTCTCGGGGCCTATCACCTACGCGGGAGTATACCCGGAAAACGAATTCAACATATATATATATATATATATATATATATATATATATGTATGTATGTATGTATGTATATGTATGTATATATATATATATATATATATATATATATATATATATATATATATATATATATATATATATATATATATATATATATATATATATATATATATATATATATGTATATACCGGGTGTAACAGGATTATGGTACGCCCCCTTTTCTCCTTCAGTTTTGAAGATTATTGATTGAATGCGGGATATCTTATATACATAATAAGCGGCACTTTTTGACATACAAGTGATTTTTTCTTTCACTTCCGGTTTCGCCGGAAGTGACACTATCTTTCGATTTTTAAATGGAACACCCTGTATATTATTGAATTTTTGAATTCTGCATAATTTTCTGAATTCAACGATACCATGTAAGTGACATTTTAAACGTCAATGTTTTTTATAATATAATTTTTAGTTTTCCATTTAAGTGTGCCATGACGGTTCCGATTTATTCTAAATGACCCGTGTAATGCTAGAAAAATCAAAAGCCCGTCGAAAATACTAAATCACGTGATTTATGAGCAAATAACGTTCATTAAAATGGTTTTTGGGGGAAAAAATTTTCAAATGGAACCATATTGGTACCGTGGTACCATTTATTAGTACTATTAATAAGGAATTTATTCATGTGTCGTATTAAAATGTGCGATAAATACAAACAAAATTACAGCTAAAAGAAAATAAGAAAATACAATTTTGTTATAATTAAACGTTAAGAAGTAACTAACTAAGATGGCTTTGAAAAAAATGAAATATTTAGCTTGTCAAACATTTGTTGGTTTACCGGTGTTTTTATTGTATCTTTAAAAATTGTTTAAAATTATCGTTAATTGTGTTCAAAATGCCGCAAATTTGTAAAAGAGATGAAAAAGTGCACATGTTAATTATTTATGGGAAATACAGAAAAAATGCCGTTGCGGCTAGACACCTTTATGCCGAACGATATCCTGATAGACAATGTCCAGCGAGAAATTATTTTTATCGTCTTGAAAATCAATTCCGAATTGAGCCCAACAATGATCCCGAAGAAAATTTCATTCTTGACGAAGGAACGGAAATTAATGTTTTGGCTCGAGTAGAAGTTGATAAGACTGTGTCTTTAAAGCAAATTGGGTTTGAATTGGAAATCAGTCACCAAACAGTAAGCCGAATTTTGCACAAATACCACTATAAATCTTTTAAATACCAATTGCACCAGTACTTGTATGAAAATGATTACGAATGTAGGATGGAATATGGCAATTAGATTTTGCAGAATAACGTGCAGCCAAACAATGATTTTTTGAGAATGATTTTATTTTCCGATGAGTCTAGGTTTACAAATTTGGGATTATTTAACCGACAAAATACAAAATATTGGTCACAAGAAAATCAAAATTTATTACGGGAGGGTAACTCTCAAGTGCGGTTCGGTTACAATTTTCGGCTTGGAATAACCGGTAGTAGAATCATTGGTCTAATAATATTTGAGGGACCTCTGATTGGTGCCAGATACTTGGGATTTCTGCAAAATGAAATTGAGGACAGTTTAGCTGAATTACCTTTCCATTTACGACTGAGAATATATTTCCAACCAAGATGGCGCTCCACCCCATAATTTAAGGATAGTAATTGATTATCTTCAACGGTGATTCGGAGAAAACGTAATTGCGACGAATGATCCTGTGAGGTGGCCTCCAAGGTCACCTGATTTACAACCCCTCGATTTCTTTCTTTGGGGTCATTTAAAAAATATTGTCTGCGCAACCGCCGTTACAACCCGTTAAGACCTGGAGCTACGAGTAAGTAGCGCAATTAATAGGATAACGGCCCAGCAATTGGCGAACGTTTTTCATGAAACAGCTATGCGAGTTCAGAAGAGAATTGACGTTAATGGACAGCTTTTTGAACAACTGTTGTAATGTTTTGTGTTCATTTTTTGTATTCCAAAGCCACCTTATGTATTACAAGGGAATTAGAACAAAATTGTAATTTCTTATTTACAGAATGTTGAAAGTATTAATGCCCTACCCACGGAATTCCATTTTCCAGTAATGGAGAATTTCGATCTGGCGATAAAGCCGACCTAGCACACATTCTACAGGACACTGTAGACAATAATGACCATGCCTTCCCAAGAACCGGTGATGCTATATTTTTTGATGTGCAGTTATTACTAACATTTTAAAGCCACATTCCTTAATTACATTTGATGATTATTATATGAACACATTTCACCCTGACGTTTGTAAATGCATTAAAGTTATTGGCTGTCGAAGAATTTATTTAATTTGGGACACATACTCCAAGTATTAAAGGTGAAACTAGACAGAAGAGGGAAGCAGGACCAGGAGACATGTACGTTTACCTAAAAATTAACAAGATTTCGCGAGAAATTCAACAAAGAAGAATTCTTTAGTCTACTTGGATCATAGCTATAAATACTATCACAAATATAACCACCACAGGCGACGAAGTTAATGAAAATATTATTGCCCAAAGTTCCCTAATTTGTGTTACTTGCTGTGGTCATGAAGAAGCTGGCTAAAGGATAATACTGCATCTCCAAGATATGGTAGAAAATAGCATAAAAAATATTGATGTACGCACTATAGATAGATAAGGGTCTAGATATAGTTTGGATTGCATTTGGAACAGGGAAGAATTAGAAATTTATTCCGGTCATGCTATAACTGCAGCAATTGGAAAGGAAACGGCTCGAAAGATACGTTGTACTACTGTACTGTTCAACCAGAAACAATACAAGTGTTAATGATGCAAGAAAATAATTGTTCATGACCAAAAATCGTCCGCTTGAATGTCTGCCACCGACAAAGGGTGCTTTATAAGCTGGATACATTTGGGAACAAGCAAACAAACGCACTATATGTGTACTATCTCCAACCGAATAGGGTTGGTGGATGAATGATTTTTCATGGCAGATGAAATGGCCGAACTTGTCAGAAATTTCTTATTCATGTAAAAAGCTAATACATTTATTAGCAAAATTGTGCAAAATCTGTAACAACAGGTGCGGCTCCATGAGTGTTGGCTTGTCTTGCATACTATTGTGCCACTGTAAAAACGATTGTGAAAAATGATGTGGTGTCGGCCGATGACTTTAAAAAAACAATGCTCATTTCTAATATTTTGTATGGTTTAGGCATAAATAAATACACATTTTCTTGTTAGTAAGAGGATATATTAAGTTCTCCTTTCTTTTACTTTATCAACTATATGCGAAGAAAATGTACCTATATTGATTCTTAGCCTATTTTTGACATGAAATGAAATCTTTGACCCCAGAAACATATAAATCGATACCAAACACTCTTTTGTATATGTAAAAAAAATTGTAACAACATTTCAAAACGTGTAGCCATTTTGTCATCTAGATTCCCATCACATTGGGCGATGCCTCCCCATCTTATTTCCAATATACATATAACCATAAACCACATTCTTACCAATGCAATGGTGATATTCCTGCAGTTTTTCAATGACTTCTGTTGTGTAGCACCTCCATACAAATTTTATTTAATTTAAATAAAATTTTAATTAAGAAAAATTATAGCACGTCTCCAATTATTAACAATTTTTAATTAAATTTAAAAATACAAATGTAGGTATTTTAAATTTTGTTATAAATATTTGCAATTAATTAGATATTGGCGGCTTTGAATCGGAGATATATGTACAATTTAAACTTAAGATATATGTACTTCAGATACAAATACCTTGAGATGAAGAAGTTATAGTAACAGACATATCTTACAGGAGTTTAAGTTAATTAATTAGTGGCACAACATTTCTTTATAATTTAGAGATGTAGTAAATTCTCTAAACAGTAAAACTATTTCCATTGTTAACTTAGATGAATAGATGTCTATTATATGTATTATAAAGATATTAAATGTACTATTTTATTTAAAAGAACAAAATGAATTAACTAATTGCCATATTTCCATTTAATTGACAAAATTAAATTGATAAAATTCATTTCGTCTTAGAGAATTCATGTCATTTTATTTTAACGACAATATTCATGGATCTGCTACTATAAAGAGCAACTTTTGCTTTATTGTTAAAGGAATTGCATTTCAAATACCTCGTTATTCTTTACAAGTCTCCTTGATAGGTCTCTTCTCACTCGTTTTCAGACCATTTTGAGTGTTACTTTTTGTTGCTATTTTCGAATTACAAAGTAGAATTATTTTTAATAAAATCCATTTCGACACCTCCTGCGTATGCCGTTTGCATTCCTCTAGAAATTCTTTTGGGCCATTAATAGTTCTTTATTATTTTTATTAGTAAAGTCTTTAGTGATAGTGTAATATTCTAAAAGACGACAGGCGGTGTCAGCTTTAACCTTTATTATAAAAACATCGTTTTATAACGTTTTCCTTTTTGAATTTGCAAAAATGTATACGGCAAGAAATTTTATGAGAAGATTCGAAAGAGCTAGTTTTTTATCTAAACTGTCTGGAAATACGTATAAGATGTCTATTTTTATCTCGTTAACCAAGTGATAACTTATATCATTATAATATAATAAACTATGAAGAGATTTAAATATAACTTGTTTGTAAACAAGTAATTTTAATTAAATCGCATTATTTACAACATAGTGATATTGGTAATTCAAGCAATTTGGTTAGTCGCTAGAATAATTTAAGTTATATGATTATGAGTTATAAGTTCTCAACCAAAGAATGATAAAAAATAAACGAAAAGTACAATATGAACAATTAGCCTATTATTAACCTAATTAATATAAGAATGAAAAAATATTGGTTTGAATAAAAAAATTAAATTTTATTCAAATTATCACCAAAGTTATCCCCCAGTACGCCATTAAAGTGACTGAGGATTCAGCAATGTGAAATGCGGAATAAAAAAGTTATATAGTAATTAGTGGGCCTACCGTGATTTCGAATGCATTCATACACTCTGTTAGGAAAGCTATCAATGTCGGCTTGCGGTATCTCATCTCAAGCCTCTTGGATATGAAGCCGAAGATCGTACAAATTATCCAGAGGATGGGGTAAATGTTCCGCTCTTTTTCCAATCATATCCCAGACATGTTTGATTGGAGATAGATCAGGTTACCGTACCGGTCATGGAAATATCATCATATTAGCATTTTGTAAAAAATTTGTCGTAACCCTTGGAGTATGAGGATGGACATTATCCTGCTGAAAAATTTGATTATTAACGCTTGTGAGTTAAGGCAATGCAACGGGTTCTAGCACATCTGTTATGTAATCAGCAGCATTTAAGTTACTTCGAATGAAGACTAATGGTGATCTACTGCCATAGCATATCCTACCCCAAATCACCACACCTTGGGTATGGACTGTCTGACGTTCAACGGCGAACTTAAAATTTTGGCGTTCTCCACGTTGGCACACAGTGGTTCCGCTCTGCCAAAAATACTTTTTGCTACCATCTTCCTTGAAAGTGGGAATTGTTTTTATAATAAAGTAGATAGGTTGAAGTTTTATTTACCGAAATATTTTATTATTTGAGGTTCTCACTATTATTGTAGACCACCTCAAAGTTGATCTTCCGGTTTCTCGCGAAAAAGGCCTGCATACATGTCTTAAAAATATGTGAAATAAAGTTATAGATTCTTAACTTTTATTAACGTATCATACAGGGTGGGGCAATAGTGCATCTGACTTTGATATCTCGTTACATCCAAATCGTTAGAAGAAAATCAATAATAATACAGGCGTGAAAGGAGGCCATAAAGAGGTTTCAAAAAAATGTTGTGATATACATGGCATCTCATTTTAAAAAACGTTAGTTGACCCTGTAGAATCGTCCTAGCTCACCCTGTGTATTCGAAAATAATTTCCGGTTAAAATTTTTTGTCTAGTTTACTTATGTTTTTAAATCAAGTTTCTAGCTATCATAGAACTCGACATTTCGAAGTCGGACGCACTATTTCCTCGCCCTATATGTCAATGGAAAGTGTATTTCTTTTACTTTTTAGAAATTGTTTGTTTCATTTCTAAGATACACTTTTTTTTATACAGTTTTTCTTCATGCCCATGCATGTTTGAAATTAAAAAGAAATATATTTTGACTAAACTTTCAGCTAATTGCCGGGTCAGCCCCGGTGAAGTGAAATACTATTTGTGACCAGTGACGGATTAAAGTATTTGCCGCTTTACGCAAACTTAAAATTTCCGCCTCTAATAATAATAGGAAAGTAGCTAATTTCACATTAAATAAAAAAGTGTAAGTTGTGATTTACTTAATACCTAAATAATAATTTCTAAATATGATAAAAGCGGCATAGTAAATTATGTCTATTCATTATTATGTTACAAGTTACAAAGTTATATAAGTGCAAGTTGTGCAGTCGAGCGAATTTTTATTATTCTGATTTTGCCTGCCGCCCCTAAAAATCTGCCGCCTTACGCCCGTGCGTAATTAGCGTATAGGGTAATCCAGCACTGTTTGTGACAGCTACTGCATTACCATGCATATATATGTGAAAATGAAAAATTTCCGAGGCAAGGTAGTATCACAGGTTTCTAACATGTAACGTCATTGATTTATTTCTTAAAATGTTTTTACATATACAAATCAATATATTATATAATTACAATACTAATTTTTTTATTGCTACTGGAATGTTTTCACGCAAGAGGATACACAATAATTGATAATAACTTTCACTAATAACTTTTATGATATTTTAATTAAAACAAACAGTATATGCATTTTATTAAATATATTTAATTTCAACATAGACTATAAAGTATAGCATTTCTGAGAGCATTTTATAATGATAAACAAAGGTGACGATACAGCAGAAATTATAACAATGACCTGAACAGCCAAAGTAAGTTTCCTAATGCTGACTAAGGAAAACTGAATGCGAATCAAAAAATTAAAATAGAAATGCTTCTGGGGTTTGGTCTAAGTAAAAGGGTGTCTTAGGGGTGACACGTCTCCCGCCCAGATGGGTGGCCTGGCCGGGGGTGTAGTGCAGTGTAGTTAGTTATACGTATATTGCATCTTGTATTTGTTTTAATGACCATTGAATAAAGTGTATCCGAAATTGTTATATCTTACCAATATGTCTTTTTTTGTTCCCCTTCACTTATCGACCAAAAATATAAGAATACCTCTCCTTTGTCAAGCGAGTTACATTTTAATATTTCATTCTAAACTAACGTAAGAAGCGATGGGGTAGTCAACCCCTTAGTGACGTACGGTGGAGGTACCATGGGAGTGGCTAAAGCCGTTACGTGACATTTGGGGAGACACCAATCCTTCGTGACGTCCGTTAAATCGCCATATGTGACAGTACAATATTTTTCTTAATAGTATTTCGTTGTTTTAAGAAAATGAACATTTCTATAATACAATATACTACACTTAATGCAGATTAGACTACGAATGGGTCATTGAAATCCGCGTAGTCTCCTGGAAAAATATATATTTTGTGATAACCTTAAGATCTGTACGTATCCAACAATTCTTAGACTTCTGAAGAAACTTAAACATTTTTCGGGTGAAAAATTTGATCCAAAATTCAACGAAAAACTATTGAAGTGATTATATCATGCGGAATGATAAGAGAAAATTCAAAGACGTCCATAAGAAAAAAATCGGGTCGAAATTATAACCCATTTTGGAAAAGGCATGTCAAATAACTACTGTTACTGAATATTTTATGAAATCGGCACTGAAATAATATAACTTTTGTCCTATTTAGCCGACCTTATGTCTCCAAATGTTGTTAAGATGGATGGTGTCAAATCAAAAATGGAGTCAACCCGATATAGTACAATACTTTAAAAAATTTTATAATTTGTATATTAGTTAAAATAGGTACACAGAACGTTATAACATGAGAAAAAGAAGTAATCTCTCTAATGGTGTCACTGGTGTCAGCCCTTCAGAATTTTATAATTACTTATTGCGTTCAAGAATTTACGTAAACAATATTATCTGGTGGAATATCCAACCAATAGTTTATTTTAGACAAATTTACATCAACGTTCATTAAAAATGTTTGTTATGTCTCTTCAAATACAAAACATTTAAATAGTTTTTCCAGTATGTTCACATAAGTAAATAAAAAGGTAGACATTGAACTGATATTTTGTTTTTATCATAAGATAGCACTGGAAACTTCACAATTACAACAAACAGCCTGTATATAATTCAATTTTCATATTTCGATTAAAAATCCTGTACCAACAAAAGCAAAACCCTAATTATTTTAACTTATACTTTAAAAAAAAGCAGTTGTTGGCATTTTAAATCGAATTCCAATACTATGTAGAAATTCGGTTCAAACCATTAAAAACACAGAATAAGTTGTAACGACACGTTTCAAAAAAATCAAAGTTTCCCGCAGAGAGAAGTGTTCACAATAAATTTTTTTGTCAACTGGACTTCATCGAGCGCGGACCACCCACAGCTACATAATTTTTTTCCAGCTCTCTTGATAAAATTTTAAAACCAGAGCACGCGGAACGGCGCCAGAACCAATGCCAGTCAAATTTTATATCATAAACTTAGTTTCTGTGATTGCACACAACTGATTATTAATTTTTTGATTAATTAAAATACTATACAGTATTATGCGATTATGGATTATGGTAAATAAATTAATGGTAGTTTCAGTCTACGAAGCAGACATTTTGCAAGGAGTTAACAATGTGCGAGTTAATACTCGTACATTGTGGAGCAAAAAATGTATTCAATAAATTATACCTTTCTTACGCATTGTTAAAATGAAAAATACGCAATCTATTGTCTAAACAAACAAACTGAGAAAATACGTCTTAATTAACTAAAATTTTAGTTAGAGAATTTCATCAGAATAAACAAACTGAAAATTTACTTTTGTTGTTACAATTTGTGTTGATGTAAACAATAAAAGTTACTTATATTGGTTGATAATAGATTTTTCTGGACGAGATATCTAACACTGATTATAATTTAGAGTTCATTATGCAGATATTATTTGATATAATTATTTGTTTCAATTGCAGATTAAAGTTAAAATATACAGAGTGTTCCGACGTTTACCTTTTAAGCTTTGATAAAACCAGCAAAATAATAGGAGTTTGCTATATTAAACATATCGATAACCCAATTGTTTGCAAGATACAAGAATCAAAAATAAATGCTTACCTTACTTCTATCACTGCGAAATCCCAAACTCAAAAAAGAAAAGTGACATAATCGCCTACAAATTGTAAATTAAAATTTTAAAATTAAATTTTGACATTTTGGTTGTTTTTAAATGTTTAGTTATTAGTTTAAGTAAATAATGTTATTGTCATCGAAATATTTCACAGAAAAGCTGAAGCAAAATTTTACACACTGATTATGATGTAACAGAAACAAACATGCAGCAGCAATTATATTTTTATAACTTTTATACATATGGTACAAAATGACATACACACCTCACAAGAATTATTGCATCACGTAAAAGTGTCAGTTTGTTGTGTGTTGTTATATTTCTATACTCTTTGCCGTGGTTTCATCGTTAATTTAAATTCTGTGCTAAATTATAGGATTATAGATGCTCAACAACATTCAACACGTCATTTACGGATGAAGACGCCATACCAGCAGTTGCTGTGATTAAAAATGGGCGAAGTCAAAGGTACGTGGCTAACATAATTGGTGTTCAACAGAGTACTAATTCAAATTTCAAGACTTATCAGACATTATAGGAAGACTAAACAGTATTCAGGTGGGAAAGATAAGGACGTAGGAGAATTACTATAGCTGTAGATGATCACTTTTTACAAATTACAATCTTAATAACTTGACATTGCATCGCTCGATTGCTTCAAACTGAACTCTTAGCAGCTATAAATGTAAACATTTCTTTACAAACAGTTAGAAATCGTCTCCGAGAACAGAATTTACGACGAATGGTTCCAGTCACAGGCCCACGTCTTACCAGGGAACACACCGAGTTGCCCGTTACAATTTGCTAGGGGAGCACATTGACTGGGGTCTTGAGGAATGGTCCAATGTACTCTTTATGGACGAATCGAGATTTTGCCCATATTTGTCAGACAGACGTATGCCAGTATACAGAAAGCCAGGTGAGCATCATTTCCATTGTAACTTTCGACAAACAAAATTTTTGGAGGTAGATTCACCATGATGGGAAGGAATGCACGATAACGCAGAACCCAACATCATTGTTCCACTCGCAAAACTGATTTTTTTATCAAAAAAATCACTACCACAGTAACATTTCTGAAAAGTCAACTTATAATCAAAAAAAAAAAAAATCAATTAAATCAAACAAACAGTTCGGAAAAAAATTAACATCAAACTTATGGTAAATTTCAAATGATGCGATAATTCTTTTTTTATTTTATTTTTACTTTCTTATACCCAATATAATAAATACATAGATATAAATAAGTAAATGTCTTTATTGTGTAAAATAGAAGGAATTTAACACAAAAGGTTAGTGATATCAAAACTACTAACCTAGGATACCATTGGTATAGTATTAGTACAGTATAAACTTATGATTTTATCCAGCATATTATGATAGTACAGTATATAATATCCAATATTACAATATGTGTATATCTAACGTATATCTAGTTAAGTATATCTACAGTATATGCACATATAATATATATCAAAAACAGTATTTATCTATATGATGTCTAGATTTTATCACTATTTTATCACCGTTTAAAACAATTTTAAATTTGTTTAATTCGCCGTTCAAAATCAGAGACTTTAGTTGACGTTTTGGTACATTTGTTGATTTATTGTGTAGTTGTGGAGGTAGATTGTTATAGACATAAGTCGAGAGGTAGGTAAAGGATGATCGAAATGTTTCATATTTAGGCCTTGTTGTATGCAATTGGTCGTTTGTATATCTCAAGTTTCGGTTATGCATAACATTTCTCGCAATTAGTTTATCATAGAGATAAATAGGTTTTTGCGTTAGGATGACATTATTTAATAGTGAGGTGAAATGTAGGAAGCACCTCTCATTTATTTTTAGTAGTTGTAACTCCCTGATATGTGATGTTATATGCTCGTAGATAGAACTATTTGTTACAAATCTAATACAGATATTCTGGATTTTTTCAAGTTTGTTTGCTTCTGATAAATTTAGACAAGGCCCATAAACATAATCACAGTAGTTGACGTGTGATAAGACTAAGGACTCACATAACAGTAGTTTAGTGGCCCTATCAAGGATATTTCTAAAACTTGAAATCTGTTTAAAAGAACAGAAACATTTTCTAAGGACTTCTGATATATGAGGAATAAAGTTTAAATTTTTATCAAAGGTTAGCCCCAAGTTCTTCACCTTGTCAACTTGTTCAATAATTATATTGTCAATTGATAATCGAAAGTGAGTAAGAACTCTTAATTAATTTGCAGTGCCAAAGATTATATTTTTACTTTTATTTGGATTTAATAGGAGTGAATTCTGAAGAGTCAATTTTTTATTTCATTTAAATCATGATTAATTTTGGTTTGGGCTTCCTCAGGCTTCGTCACATCAAAAGCAAGGTAGTAGTAGTAGCTACTTATTTTACTAGGCAAGTAGGCCACAATGGGCCCTTTTTACCTAGGGACCTACTGTTTAGCGTGAACTCCGAACCACGGTCCTCGACTGTCAACTAACCCACCGCCTGGGCCTGCCCGCCTGCACCGCTAGTAGAGTGGCAAACCTCCTGGGTAGGTCTCTTCGACCCTCCACCCGGGCTCGCCTCTCCGCCTGCATCAGGTTAGCGGCCTTCCCGGGATTGTCTGTTGACAGCCTACCGACTGTTAGATGAGCTATCGTTCATCCATCCAATTGCCGGACTCGATCAGTGCTGCTTAACTTCACTGATCGAATATCGGATATTAAACGGATGTCCATACCTCATCCCCCAAAAGCAAGGTAAAGTTGTATATCGTCAGCTTACATGTGCAGGGAACAGTACTTCGTGACTTGTGGCAAGTCTGCGGTGTAGATGTTAAAAAGCAAGGGCCCCAAGATCGAGCCTTGGGGCACTCCCGAGAGTAGCAAACGTTCGTTAGAGAGTCTTCTTCCACTTGTGGTGTTAAGACATGCATATTGAAAACGATTTAGTAGATAAGACGTGAGCCACATTAGGATATTATCCTCTATCCCGTAGAATTTTAACTTTTTTATTAGCAGTTCAGTATTTAAGGAATCGAAAGCTTTTGACATATCTAATAAGGTCAAGGAAGTTACTTTATCAGAATTAATTGACGTCAAGACATCATCGAGAATAGCGATCAAGGCCGAGGATGTTCCGTGATTCTTTCGAAAGTCGGACTGTACTTTGGGAATAACATTATTGTCTAGCAAATAAGGTGTTAGTTGCCCGTGGATGACCGCCTCCGCTATTTTTGAGGAAACTGAAAGTAAGTTAATTGGTCTAAGGTCCAAGATGGTGCTTATCTTGCCATTTTTGGGTGTTGGTTTAACTAATACCTGTTTCCAGATTAGGGGGATTGTTCCGGTTTCAAATGAAAAATTTATAATATGTGTTAGAGGTTCTGCTATATATGGTAAGCTTAATTGTAGAATTTTGCCTGAGATACCGTCATATACAACTGTGTAAGGTTTTTGTTTTAAGATTAAATTGTGAATAACTTCTACTGAGACATATTGCAATTCGAAGTTACTATGTGAGTAACGGTTATACTCGAATTGTGATAGATAATTTTCAGGAATGTTACTACGTGGTATAGAATCTATAAAGAAATTGTTAATACTGTTTTCATCGCAGAGGTTTTCAGGAAGCGGTGAAAAATTTTGCTTACATTTAATGACTCCGTTAGATTTTAAAGTAGACCATAAGTTTTTTGGATTTTTGGTATTTTGGTTAATATGGTAATTTAGAAAAGCTTTTTGTTCATTTTTCAATGCAGTGTTGTAGATGTTTCGCATCTCACAGAAGTATTTTCTGTCTACAGGTGTTCTACTGCTTTTAAACCTGTTCCAAGCTTTAGTTTTGATTTTTTTTTATGGCCCATAGAGTGTCAGTGAACCAAGGTTCATGTGGTTTTTTGTTACTAATAGTCTTAGTTATGAGTGGGGCGTGGATGTCAAATAGTGCAATTAATGGATCATTGAAAAAGAATAGCTTTTAATTTACATCAGTCATTGTATACATGCAATGCCAATCAATGCTAATTAGATCAATAGGGAATTTTTCTCTGTTAAAATTTGAGAAAGATCGGAAGGTTTTTGCTATATTTGAATTTTCACAGTTTGTATCTACAGCACAGAACACAGTATTATGATCTGCGATACTATGATCTAAAACACCGGATTTTGAGATACTTAAATTTTCACTTACTATAATTAGGTCAAGAAGAGACACTGATTCTGAGCAGACTCTGGTAGGTGAGTTGATTAATTGAGTACAGGAGTGTTCATAGATAATATTGTTCAAAAATATTGATGCACTACTAATTTTTATCATATTTATTTTAAAGTCATCTAAGACGATAACATTATTATGCCCGCATAAATATAAATGCTCAAATAAATCATAGATAATTGTAAGATTTACGTAGTTTACATGTGGTGGTTTATACAGAACTACAACAATAAGAGAGTTTGTAGGAACGCACAATTTTATGACAAGTAATTCAATTTGATATGTACATTTAAAGTCAATTTTTTTCAAATTTGATGTCTGTACTTACGTAGGCAGCGACACCGCCACCACGGCCAGCGCGATCATTTCTTAAGAGGTGGAATCCTGGTATGCAGAACATCTCATCGTTGTGGGAGAAATTTAGCCAAGTTTCAGAGATGGTGATAATTTTGAAGTTATTTGAGTTTACAAAGCGTTTTATGTCATGAAATTTGTTTGTTAGCGATTGAGCGTTAAAATGGCAGATGTTGAGGGTGTTCTGTAATTCAGAATTTTTTTCTTTATTTATCTTTTCTCTTCGTTTGCCTCGGGGGCTCTCCGGCGTAAAAAAACGATTTATAAAGCGATTAATACATACATATTGTGACCAGATGTCAGGATTTAAAAATTCTTCAACATAATTTACTGGCACAGATATTTTAAATGATGTGTATTTTTCAGGATGTTTTGCATCCATTTGTTCGCAAAGTATTTGTGGAATTTTAATATCATCCGTTAAGTACTTCTTCAATGCATCAGCTGTTAATTCTAGGTCGCAGTTAAAGACGTGGTAATCCACGTATTTAGTGATGCCTTTGAAAATAGAATTTTCTTTTAAGTTGCCGTATATTAGGCTTTTTTTGCGCATCGTATGCCTTTTCTTTCTCTTAACGGGCTCCCATTTTCCATTATCGTATTGTTCTTCCTCCTCTTTCTTGGGTTGTTTGCCACTTGTTTTGTTGGCATTTGTTTTCTCTGGATCACTCCCTGTTTGTTTATCTACTACTGGAGTAACCGCTATGTTCTTGTCTTGTATGACTCTTATTGCTGTTGTTTTTTCTGCTTCTTCATATGGTAGTTTCTTATGCACTACACTTTTAACGTCACTTTTGTTTCTACTTCCATTTGATACGATGTTACTCCACGTCGGATTACGACTTGTAGTAATATGTATTAATTGTATGTTACTTTCACGTAAAATTACTACTTCCTCTTTCAGTGCTATTATTTCATCCTGTAGTTTCTTTGTTTCACATTTCGTTACTTCTTTTAAGATTTCCTTGAATTCCTCACTTTTCAGAAATGATATAATGGCTTCATTATTGCTGCTGCTTTGGCTTGATCTCAGATTGGGCGGCATTGTAGTTAGTCGTGTGCGAGTGGGACACACTGAGTAAGGGCACGTTTCACACTATTGCACATTTTATGATGCACTATTATTGGGCTGCTTATGACCCTGCTGAGGATTTTTCCCAGCAATTAAATCTTTCATGAATGATTGCAACACTAGTCTATAGAATTTAAACTTTGCTTTTATGTCTGTACCCTACGACGGTAGAACTACTAATAAGGAAGTATAGTAACCGTGATTTCTTTCGACCTCGAGATTTTGATTGATTTATACGTGTTGAACCCTCCTGAATCCATTCTGACATTTTCCGAATGATGTCTCTCGGTGCGTGTGCGTGCGCGTGGGTGCGTGCGCGTGTGTGCGTGTGTCCGCGATAATTCAAAAAATGCTAATAGGAGACTTACCAAATTTGGCAGTTCAGATTGTCAATAACATTTTAGGTGACACATTAAATTTGGTGAATGTTGTACCACCAGAAGAGACACAATGAATGAAAGAAGAAAAAAGGTACAATTTCGGGGAAAAAATTTAGACATTTTTATTGCATTTCTGTACGAATCTCGACGAAATATAATAATAATAATAATAATAATAATAATAATAATAATAATAATAATAATAATACAAACATTACATAACGAACAAATAGAAAACTTGAGAAACTACTTTCAAAACAAAACCGTATCACTTCACCAAGCCATCGTTAAAGCAGACAAAGAATACACACCACTCAATCTAAGACAAGAAAACATGCAGGACATACACACACTCACAACTGAACAGAAGAAAGAAAAATGGTCAAGAAAAACACTACATGGCAACCACTACAACATCATGCAAAACCCAAACATAGACAAACAACTTTCATACAAATGGCTCACAACAGGACAGCTCTTCCCAGAAACAGAAGGATTTGCTCTAGCAATACAGGATAATGTCATAGCCACAAGAAACTACAGAAAATATATAATCAAGGAAACCATAGATACAGACACATGCAGGAAATGCCACCAATACAGAGAAACAATAGAACACATAACAGGAGGGTGCAAACTACTAGCGGGAACAGAGTATACAGACAGACACAACACAGCAGCAAAGATTATACATCAAGAACTTGCAGTTAAACATCAACTCATAAAAACACACACACCATACTACAAATACACACCAGAAAACATACTGGAAAATGAGGAATATAAATTATACTGGGACAGAACACTACATACAGATAAAACAGTCACAAGCAACAGGCCAGATATCACACTTATCAAAAAAGCAGAAAAGAAGACATATATAATAGACATTGCAATACCGAACGATACAAACATCATACACAAAGAGCAAGAGAAAATTACCAAATACACACCCTTAGCAATAGAACTGAAAGAGCTCTGGAAACAAGAAAGCATAACAATAGTACCAATTATTATGTCCGTTACAGGTATCACAACAAAGAACTTCCCCAACCACATTAGAACATTAGACATACACACAAACATTCATACAAGCATACAAAAAGCAATTTTACTTAAAACAACATCAATAGTCAGAAAATTCTTACAACAATAAAGGAAGAACATGTGACTTGGTCAAGACCCGTCACATGTCACAATACCGTTAAACGTGAGAAACACGAAATAATAATAATAAGGGGTGCAAAGGACCGGCAACCTCCACGTTGGTGCACCCTGGACAGGCAGAGGCAACTCTGCCTGACTAATGCCGGCCGGGAGTACCAGGGCTAACCACCCTGGTACTCTTACAGCTCGGGTTCCATATAACCTAAGAAGGGCCCCTCACAATCGACCTCAATCGGATGGAGGTCAAGGACAGATGGGAGGGGCCTTACCGGACGGTCCTAACAATGATGAAACGGCAACGGTACATGGACGCTTTAAGTGGACGAGGGAACTTCGGGATGACTTGCTGACCTGCCGCGAGAGTAGCGAACCTGAGCGAAGGGGATACATGGCGCGAATGCATGCACTTTGGTGCGAAATGCATCCAGAGCATCGCGCCTTCTCTCAACAACATCTGAGAGATCAAGTATCCTTTCTGCTCAGGACAGGTTACGTAAGGGCACCCCGTCAGCTGGAAGAACTGCCAGCCGCAGTCCCACCGCGGCAATTACCAGCTGATGGGGAACATCCTTTAGAGTTCACCGGTGTAGACTTAAGGACGAGGGTTAGCCTTAACACCAGGGCTAACCTAAAGCCACAAGACCTGGCTAGAATGGACGCGGTCATCGATGAGGAAATTCCGGAAGATGTAGACATCTGGCAAATCAACTGTGCCGTGTACAACGCCGCGAAGCAACTCGTCCCCCGTGAGAGGTCAACCAATCACGGGGTCGAGAAAGCCAAGCGGCGTGTACAAAAATCGAAGGCAAAATACAGTCGGCCAGACAACACGCTTCTCGGATCCAGAGTGTGGTGGAATATAAGACGACTGGTAGAGTTTTTACTCCCAGGATCCGGCGCATAGCTGCCGGATTAAGACGTCAACACCATACTCTAAATCTGACAGTGATGCTTACCATCAAGCAGCACTGTCTAGATAGGATCCGAGCGCTCATGGCGATAAAGAAAACATTGAAGAGGCGGGTGAGGAGTATGGAACAAAACAATTTGTTTCGTACGAATCCAGCCCGCCTCTTTCAAGAGTCACAGCGTGTTGTCGAGAATCCGCCGACTGTAGAAGATGTCGAAACCTTCTGGAAGGGAATCTACGAAACGCCGCGTCCATTCAATAGCGACACTCCATCAATTGCACACTTCGAGGCTCTGTGTCACAGACATCTTGAAGAGCCAGAAGAAGTGTGCCCGGCAATCAGTACGGAGGAAGTCCAACAAGCACTTGTTGGGACCAAGAACTTCGCTGCCCCGGGCCCAGACGGCATTAACAACTGGTGGTGGAAGAAATTTCCTTCCAATCACCGCCGTCTGGCGCGAGTTTTCAACTCATGGTTGAACGAGGGGCAGCAGATTCCGGACTGGTTCGTCGAGGGACGTACTGTGCTAATCCCCAAAAAGGGGGATCTTTCCGACCCGAGGAATTATAGGCCGATCACTTGCCTTAACTCCTGCTACAAGATATTTACCCGTATCTTGTATGCTAGGACGCTGAGGTCTGTTGATCCGGTCTTCCAGCAGATACACGAACAGCGTGGTGCCAAGAAGGGCATGGCAGGTTGCAAGGACAGCCTGCTGATAGACCGCTGTATTACACAGGATTCTGTGCAATACAAGCGGAATCTATCGATGGCCTGGATTGATTACCGCAAGGCATTTGATACAACATCGCATGAGCTATTGTTGTACTTGCTCGAATGTCTTGCGGTACCAGCACCACTAGTGAGATGCATAGAACAGCTGCTGCCGCTCTGGAAGACCCGCTTCACCATAACATCAGGTGCACAGCGGGTCACGACAGGGCAGGTGGCATTTAGGAGAGGAGTTTTCCAGGGTGACTCCCTGAGTCCTCTCCTCTTCTGCATCTCACTGCTGCCGTTGTCTGTTGGGCTCCGCCAAACCCGCGGATATCAATGTGGGCCACCCAGCGACCGGAGGCATAAGGTCACCCATCTATTTTATATGGATGACCTTAAACTTTATGCCTCCGGAGAGCGCGAACTACAAAACGCTCTTAGGGTGGTCGAAGAATATACGCGGGCAATTGGTATGGAGTTCGGATTGGACAAATGTGCAGTCGTCCACCTCAAAAGAGGACGATGCGGGGAATTTCCTGAAGACGCGCAGCTCGCAGACGGAAGCATCCTAAGACATCTGGATGCCGGAGAGACCTATACATATCTGGGTGTGCAACAAAGGCACATCCAGGATGTATCACAAATAAAAGATTCTCTCCGCGGCAAGTACAGACACCGCCTCCGAAAGATTTGGTCTTCCGAACTTTCGGGGAAGAACAAGGTGTCTGCAACTAATATGCTTGCCGTTCCGATTCTGCTCTACTCCTTCGGAGTAGTAAAGTGGAGGGTAGATGAGCTGCGTCAATTAGACAGAGATACCCGCAAGATGATGAATATTCACAGAAGTATTCATCCTAGATCGTCCGTTCCTCGTGTGTACCTCCCACGTCAACGGGGGGGCCGAGGACTCTTGAGCTTGGAGTGTACGCATGGCAGAGTAGTACTGAGTATGGCATGTAACATACTCAGGAGCTCAGATCCCCTCTTGCGGTTCGTAAAACATCACGAAACTGTAGGAGTGGGAGCAGGATTGTTCAAGGCAGCAAAAAGAGCCGCAGATGAACTCGGTCTCGCATTTGACATCAGGCGAGGAGGCCGGCGAGGTGCTGATGTTGAGTCAGTCACCGAACTTCAGCCAAATCGTCTGAAAGCCCGAATTAGAGCTGCCGAACAGGAAAATCTGTTTCGGCAGCACGTCGATAAACCCCAGCATGGTGTCTTCTATAAGAACATTGAAACACTGGGTTTATCGACCAGGCTGACCTTCGCCTTTTTAAGGTCAGCAGGGCTTAAGTCGGAGACCGAAGGATTCATTATGGCCTGCCAAGATGGTGTTATCAACACCTTGGTCTACCGTAGCCGCGTGTGGCGTGTAGAGGTTCCTGATATCAACTGCAGGACCTGCCATCAGGCGCCGGAATCGCTCATGCATTTACTTTCTGCATGCCCCATATATGCGATTTCGGCCTACATCCACCGACATAACGCGGCCTTACGAGTGCTATACTACCATCTAAGGCACTCGTACGGGGTAGACCAGACACCAGTGCTGCCTTACGTCCCCGGAGATATTGAGTCCGTTGTCGAGAACGAGAAATGCCGGATTTACTGGAACTACTCGTTCCCGACTGTCAGGCTAATCCAAGCCAACAAGCCTGACATAGTCCTCCTCGACCATCAACTCAAGGTGATGTATGTCATCGAGTTCTCGGCACCTGCAGAGAAAAACATCACCTTGAAGGAGGAGGAGAAACGGACTAAATATCGAGATCTCCGGTACGAGCTCCAAGTGCTGTACCCAGGCTACTCGGTAAAGATGGTCATCCTTATAATCGGTGTACTCGGAGGGATAAAGCCTACGCTGCTCTCGGAACTGAAGATCATACCGGCCTGCCAAAAACCAGCCGAGTGGCTGGCAGGTCAAATGCAGAAGGCGGTCATTCTGGGTTCTCTCCGTCTACTTAGGGCACACGATTCTGGTATCTACAGTCACTAACCCTGCGGGATGTGGGGAGTGGCTGTAGTTGATCCGCCGGCGCGACTCCCGTGAGGCGTCGGAGGCCACGGGAGGACTGACCGGCATCGGGAAACCGAAAAACAAAAAAAAAAAAAAAAAATAATAATAACTTGACTTTATTTATCTTCTAAACAATTTATAAAAAGTATATTTTCATGGGAATGGCGACGTTCAACAGTGTTGCTCTTCCACATAACCATTCCAGTTTCACATAATAATATCAAAAGCGCATTTATATATATACACATATATACACATATATACACATACACATATATACACATATATATATATACATATACATATATACACACATATATATACACAGATTGTACCTATTTGGCTTAATTATTTCTAGTATTAAACAACAGTTTTTTGATCTGGTCTCTGAACTTGGGCAAACTAGAAGCTGATTTAAGGTTAGAGGGTAAATTATTATATAATTTAGTAGCATTATATACGAAGGATCTTTCAAATTGGGCAGAACTATGCCTCGGCACCGTATACAGGTCTCGAGATCGCGTAGGACAGTTGTGCGTAAAACTACCTTTAATTAGTTTTTTGAACAAATATTCCGGAACTTGTAGATTATTTATTTTATAAATTAGACACGCCATATGGAGTTGAAACCGTTCATCTAAGTTTAGCCAATGTGACTCTCTGAACTTATCTGAGATGTGGTCAAATTTTCGTAGACTATAAGAAAATCTCAAGCAAGACTTTTGAATCTTTTGTAAACTATCTTTATCTTTACTTAACAAGGCAGGCCAAAAAAACAGTATCACAGTAAGAAATGTTACTTAATATTAAAGCATCACAAAGTCTTAACTTTACATCTGTACTAAGAAAATCTTTATGAATGTACAGTGTTCTTAATTTACAATAAGATTTTTTTCACCAAATTATTGACATGCTCCGTGAACCTAAGATCCACATCAAGGTACAGTCCCAAATTTTTACAAGAGTTTGTAGGAACTAAGATCACCCCATTAACAATAATATTAAAATCAGGATTATTCACAACTGTATCCTTGTAAGAACCGAACACTAATAATTCTGTTTTAGACTCATTGAGAATAAATTTATGTGCTCTAGATATTTTAGAAATAGTAAGCAGATCGGAGTTTATTTTAGAAACAGAATTGCCAATGTCATGCAAGTGAAAGTAACAATAAATTTGCGTATCATCAGCGTACTGATGCATTTTACAACATTTTAAATATTTAGAAAAATCGGCAGTGTAAATAGCAAAAAGCAGAGGACCTAAGATGCTACCTTGAGGCACCCCTTGATTAAGAACAGCAGTTTCAGAAAATTCACCATTTACAAGAACTTTTTGAGTTCGATTGGATAGGTAATTTTTTAAAGAATGCGACTGCAGCAGTACTCACTCCAAAATGTTTTAATTTGGAACACAGAATCAAATGATCTAGCGTATCAAACGCTTTGCTATAATCTAACAGTATCAAAACAGTATTCTTTTTTTCATCAGTGGCTGCAAAAATATCATCTGTCACTTGCAGCAAAGCAGTGGCTGTACTGTGATGGGCCCTAAAGCCAGATTGCGTTGGCGGTAATATTTTATTTTTGTCGAGAAATAATCTGAGCTGCTCAGAAACAATTTTTTTCAAGAATTTTTGATAAAGTGGGCAATAAGCTAATGGGTCTAAAGTGAGATACTAGTGATGGATTACTAATTTTTGGCACAGGTATAACAATAGCCGATTTCCAAGGCTGAAGATAATGTCCACTTGTTAAACATTTATTAATAATAAAGGTAAGATGTTCACTTAAGTGAGGTATAACTAAAGAAATCATTTTAAGATCAATTCCATCCGATCCCTTGGCATTAGATTTAATAGTGGATATAATTTTTTCTACTTTTTCAACAGAAACTGTATCAAACCTAAACCCCTGTAAACTTACATCATTGTTTTCTTCGTAGTTTTCAGAAATAAAATTATCATTATTATTGGGATGTACCCGAGGTACACTACTTAAAAAGAACTCACTAAAGGAATTCGCATCTGTGACAGCAGAACAAGGGTTGCTTGCATCTGGGCTAATATTCAATGCTTTTAGTGTTTTCCAGAATGCTTTGGGGTCTTTTTTAAATTGATAATTTAAGTATGCTTTTTTTTCTGATTTAACCGCGGTATTAACCAGATTTCTAATGATTTTATAGTCATTCCATGTAACTTCCGTTTTATTTTTTTTTATATTTTAAAAGTGATTTGTCTCTAATTTTCATCATAATCTTCAAATTATCTGTCAGCCAAGGGGCACGAGGCTTAGTTATTCGTACAGATTTAAAAGGTGCATGTTTATCAAACAAATATGACAATTTACTATTCCAAAAATTGACCATCTCGTCGACACTTTCGAGGTTATATATTATATCAAACTCAATCAAATTAAGGTCTTCTATAAATGAATCATAATTAAACTTAGAATAGTCTCGAAAAGTGTGAAAAATAGCAGGTTGACGTAACTTATTTATTTTCAAATTACAAGTGACTAAACTGTGATCGGAAATGCCATCCATTTTAAGGACTTCACTATTTATGGGTAAATCTAGACTAGATGTAATAATAAGATCAATCAGGGTACTGGAATTATCAGTGATACGAGTTGGTTGCTCAATTAATTGATGTAAGCCATACTTATTAAGCAAAGAATTGAATAAATTAAAATTATGACTGTTTTTGTTTAAATAATCTACATTAAAATCACCCCCAAATAGTATATAATCAAATCCTGGTAAGAAATTGATTAAAACATTTTCAACACTTTCAATACACGCTGGCAAATTTACATGAGGTGGTATATACAAAGTGCCCAGACAAAGCCTTTTACCTTTAATATTAATACTTATCCATAACTGTTCAATAGGCCCATTATTAGGAACATCTAAAATTTTAAATTTGACTGCCTCCTTCACATAAAACGCTACTCCACGTCCTCTTCCTTCTCGATCATTTCTAATAAATTTATAACCAGGAATTCGTATAGCACTGTCAAGGGTATTTTTATTTAAAAATGTTTCTGAGAGTCCAATAATATCATAAGATTCTCTAGTTACCAGTTCAGAGAACAGATCAAAACCCGTATTAAACGATCGAATGTTGAAATGACAAAAATTAAACCATTTGCCGTGCATGAATCCAACAAGTAGCTCCTATATAGGTTAGAAAAAACTATAATTTTATCAGTATGGTAAAATATATGAAAAGTACTATTTTATCCATATAATAAGAAACTATGCTATATGTAACTTAATGTGTTATTTGTGACATTCTTTACAGCAAGTAAAAAGGCATAATTTTTACTAAATTAATAATTACTCTAATTAGTATTCAATATTGAACAGATAGAAAAGATATAATGTTAATGTATTATTATAAAGAAGTTTATCTTAATATAAAAATTTCAAATGAATATAAAAGAAAAATAAATCAAGATGAAAAAAGACATACAAAAAGCTATAAAAAGAAACACTTATATTTATATGCCTTCCATATCGATATGTGCGTGGCCAATAATTACAAATCATCGAAGTTATTAATTACAATTTTTTTCATTATTATGAAGCGCTCGGATCTTTCCACCAGACGACCAGGCCTGACTTTTTTCCAAATTTATTTTTCGCGGCCAGTAACAACTTATACCTCTCTTTGGTGAGATCCTCATACATCGAGATGCCAGTACTTTTTAATAGTTTTTTTTGCATTTAACACTTCAGCTCGCTTCCAATTAGTAACAAAGTTTACCAAAATTACTTTTCCATTCTGATTTTCCTTTCCAACTCCAAATACACTATCAATGTCTTCAGATCTGCATTTGATATTTAATTTATCATTAATAAAAGACAGTATAATTTCCATAACATCTTCCTGCTCACTGTATTCGAATCCGAGGAAACGTAACGAATTTCTTTTAGCATGCTACTCATTAAAAGCACTTATTGCTTCAAGCACTTTAATTGACTTTTCATTTAACGTGACAAAATTAGAAAGAGACTTTATGGAATCATTTATTTTGTCCAGCTTCTTATCGATTTTACTATCATACTGCTTAACAAAGTTATTACACCTTGTTTATCATTTCTTCAGTAAACATCTCCGAGCAAACTTGTTTTAATTCTGACCTTATTTCTCTCTTGCTAGCAGTCATTGCCACGACTTTATTCAACTGGTCCAATATATAGCAGATAGTGTCAATGCAGGAAATGGAGGCAACTAGCTTATTAACAATATTCAGGTATTATTGTTAATTATTGTTAATATTTACTTGATTTACTTCTTCGCCTATATCTTATACAACTATATAACTGTTCACAACTTGCTCACATTTAATATAAATGATTTACCATACAGTTTATCAGGAGCGACTTATACACGACTTATTCACGCGCTCGCATATTAGTATTACTGAAATATAATGAAAAAACATAACTTTATGGAAAAAATCTCTCTGCATGTGTGTAGTATCGCGATAGCAGCTACAGTTTTTGAGATAAAGCTTTCAAATTTGGTACACCTGTTCTAAAGGCCAAAGACAATGATAAATTCGATGATGAGCAAAATTGGCCAGCTGAAAGGAGGTCCACGGGACTCAAAACTTTTTTGTATTTGCTTTTACAAAAAAACATATTCCTGATGAAAGATTATAAATCATGTCTACTATATCAAGCCAATAAAATATATTTTCCAATTACTTAAATAAAGCTGATGTAAACTTAAATTTTTTATACATTTGACCTCATAAAATGGGGTTAGGATAAATTTAACAGTTTGACATAAAATGTCAATGTCAATAAAAAAGAAATTATTAAAATATATGACATGAATTATTATTGACAGTAGCGAATGACGATGATAATTAATTATTTAAAAATTTTAATGAAACATTTCAAGGTTACGCTGTTAAAATTTAATTGAGGTAAGTGAAGAATTAAATAGAATATTTTTTTTACATCAGAATGGTATATACTGGTATAAGAAAGTTATGTGCTGGCCACAGCAGATATTTTCTTGTACAGTTTTGCATATATTTCTTCCATAACTTTAGTGAAAGTAAAAGAAAATGCAAGTTTAATACGTTTTTTCACTTATTTGAAACATTCTTTAAATAACTATTTAAAACTTTGGACAATAGTGTACTGCATGGAACTCGATAAAAATGTAAATCGTATAGGTATAAAAAAACTTTTCTTTGTGACCATGTTTCTTAATAACTTAAAAAGTGTATTTCTTTACTGGTATCAAGATCATTTATGAAAAAAAGATAAGCTTTTATTATGTTCGGATTATTGAATATTAGGTAGGTCCATAAAACATTGAGGAATATTAATTCCAATTGCAAATTTATATCAGCCGTATATAGTATATACCAGAATCTTAATTTAATTGTTTTGGCACAAAATTATCAATAAAAATTCAGATATTCTTGATATATCAGACTATCAATCTATAAGATAATATCAAGGCAGCCATAGAGATCTGCAGATGCCATAAAGTATCCTGTCCCTCATAAAAAAGGAATACAATATAAATTAACTCAAGATGAAATAACCTCATAAAAAAAACTTTAATCCAATATATACATAAATTAGTAGTAGGGGAGAGTAGTGCAAGAATGTGTACAATCAATTTTATTTAAGTTTATTAATTGAGATTGTTACTCTTTGTTTCGAAATAACAAATACGTTTAGTATCTTGCTTGTTTTTGGTATAAGTTTGTCATTATCTAAAACCGTTTTAAGAGATTCAGTCAATTGATATGAATATATTATTCTATCTATCTTCTTCGATATTACTTTCATTTGAGTTTAGCATTAGCATTAATACTGGTGTTTGCAATTTTTCTTTCCGATATATTGTAATTCTCCTCCTTACCTGATTTTGAGAAAACTCTCTTCTTAGATAATAAGACAAAGATTCTGCGACTCATTTCAGATGCATTGGTGAAACTTTCTTTTATTTTGCCCTTTTGCTTCATGTTATTGTCATATGATTATCTGCAGAACATGATATTGAAATTGCCACCTTTTTTTCTGTTTTTATTTAAATCACGACTTTGCGTTCGTTTGGTTAATTTCTCGGTTAATTTCCATTTTTTGCAAGTCAGCAGGTCTTCTGAGTTGTTAACGATATGATTATTATAGTTATTCTTTATAGAGCAACCTTTTTGACTTACTAAGTTCATTATTTTCTTGAGTTTTAGTTGTAATATACTGTGTGATATCGAAATTGGAACACCTAGTAATACATGAAGAATTTAGGTGAAAATATCATAAACAATAGGTCTCATAAAAACCAATACGTGAGTGACAGAACCTCAAATTCCAAGACGTGTAAATTTTAAATAACTAAGTGAGTTTTTAGTGGTAGAATCGTAGGATTCCGAGAAGTCGGTGTTTCTCTTCGAGAAATTGCGTATAGTGATGGCCAAATGCGTTGCGATGTTGGAATACGTGAAATAAAGAACAGTGGCATCAACGTCGTAGAGGAACCGGCGCTGTTCGAAGAACAATTCAATGCAAAGAACGCCTCTTAAAATTGCATCCGTAAGGGACCGTTTTAAGACAACCAAATATGTGTAAAATGAATGATTAGCTGCAGGGGATCAAAGACTATCCATCAGGTACATTTATCGAAGAATAAGTAATGGCCCCAAAAATAGAATCGAATAGGGTCCAGTGATGAATCTTGATTCTGTTTGTGGACATCGTTCAAAAACGTCAGATATTCAGTTTTGTGTTGAACAGGAGTTTATTGGTGTCAGGTGCAATAGCATATGGAAACAGGTTTTCTCTAATCCTCCAAGAAAGGAATATTAATGCACAAGGGTACATTCAAAGCATCTTAGAACCGGTTGCGTTACTGGTACTGGTACTTCAGAGGTTGGAAAACCATATTTCCAGCAGGGTATTGCCAGACCTCATACTGCATCTTAACCATGAGATTCCTCAAGATGCTGATTTGAACGTTCTTGATGACAAGGTCGACTAGCTAGCATAGACTAGCGCTTACGACAAGGGCTTCAAATAGCTTCGGACACAATACCTTAAGCAGGCATGGACCACCTAATTCGAACTATGTCTCATAGAGTTGGAGGGTGCGTAATGTTACGTGGAGCACCAAACTATTAATTTTGAGATAGATATCGTTGTCTAATCATAATGCAGGTTGGATCATGCTTTATTATTGTGCAATCCAACGTCGGTCTTAGTGTTAATTTAATTACCATGTTTAGGTCTCATTTCATATAGTGTCATGGCTACCAGCCTGTCAAATTAACCCAAACCTCGGGTATCTCTTAGGGTCCAATTCTAGGTCCTCTCATGTTTGATATTTTTAATAATGATATCACCACTAACTAGGATGCGCGTTTTCTCTTACAATAACGGCAAGATATTGTTGGGATAAATACATGTCAGAATTATCAGCGGTGGATTGGGTAGTGGCGCCAGCTCTGAGAGGCGTGAATTATTTCTGGACGTGAGTATTAAAAGGGCCAATATCCATTTTCATTGTTTTAGGATATTAGTACGTAAAATTTTAATTTAGTAATTAGTAATAATTACATTTTAAAAGTGTAAGTATTTATTTATTTTAATGAAAGTCTGGATAATACTTCAAAATAATATAATTTTTATTTAAGTTATGTTATTCGTCAGAAGTGATATTTTGGGTGGGTTCTGTGTTTACTTTGACCATTTAATTCTAAACTACTTTGGAGATAAGCCTTACACTGGCAATGATCTATCAGAAAGCATTAACACTAGGAGATTGGAATTTTTTGTATCGGTAGAATTTAACTGGGGCATTTTAATGATAGCTATATCTCAAAAGCGGCAAAATTAGAGATTGGCCGTTTTAATACTCAGGTCCAGATTTAAGGTACTATTTAATCCTTAGCCTTATTTTTGCATTGAAGAGTTATATTTTAGGAGCTATTTTGGTGATTGGGTGTTCCATTTTGAAAACATTAACTAAATCCATATTTACTTGTGATCTAGGTTTTTTGAAACCACATTATATAAACGCGTAATACTTATTTTATTTTGATTATTTCGAACGAATATCAACATAGGGGCGCTACATAGAGGAGTAGGGGGTAAAATGTCCTCTAGCTTCCCCAAGCTACTACACTGTGTATTTGAATAAAATATTACATTCGTTCTCTATTTTTTGTTTGCCTTATGATTTCTCATATGTGATGCGTTTGATAATGATATCCATATTGAATTATTTACGTAAGTCGCGCTCAAAGTTACGAAATCAAAACCCGTGGCGCGCGGGTCCGGCTGTATTGACGCTCTCAGTTGTTTAATTCATTATGTACATTTTTCAACTATTGAAACGAGTCGAAAAAAATCGTTGATGTTCTATGCATTATGGAGAAAATTTTCGCAATGGAAAATTTTTCGACCATAAATTCAAATTTTGACAGCTCCGCAAAAAAATAAAAAACTCTCAATTTCCTCGGGAGTTCAGCAGAATTCAAATTGATATCTTGGAGATTATTTATCGTAAACAAAAAAAAATTATATGCAAAATGAGGATCTTTTAGCTAGTGCTGGCAACAGAAACCGGTTTTCTGGATAACCGGTTAATCAGTTTTGGATTATTCGCGGTTTTGTACAAAATTGAAAACTTGGTTAACCAGTTATTCGGAAAACCGGTTAATCGGATAACCTGTTATAGGAATAATCAGTTATTTGTATAACCGAATAATCGATTAACCTGTTATCCAGATAACCGGTTATTCGAATAACCGACTATTCAAATAATCAATTAATATGCATTTCTCTTCTTTTAAATATCGTTGATATTTGAAACTACAGGCGGGCAAGTTGCTACTGACGCCTGTTTAGTTTAGAATTTACATAAAACCTGATATATTTTGTATTTTGTCATTTTTGCCGTAGTTTGCGAATATTAAGTATAACATAATAATCACAACACTCAAAAGTCTAGCTAAACTTTCGTTACGACATAACTCATGCATGTTGTGCGTCGTACGCGTGCTCTAAATAAAAGCTGAAAAGACAATCCTTTTCATTCCTTCCTTTGAAGTTTTTATTTTCAACTTCAAAGTTTCGTATCTTATTATGTAATATTTATGTAGAATTAGAGATCGGGAGGTAGCGGAATACTCTAATTCTGTTGTCAAAATTATGGAAAAATTTCTTTTATTTATTTTTCCTTTTTTGGTAATTTCAAAGACGTCAGTTTTCTGTTTATCTTTTCATAGAATAATCCTTTTGGCACAGAAGTTTACTTAATAAATTTGTTTAAATAATTTATAGGAAAGTGGCACCCAAAGGTGTGAAGAAACATTATAGGATGCGACAAATAAATAACTAAAAACAATATACTTTTACCCTTCTGATTGCTAGTTAAATATACATTTGTGTGTGTTGGTGTTACATTCACCAATACTTTTAGCCCTCTTTGTATTAATTTTGGATGTTATCAACCTCGCCGAAATAATCAGTACATAATAGTTCTATCAAATTGTTGTATCGAGTTTTTTTTTATACTAGTACTGATCTACTGAAACGAAAATATTAAAATTTGTCTTCTAAAAGCTTAATTATAAACTCAATCTAATCTATTTTCTTAATAATCGGTTTTTCAAGTAGCCGATTAACCGGTTTTCGGTAGACCGATAACCGGTTTCGGGTAACCGATTAATCGGTTTCGGGTAACCGAGTAACTTGTTTTCAGATAATCGATTAACCGGTTTTTGGATAACCGTTATTCAGTTTTCGGATAATCGGTTAACCGGTTTTCAGACAACCGATTAATCGGTTTTGATCTATATTTGGATACCCGGTTTTATACGAAACCGGTTTCTGAGGAAACCGATTAATTTGTTTTTGCCAGCACTACTTTTAACAACTGATAAATCTGATCCCTTGATATTTTATTGTAAATGCTATAGTTTCGCCGTAAAAAAATAATTCATAAGTAAACAAAATACCTTTTTATCAATGCATGAAAAATTTTTAACAATGTTGATTTATTAAAATCTGTCAACTTGTTTGAAAACCTAGTAGCAAAGCGTATTTAATATATTTTTTCGGATTTTTTGCATTATAATTTACAACTTCTTTTAAATAAACAATTGTTAAAAACAATTTGACACAAATCGTAATATTTGCAAAAGAGTCCTTATATTTTCTTGACTTTTCCATAATTATAAATATCAAGATTTACGACAAATAGTGGTTTGTTTATAGATCTGAGGGGAAAAAGTATGATTCAAAAAGGAAATTGTGATTCTTTTTTTATCTAACTTTAGAATTGGAGATAACTGCGCGCTTGAGCTAGTTTTATGTAGTCCAACACAACAATCATTTCAACCATGGCCTTCAATGTGTTAACTCGTATTTGTGCACTACTAATTAGATTTCGTAAAAAGAGACGTAAGGGATGCACCATTAATAAGCAATTGGTTGATTAATTCTACAAAATGTATAACGATTTAAAAGAATACCCTGAAAAAATTGTTTCCTACAATCCAATGAGCATAGTAAGTTTTGATTATTATTTACCTGCTATTATGAGACTTGTGTTCACGTATCGTCAACGTACCTGCACGTGCTTCCAGATGATTTGCGTCAAGTCAACTGGAAAAGTTGGTGATATGTACGAAATCCAATTTAAATATGCAAACCTCGGCGTCGTCGCGTCGTCGCTAAAAGTGATAGTTGTGCAACTGAAATGTTTAAGCTTTTTTTATTGTGCACGCGCGTTCTTATTTAAATCAATGCTCATTCAACTTTTGAGTTGGACGAAAAAGGCCATACGCACATAGACTTTGTGCCCATGGCACAAACCTCTGTTGCAATTTGCAGAAAATTCTATTTACACAATGTTTACTGATGTAATTTAAGTTCAAATTGGTATAGTACACTGTTTCTAGTTTCGCAATGAGTTTTTGATGTTTCTTTCGATATTGTGACATTGGATTTTAGATATATCTACATACTTTTAGAGATTAATTCAATGTATTATTCTGTACGTTCAGTAATTAAATTTTTACCATACTGAAAAGATCTATCAAAATCTTGTACATTCACATTAACTAGATAGTGATTTGGGTTCTGGAAGCTATCTGGAATAACTTTTATTAAAATATAAGTTACTTTATAATATTTTTGTACATTTCTAAAAATATTATTTAATTTCAACTATTATTGTAAGGCATATTTTCTTTTGAAAATTTCACACGTCACTTTCTTAGCCAATCAGAAGTTTGTTTTTGGTTTCGTTACTATGGCAACTCAAAAAATTTCCGGAAATTTTCATCCTCCAGGGTACCCTGAGCGAAATTAATAAGTGGAAATTTGTCTGTTAAATTACTGACATATGATCATATTTGAGATTTGCTTTTATATAAAAATGGAATTTTTATTTTTGATATTAAACGAGATAATTATAAAAAAATTATTGAGCTTGTGAAACAACATTTTCATGTTTAATTATGATCATTAAATAAATATTTCAAATGTTTGAAATTTTTTTAAAAACTCCTCATGTTTCAATGATGAATACATCGATGAAGAATTTATATCAATTAAATGTCTATGCTTGACTACATAAATATAATATTTTGAAACAATTTTATTTAACTTATCTTTTCTACTTCGTGATTTTCAAAACATTTATATACTCGAAAAATTTCCGGCAATAATTCAAATACTTGGGAGATATTACAAGTGAATATTCACGTATTTACTAAATTTTATATTTTTGTTTTAAACCTAGAAGATATCATGCAATTTATTGTGATTGTTGTACAATATTTTATTATATCATTACTACTGTTATAAAATACTTGTATTTGTAAATTGAGTTGAATGTTATCATTAAAATGTGTTAAAAGTATTTAATAACCTAGTATTCTTCTCAATGGAAGGTTTTGTTATATCTTGGACTTGTTTGAGTAATTTTTTGTACGATTCTAGATTCTTATAAATTCAATTGAAATGTTATACTATACAGAATTAATTATTTTTAAAAATATTTCTTGCGGTTATACTTTTTGAATTTAAAATTTAACGTGCATGTCCCTTTCTCCCCTAAAATTGACCAAATGAAAATATAAATGTAAAAAACTTGGGATGTATTTGGGCGGCAGTTATGTTGTTGTATTTAATTTAAGACTCCTGGACTTTTATGCTAAAATTTATTCAGAAGTATATTTTTGTCTTCCTTCTGTCTGTGGTGGGTGAAAGGAACAGGTATAAATTTATAGTAACAAGCTATCTGCCATGAACATGTTAGTTTTTGTTTGGCTATATGAATTATAGATTATGTATTGTATTCAAGAAAATTTATTTTATTTGTGTCGAACGGCAGCTAAATTGAATTAAAAAGATATTTATTACGTCGCTTAAGACGGGATTTACAACCGTGGTTCGTAAATTAACTCTGTACTCTGTAGGATGGATTTAAAAGATTACAAGTTCCGTTTCTAAAGTTACATGGGATAAGTATATTTTTTAAAATCGAAAGAATAAATTTAGACGAGAATAAAATAAAGTTGGCTATATCCATAGAATAAAGATCATTTTTGTTTAAAAAAGTAATAAATTTATGAAATATAAGTTTCCTTGAATACTGAATTATTTATTTTACATTAGATTTTCTTTTCGGAAACAAAAATAGAATGCGCTAATAAAATAATGCGTTGGATTCTAGTTCCATGCAACATTATTAAATCGCATGTATTAAGGTTTGTACTGATTCCAATTACTCAAGGGACATGAATTGTTTAGAAGTTTGAGTCGTTAAAACTATCACAGAAAAAGTTTTATTATCATTATAATAGTGTTACTACAGTTACTATCGTCGTTTGTTTGATACCTATTGTTACTAAGTTCTAATTATCCCCAAGAGGTGGTTTGGAATCCAACATGAACTGTTTTATTGATCCCTCAGATTAATAATATAAAGATAAGTAACACCCATAAGAGATACACTGATTATTATGGCCGATACATAAATAACAATTTGCATGTTTATCGTATCCAAAATAAACCAGGGGCGGCTCCAGGCTTCAGCGTTTATTTTAATGCTTTTGCATAATTTAAAACTTAATAGGTATACAAAATTTGTTTGCTTGCTATTGTTTGTTTGTTATTTTTCAATGCTATTCTGCTGTTGTTAATTTATTCTCTGTTGCTTTTAAGTGATAAGTGATAAACTTTAGTTTTGTGTTATTGGGTACTGATTAATAATCGTTATAAAGATTTATTTAGTGAATAATGAGAAACAATGAATAATAAATGTGTAGTGTGCGGCCAAAAAGGAAAACAACGGGGTTGTTTATCTTTTCACAGGTAAGTAAACAAAACGGATCAGGGTCGGCATAATACGTGAATCCGACAGTTTAAATACTCAAAAACGACTAAAATTAATGTTAGCTTTACAAAAAAATAGAAAACAATATTTGATTCCATTTGACAGTAAAAAATCCACATTTTATTAAAAAAGATACTTATACAAAAATATTTATTTTAAGTTGAATGGAAAGTTCATTCTTAAGGTAGCTCACAAACTGTAGATATTTTAAAGTCTGTTGATATTTTTTTAATTCAATTTTAAAGGTTGTTATTAAAAAAAATCAGTTTATCCTCAGATTTCCCGTGAATCTGGTGATAAGAGAAAGTTGGCTGAAAGCTCTCAAAATGGAAAATGCCAGTAAATGGCATTACGTGTGTTCAGAACACTTAAAAAAAGTGATTATACTATTAAAAGATCTGGATTAAAAGTCTTGAAAATCAATAAGTACTGTTCTATTTTCCCCTGGCAACATTATCACCAGGGTCGTCACACGTACTGTCCAGGTTATTAAAGAATATTGAAAATTATTAATATACTGAGTAGAAACTAATTCATACCTCATGAATTAATATCAAGTAGACACCTACAACGCATCAACTGTTTTCTTGATATCTTACTTCTATTGCAGTGATGTAGGTTTATATATTTCAAAGAAATCTCACTTGTTTCAGCATTGAAAATTATATTCCTTTGCTACCATTAGTACTCAAGATAGCACGGTATGTTGATTTTAAATATACAGTGCACTATTTGATGAGCCGGATATGACCGTTGCTTAAAAAATAAAATAAATAAAAGTGGCGGGCCCTGTATATTTAAATTTAACATACCTTGCTATCTTGGGTACTAATGGTGGCGAAGGAATTAAATTTTCAATGATGAAACAAATGAGATTTCTTTTGAAATATACAAACCTACATCACTTCAATAAAAGACAGTTGATGCTCTGTAGGTACCTATCTACTTGATATTATTTCATGAGGTATGAATGAGTGACTACTTAGCTTTCAGCCAACTTTCTCTTCTCTCCAGATTCTCGGGAAATCTGAAAATAAACACATTTTTAATAACAACCTTTAAAATGGAATTAAAAAAATATTAATTGACTTTAAAACATCTACAATTTGTGAGCAACCTTATGAATGAAATTTCCATTGAAGTTAAAATAAGTATTTTTGTATAAGTATCCTTTTTGACAAAATGTGGATTTTTTTACTGTTCAAATGGAATCAAATGTTGTTGTTTTTGTTTTTGTAAAGCTATCATTAATTTTAGTTATTTTTGAGCTTTCACATTTTCGCATTATGCCGGCCCTGAATTGTTTTGTTTACTTACCCGTGAAAAGATAAACAACCCCGTGGTTTTCCTCTTTGACCGCACTCTACACACTTATTAGTCATTGTTTCTCAATAAATATTCATAAATAAATTTTTTATTTATAACTAAAAATCGATTACTAATCACAGTACCAAATAAGAAAACTTTAAAATCACTTAAAACACAGATTAAAATGACAGACGTCATCTTACAGAACACTATTTGTTGTCAAGACGGTGATAATTCGGGCATCGATCGGGTTTCTTCGTGATGTGTTCATGATTCTGACTAATAGGAATAAAACCAGCGATAATATTTACGTATCTCACGTGGGGTGTAGATAAATCGGACAACTTTTTATGTTTTGTTACTCATCTAGTAGTATTAATCTGAGATTGATCAACACAAATCTACATATCCTAGATTTTCGGAGGATAAGTTATTTCGATCATTTAGACAGCTGTTAAACAAACAATAATATCAACAATGAATAAAATAAAAATATCCTTAATAACATCAAAATTCCAGTTACTGTTTTCTATATATTCATAAAAAAATTATCACAGATAAAACATAATTTTTAAACTACCATAGAGCGAATGTAGATACATTTTTTTCTTTTTTTTTAGGTCTCATTTATATTAACTTCCTGGCGGAGTTTAGCACATTGCTATTCCACCTCTCAACCAAGACAGATACACAACTACCATTTCCTGCGACATTTGCCAGATACCACAGCTGAGACTCGAACTCAGTAGAGATAGACAATGACTAGCCATGTCCTGTTACACAACAACGCTCTAGCCAACCGTGCTACCGTCTCGGTAACTAAAAAAAACGCCACTATACTTCCATACCCTAGCCTGGATTCAAACCCGGGACCCTTGGTCTCAAGTATAATGTATAAGCACCGACGAAAAGTTAGACAACGATAGTCGCAGTCAGTAATTTGATGGTAACCGAGCTGAAACTTGGGGTCCTCATCCTGTCTTCTAGCGGCTTGTGTATCAACGTATAAGTAGAAGATATACAATCTTGGACGAGGGTTGTGTAGGTGATATACTATCCTTTGGAGGGGATGTAAAGTAGTCAGTCTCTTGAATAATAGATGTTAGTCAAGTAAAAAAATCCCTACCCTTCGATAGGGAAGAGGTTTGGCAACATTTCCAGGTAGTGGGTAGCTCGTCTCCTGGCGTCGGTAATTAACCCTGGTAGCGGAAATAAGACGACGTTAAATAAACGAATTAAAATAAAACAACTAAGATTCTAGTTATTTGCCACAATAAATATTAATTTAGAAAGAAAGTAACGTGGACATTTTGTTCAGTAAAACCTTAAGAGCGCTCCGGAGTCACTAGGCAACCCACCATACACCTAACCCAATTTTTGCCCATAAATCTTGTAAATATAAATTTATGCAAAAACGACAGAACTTCCAACATTTTACAACTTCATTGCCCTGTGGACAAACTAGTTCAAAATTAAAAGTTTGTTTCATAAATACCTAATTTTCAATATCCTCATTTTCAGCCAAATGTAAAATTATGTACTTATGAAATGTAATTTTCATTTTAAAATAATCTGTCTACATGGCAATGAAATTGTAAAATGTAGGAAGTTCTGTCCTTTTTGCATAAATTTATATTTACAAGATTTATGGGCAAAAATTGGATTAGGTGTATGGTGGGTTGCTCGCAGCGTTCTTAAATATGTACTTAGAACAAAATTCCGTTTTTAAGATGGTGGTTATCTATTGCATAAATAATAGAATCTTTTCATTTTTTATGTTAATATCAACAAATTGATATAAAGTACTTCTGAAATGAGTATGGCATCGATCATGTCCTATGCTTTGAACAAAAACGAAAACTCATTAAAAAGTCATTAATACGTAAAGTTCAGTTCAAACTTATTTGCAACATCAAAAACGCCTTTTAGTCTAAGAGCCAGTGACATTTTTCGGTGATGATTTAGTCAAGGCCTACTTTTTGAGAAGATGTTGAGAGGGGCATAACTAAGTGTCAGGATTAACCCGGATTCCAGTCATAAGAGGGTGGCAGAACACCCCCAACGTGTAAAAAAAACGGCATCTTTTTATTATTTAGTTAAGGCTGAAATTGTCTCCAGTAGTCCTCTGATAGCTCACAATCATCGATATAATATTTGCAGAACGATTGGCCAGTCATAAGGGGGTGGCAGATCACCCCCAACATGTGTCGTGTGAACGATGAACTTTTTATTATTTAGTTAAACTTCATCTTTTAGTATGTTGTTGTGACAACTATTTCAAGTGTAAATGCCAATTTGCAGAACAAAATGGCGGCATTAACACCCTGGCAGAACGATTTGAATTTGTAAAAATTTTTTACTTTCAGCCGCATATATCTTTGGAACTATGCAACATACAAGAAAGTTGTATTATTATTTTTTTGTGGGAAATTTAATTCTCTACAAAAAAGGTTTTTTGACATTTTCGTGTATCTCCTTTAGTTTCTGAGATATACTGAAAATAAAAAAAAATTGCAAAAAGATTTTTACGTTCAGACGCAAATATCTTTGGTACTATGCTAGATGCGAGAATACGACTCGAAACACTTTTTGTAGGAAATTTAATTCTCTACAAAAATAGTCTCTTGACATTTTCGTGTATCTCCTTTAGTTTCTGAGATATACTGAAAATAAGGAATTTTCCTCATGAATAGAACATTCGTGAGGAAGGACATTCTGGTACTCAAGATAGTTATTATCGCAGTTATTTCAAGTTTCAAGTGTAAATGCCAATTGACAGAACAAAATGGCGGTTTTAACACCCTGGCAGAACTATTTGAATACCCTGTATGCACGCCTTGATTTCAGTACTCCAGCCAATTATTTCGTGTATTTCCTTTTTTTGGAACATTTTTGATATGATCAAAAAAAGATATTAACGATTCAACATACATTTACAATGTTTTTTATCTATCGAGATCGTCGAACTTCAATAATTTCGATTTTTTTCCAAAAAATTTTCATAATTTTTTTCATGGCAATCGGGTTTTTTTAATTATTATAGTAATACAATTACAATAATATTCATCATATTTTGGGGTTCTCAATAGGCACTGATTATATTTTTCTGAAATCAGTATCATTATGAAAATCAGATAACGCAATTGCAACGAAAAAATTTTTTTCGAGTTCGAGAACGCAACAATAGAAGCATCTGAAAAAAAAAATCATTGAACTTTCTTTCAATGGGTACAGAAATATATAAAAAATCGGATGATTCAAAAATAATCGGAAAGAATTTGGCTAAGGTGACTTGTCCTTAACATTTCTTCGCATGACTGCGTTGAAAAATATATAATGGTATAGGGCTCAATTTCACTATTGCTAAAAATGACATTTTTCGACGTTTCTGAACTTGTAGGAATAAAAAAACATGGTTTTAGGGAAATATTAATTAGTACGTCTCCAACGGTTTGTCGGCAATGGAAAGAAAATTCTTTATTTTCAGTATATCTCAGAAACTAAAGGAGATACACGAAAATGTCAAGAGACTATTTTTATAGAGAATTAAATTTTCTACAAAAAGTGTTTCAAGTCGTATTCTTGCATCTAGCATAGTTCCAAAGATATTTGTGTCTGAACGTAAAAAATTTTTGCAAATTTTTTTAATTTTTCAGTATATCTCAGAAACTAAAGGAGATACACGAAAATGTCAAAAGATCTTTTTTTGTAGAGAATTAAATTTGCCACAAAAAACAATACAACTTTCTCGTATGTTGCATATTTCCAAAGATATATGCGGTTGAAAGTAAAAAATTTTTACATATTCAAATCGTTCTGCCAGGATGTTAATGCCGCCATTTTGTTCTGCAAATTAGCATTTACACTTGAAATAGTTGTCACAACAACTTACTAAAAGATGAAGCTTAACTAAATAATAAAAAGTTCATCGCTCACACGACATGTTGGGGGTGATCTGCCACCCCCTTATGACTGGCCAATCGTTCTGCAAATATTATATCGATGATTGTGGGCTATCAGAGGACTACTGGAGAGAATTTCAGCCTTAACTAAATAATAAAAAGATGCAGTTTTTTTTACACGTTGGGGGCGTTCTGCCACCCCCCTTATGACTGGAATCCGGGTTAATCCTCGCGGATGACACTTAGTTATGCCCCTCTCAACATTCTCTCAAAGAATAGGCCTTAACTAAATCATCACCGAAAAATGTCACTGGCTCTCCTACTATTTGACTTCTATCTCTTTATCACCATCAAACGTGCCGACATTTTTGTGTTGTAAATAAATTTGAAATAAAGTTTAGGTATGCCAATCGTCCTTATAGTAAGTACTAATTCATAGTAACTATTTCATAGGAAAAGAGCACGTTAATGATCAGAATACACTTAAATCTGCAATATAAGTTTTGGTTTAACGGTAACATGAATTAAATTGGTTAACTTACCGGCGAAATTCTTTCGTTTGGATGTTTTTTGTTAAGTTTAAAGATATCTACTTTTGTTTTATAGTAAAATATTATAGACTGAGACTTAATAAAAGATAGAAATTGTATTTTATTTGTAATAATTAATAAGTATTTAATTGTGACATTTTTTATGCTATTATCATATGCTTTAAACGAGTATAAGGACACCATGAATATTTTCCTAAAAATTGTTCTTTGCTTAGCACAAGTTCCTTAACATAAGTAGTAGTAAAAAAATAGAAATATAAAGAAATAATTTATCAATATATTATGTTTGCATACTGATTTTATTTAAAAAATCGAGATTTAAGAACTCAAAGCCAAAATATAATAGCTTTTTCATTGTTGTGAATAAGAAAAGTTTTGACACATATCTATTTAATACAAAGCTACAGAATAACATCAAATTAAAAAATAATTTATACAAACCTGTTAAAACTGTGTAGGTTTTATATTTGGAATTTACGAATTCGTTTCTTTAAATTTTTCAACAAAAAACCATAAATACGAAAAGGTAAATTTATATTCTATTGTTTTTAAAGTAGTATGGACATATGTTTCCGAAAAGTATTAACATATGTTTTGTCGCTGGGGAAATTTAAATTCTTGTAGGTTGCATAGAAAATTCTTTCGTAAGTTTTTAGGTAAATAACTTGTCAGTTCAAACAGAATGATTGATTATAGGCATACTTAGGATTTATTTAATTATATAAAGAATTTTTATGCAATTTATATGCACATAACAAAAATAAACCGGAAATTAATTGACTTTATGTGTAAACTGTTCTGGGTTAGTGTTCCATATAAATTATACGTGGGTATTTGTATATTTGACTCGCTTGCGTGGATGTTTTTACATAAAAAAAATATTTCGACCTACGAATTGTGAATGCAAATATTAAAAATATCTATCAGTAATACTAAAACAAATAAACATATTTTTGACTTGCCGGTTCTCATACTTTAGATTTATGTAAAAATAACTTTTTAATTTAATGTTGTGGTTCATTATATTATTTTTCACACACGAAATGTTCTTATAATATACGTCAAATTAGACGATTAGTGTAATTCTACGACGTATGTCTTCAAAAAACCAATCAGATTTATTTTCGCCTGTTCAGTGTGGAAATGCGTTTGTCTGATGCATATTTTTATTACTGCTTACTTTGGTTTTTAATTCTTAGTGTAGTTACACATTATAATTTATTTTCAATTTTTTTTCCAAAAAAAATTAGGTAGATCATGTTTTCAAAGAATCGGCCGAATAACTAATTTTCCATCCACCACGAAAAATATTTAATTACAAAAATGATAATATGCACATATTTGAGTAGAATAATTATGAAAGGAAACAACTATTCTGTACTTAATTCAAAATAATAGACCTTTAAAAATAAATATAATATTATAATATCAGTCAAATAAATACCAGTTCCAGGTAACACTGAAAAATATGATGTGATACAATTAATTACGTCAATAAAATAAGCATATTGAAGTAAATGAAAAACTTAGCTTGTGACTTTGTGGCAATTATGTTGTTATAAAATTTTCTTTTAGAAATTAATTCTTTACATATGGCGATGAAGTTTGAAATGTGTTTGTTTAGTTCATTAATTCTATAACACCTACGTTGTACCAAAAATTTGTGTGTATAATCTTTGGTAATATTACTAAGGTCAGAGCACATAACAAAATAGAGCACACGCCATAGACATATATGTCTATGGCACACGCATATGAATCCAAATGCTGTATTTTCGAAAGTATTTTTTTATCTGTGGATGTAAAAATTAATAGATAAATAGTGAGGAGGAAAATTTCTTGTACAATAATAATTGAAAAATCATCTGTTTCTAGTAAAGAAAATTATTTTGTTCGATTATCTAAAAAAGTTATTGGGAAATGAAACCATCGTATTAAAATCGATTATTATTACAATTTTACTGTTCGTTTACATTACATAGAGGAAAACAGACAATGTCTTTATGTTAATGACATTTCCTTTAAAATAAAATTTAGGTGTTAAGCATACCAACAGGTAATACTTTGCTTTAAGCTGCGAATGAACTCAAAGTGAAACTACGATTTTTTACGTCGCAATACCAACAGCTGTATTTAATGACAGTATAATAATGCATTAGTAAGCGCTGTTGATTCAAAGGTTATAGTAACTCTTTAAGGTGATTTTCTCATAATATGGCCAACAAAGATTTGTAAATCGTTCTTAAACTTGTTCTATTCATGATGATAACATAACTAAAAACAAAACTATTATCTTCTCTCTCATTTTAAATCATATGCAGATTTCGTGAGTTAATTTACAGACAAAATTAATGTATGTATGTATGTTCGAGAATATCAATTCCACGAGTCTGGCAAATTTAATCCAAACATACAAGAGGGTTTATTTAGAAAACAGGTAGTAATTTTTACAATAATCGTCGTTTGAAGGAAAATCTCATCCCAGTTCTTATTACAATCAAAACTAATCAAACTAACTTTTCGGCTAGAAGGAGCAGGATTATGAGAAATCTAAGGAACAATTCTTTGAAAGAATAAATTAGAACAAATTTTCAAAATGTACATATATACATGAGACATGAGGTAGAAATGTATATGTATATAACAATTTGAAGCCTCAATGATCGGATGATATGCTAGGCAGTCCGAAACCGGTTGTCATAAAGTATTGTGAGAAAAATATAGGACCTTTTCTTCAAACAAATCTATTCGGTCACACTATGGGTAACTGTTTGAGAATATTAACTCTGCGAGTTTAGCAAATTTAACCCAAACATAAAGGCTTTCATATACATATACATGATAGTAATTTTTTTCAATAATCGTTGTTTGAAGGAACATATCACCTCAGTTACAATCAAAATTAATCAAACTAATTTTTCAACTCGGAGCAGCAGGATTATTAAAAGTTTACGGAAGAAAAAACTAGAATAAATTATCAAAATTTACATGTAATAGACCTGAGGTTGATATGTATCCATGACAATTTGATCATCGATATGAGCATACATTATTACTCAATAACTATTGCATCACTAACATTATTAAAGAATCATTTAGTAAGGGTATTTTTCTTTGTCTCTACTTAAAGCAACTTACTAGTTTATTTCATGTACAGGGTGGACCAAATTAGATGGGATTTGGGGTTTCCTCTAAAACTATGGCAGATAGACAAAAACCAATATAGGTGTCCTGAGCTCGATTTTCGAGACACAAACAATAGCGCAAACCGCGATCGTCTATCTTTTTCGACTACCGAGCTACAAAGCGTTTTTGGAACATTTGCATTTTTGGATGACCTCTATATCTCAATTACCACGTGTCGAATCGAAAATCGAGTAAACATTCTTAAGGCACTTTTTTGAGTAGAATCCGTTGCTGATAAGAAGAAAATTATGCATGTCTCAGTTTTCGAAATATAGACATAACTTTTGTTATTTACATTCTGTAAATTATTTTATTGTTCGATCACAACTTAAATTAGCTTTCCAACGATATATCATATGCCATATGTATTTTTAGAAAAAGTGGTTAATTTTCGAAAAATTAAATTATTTGTGAGGAGGCCATGGAAAACTACCAACAACAACAACACTTCTTATAATATAAAATAATTTTGCCAAAAATTGGAAAAACTAAACTACAATAAATGTTCGAATTGTCTTCCATTGACATCTATGCATTATTGACACCAACTGCTTACAGCATTTGTTGCATTTCTAATCATGACAGGAGTTATTGTCCCAAACACAGCTAATGTTTTGTTTTCCAATGATTCTATGTTATTAGAACATTCTCTATATATAATATTTTGTATATAACCCCAAAGCCAAAAGTCGGCAGGGGTTATATTGTGAGATCTAGCTGGCCACAAAATAGGACCATTATTTCCTAAAAACTTAACAATATCTAAACTACTTTGTAGTTTATTAATGTCCAATTAGCTAAATTAACTGTTAGTTATCAATTTGGTTAACTTAGCTAACTAGACATTTATAAACTAGTCCTGAGTGATATATAGATACCTATCCAATCCTCCCCAAATTGATCATTTAAATAAATTCGTGTTTCATTTGACGTATGACCTGGGGCGCCATCCTTGGTAATATAATTTTTGAAATTGTCTTACAAGCATATTGTCTACAAAGGGTTCTATTTCTTGTCGTAGAATGTTAATATGTCTCGGTATTCAAATTACCGTAAAAAAAATGAGGACCTATTATTTGGTATTCCATAGAACCACACCATACACCAAATCCAAATCGTCCTTGACGATTAACTGTAGCGATTACGTGCTGATTTTCATGAGCCCAATGGTGGTTATTATGCCGATTAAAAATTCCGGCACTGCTTATATGGGCTTCGTCTGTCCATATAATTGTTCTTTCAAATCCTGGCACTTCATTGCACTGACGCAAAAACCACTGGCAAAAATCGAGACGCCTTTCAAAGTCATTTTGGGTGTAGATGGTGACTAATCCTAATTTTGTAGGATTTAAATTTATTTTTTTTTAAGCAACGCAAGGCAGTTGTTTTTGGGATACCTAAAATTTCCTGTATTTCGCGAGACGATATATTAGGATTTTCTCTTACAGTTTTAAAACAATATTTTCTACAGCTTCTCTACTTGCTTTATTATATATTTTTGCTAGAGGTTTTACAAATCGTCCAAACTCTTTGAAATTTTGTTGTAGCCTTTTGAATATTTTTATGTCTGGCTGTGTCTTTTCTGGATATCTAAAAATATTGTTTAGGCGGCACTTTTGGCACAAAGTTTTGCTGTCTATGACTTACTTATTAAAATAAAGCTCGGAAGCTAAATTTGAATCTTCCCTGCATTCTATAAAACACTTAATCCTATTATCATATTTTTCGTAATTAATAAATTGAACCATTTTTATCACAACTCATTCACAATTAACTCACAAATTAGTTTTTGATATTTATGATTATTTCGATTTTCCTTTTTTTTTACCATGGCTTTCTCAATAAATATTAGAAATACAATAATTATGCACAGATGTCAATGAAAGATAATTTGAACATTTATTGTAGTTTAGTTTTTCCTATTTTTGGCAAAATTATTTTAGAAATGTTGTTGTTAATAGTTTTCCATGGCCTCCTCACAAATATATTTAATTTTTCTAAAATTAACCACTTTTTCTAGAGATAAATATGATATATGATATATCGTTGACCATATTATTCAAATTATGTAAAATATTTAGATCTTTCACCTAAAAAAAAAACAGAAACAAAAAAATTAACTACATATTAGCAGAAGAAGAAATCTTTATAACTTACTGTTTAAATTTTCCTGATAAAATTCTAATGCCACCACTCTATCGTTTCTTATGACATAGTAAACATTAAACTGCCAACTTTCTTCAAAATTTTGCTCTCTGAACACTCCCCGAGTCACTCCAATAATGCGAATTGTGTCGATTAAAAAGTCAATTTTTGGTAAATTTAGCTTCATCTGACCATATAATATTTCCCAAATAAGAATCGTCGCCTACAGACCTTATTAGAATAAATTCACAAAAATTTTCTCTTAGGAAATCTGTTTCTTTTAATCGTTGAACCATTTGGAACGAAAATGGGTGAAATTTATGTTTAATTAAAATTCCGTGAACTGAATCCTTGCATAGTCCCGATTCCAGAACAGCTTGTCTTAATGACATCATTGGAAATGCATGAAAAATTGCTATTTCTACGTTTTCGTCATCAACAATAGGCTTCCGATTTTGAATTCTTGCCTTGACAGAGCCGTAGTTTTTAAAATTATACAGTATGCGTTTTGTAGGGTTTGGTGACGGTTTCTCCGTTTTTGTGGATATCGAGTAGCAAATGTACTACAAGTTCTTGATATTAATTTATTACATTCTCCATAAATAATAAACAAATTCGAAAAGTCTTCGTGGGTGTAATTTAAACGTGGTGGCATTTTTTGACATAAGAGAATGACTGACATTACTGATTGTTTCTAATCATGGCTAGTTTGATAAAATTTTTACTAAAAATTCTTGAATTTCTAAGAAAATCGCAAATATTTCAAAAAGTTGTAACTTAAACCCCCACAATGCTTATATCAGAAAAAAGGAATTTAATTATACATAACTTGATGTAAAAAAATACAGGGTGTTCCATTTGATTTAAGCAGGTTTTCGCGGTTTGAAGTTTACAAAATGTACCGTCAAAAATGGAACACTTGGTATAATATTATTGAATTTCTTTAAACTGTAGAGCGCAGCTCACCCTTTGGTCTTTCTGCATGTCAAAGAGCAAATGAATATCTTTTACACGAAGAAAGTTACAAAGGTTATTGTAAACCATTACACCTGTCAAAATTTTTTTAAAATGTCAAATATCTCTGAAACGACTGGGTTTAGGTATAGGGTATGTTTTTGACTCAGAATTTTATGTTCTTTTCGAAAACCCTAAAATATATATAAGGTATTCCATTTAATGTAAGCAAGTTGGTATCGACTTCCGGTATAACTGGAAGTGCCAGATGCTTGTAATTATTTTAGTTGGATTGACCACACTGCCATATATATATATATGTATACACTGAAAAAAGTGCATGTAAAAATACATAACCATTCCATTAGGATTTGTGGAATATTACTGCACAATTAATGTTATCAAATAACGCTACCAGAAGATGCCTTTAAAAAAACAGAAAACACGTAATTATACATAGCCTCCGGATTTATAATAATACAGAAGTAATTTGACAGTAAACGCCCGTGAAATTACAATGTGAATACCCACACTGAGTATACATTTCCAGATTTGCTGTAAATTCACACGAAGTTATGCAAATACACAACGAACTTGTGAATTCACAGCACTAATGTAGAATTACAAGTATCATGTAACTGCGTAACCAATCGCAGGCTAATAATTTAACCACGTGATAAAAACAACGATGCGTGCATAATGCAATGTTCAGTTCACAACACTCTATTTGTATACAACCACCAAACGGCAAATATCACATGTTTCTAAAATATTTAAGTTATACTAAGGTAAGTAGATTGTTATTGTGTTGAATCGAGAAAGAAGCAGGTAAGTTGTGCTTGAATATTACTATGTTTAAATGCTCTACATGCCAGGTAAATCTAAAGTCTTTATTTCTATACGAGAATCATCAAAAATACCATCGAAATGCCCCCCGTGTTACTTTTGAATGTTTACGGGCAGATTGTAATGTACCCTTTACATCATATTTTCGTTATATTCGCCATATACGTAGTATACATTGCACAAAAGAAACTGCTAAAAAAACAATATTTCGCTGTAATGTCATGAATTGTTCACAAATATGTCATGATTTTAAAGTTTTTTGTAAGCATATTTATATTCATGTCAAAAACAAAACTGCTATGGAATGTCCTTTTTGAGGGCTGCAATTGTAAAGTAATATTTGATAATGTTAATAATATTAAACAAGATATATGTCGAAAGCATTTTAATATTGCTCGTCAGTTTCATTTACAAAAAAGCAAGTTATCTAATTTAGTAACAAGGTCAACAATACCCAAGACAATACCCTTATCAAATCCAGAGGAACACGGGGACGAGCTCGAACCTTGCATAAATGAAAATAATGACGTCAACATCCTTTCGTTCGAAAGTGAGGACAATGTGGACTTAAGCCTAAAACTCTTAAGTTCATTGTATTTAACGCTGGAATCAAAATTTTTTTTTAACAAATAAATGTTTGCAATTTTTTTTAGATGGAATGTCTGATCTAAACAACTTAAATTCCCAATTTACCATACAAGAATTAAAAAAAAAAATATTATTATAGAATCTGGGCTTTTAACAAATAACTTATTCGAAAATGCACACAATTCAAAAAAAGGCCAATTAAGAAGTAAATTCTGTCGGGCAAAATATTATAAAAAATATTTCAACTATATCGCACCTATTGCAATAACAATTGAAGCAAATGCCAAATTCTATTACGTTCCAATTATATCTACTATAGAATTACTGTTTAAAAATATAAATTTTTCTAAGCAGTACTTTAGCACAAGCTCAGAAAACTATGATGGGGTTAAGGTTTTTTCCGACTTAAAGGATGGTTGTTACATGCAAAATAATACGTTTTTTAAAGAAAATACTGATGCTTTGCAGATTATTCTCTACCAGGACGCATTTGAGATATGTAATCCTTTAGGGTCATCGAAGAAAAAGCACAAGATCGTGGGGGTTTACATGACCATAGCTAATATTCCCCCCTGACAAAGGTGTCGTATTGACCAAATTCATTTAGTAGCTCTAATTTACGAAAAACATGTCAAAGATTATAATTTCTCAAAAATTTTTGAAATATTGGTTGAAGATATTAGAAAAATCGAATCGGGTGTTCTTCTAAAGTGCAATACAGATACGTTGACTATTAGGGGGTCCTTAGTCGTTGTTGTTGGGTACAATTTAGGGAGTCACCAGATTGGTGGTTATAACGAAAATTTCAATTTGTTAGGACATTTTTGTCGTTTCTGTTATATCAACGGTGTACAAGAAGGAAAGGACATTTTAAAGCATCATAAAAAAAGAACGGAAGATACGTACTCCGATGATCTTGCTTTATGTTATGCCACTAAAGAAGCATACAGAGGTGTCAAACAAGACTCAGTGCTAAATAATTTAAAATATTATCATGTCTGTAATCCGGGCCTCCCGCCATGTATTGCCCATGATCTTTTTGAAGGGGTTGTGCAACAGGATGTAATGTTGGTGCTTAATAAGCTTGTTAAAGACAAAATAATAATACTTGATCAACTTAATTACTCCTTGAAAAATCTGAAATTTTTAGCAGAGGACAAAATTTCATTGCCATTGATAAAAAACAATAGTGAGAAACTTCCTGGAAGCGCTTCACAAAATATGCGGATTTTGACTATACTGCCCTTTGCTTTAAAAGACAAAATTGTGGATACATCAAATGAATTCTGGAATATGATAAAATTGTTGCGAAAAATTGTCCTTATGCTCCTCGGATTTAGACTGTCCATTGGGCAGGTAGCATATTTGAAAAGTCTCATTCAGGATTACCTTGAAATTCGTGATAAATTGTTTCCGAATCAATCTATGAAGCCTGGACACTTCGCTTTGAGAGCAAGCACCAATATTTTAAGAATATTGTTCGACATACTTCAAATTATAAAAATATTCTTTACTCTCTGTCTTACAAATGTCAATTGCTGGAGGCTTTAAATTCTAGTCAGGCAACACTCTACAACAACAAGGTAATTTCCGATGAGACGGTCACTTTTAATCCAGCTGATTATCCCATACAAATAGTGAACCTCATGAAATCCCATAACACCCAGCAAGGAAAATGTTTTTTTACAAAAAGTTGCTAGTTTTAGAGGAATCTTATATAAGCAAGGAATGGTTGTGTGCCATACAGAAGATGAGTACGGCGAATTCATGCTATGTAGAATAAGGCATATTGTTATGAATGAAACTTTCGAGAATGTTTGTTTTATTGGCACAAACATACATGTATATTATAATTCCGATGACGACCTGTATTATGAAGTAGATAAAGTCCTACCAGTTGATCTTGACTATATTTATGTTAAAGAACTGCTTTGTGCAGAAACATTGTTGCAATATGAGAATAATGGTGTGTTTACTTATTGCTTTAAGTCTGCTCCATTACAAATTATGTGAAACGTTCAAACAATAACATTATTATAATTAGTTTCTTTCTGTAGGACCTTATTGGAAAAATAAGAGTGAATAACGTCCAAAAATACCGAAATTGAGTTATGCCGTTAAATGTTAAAAAAAAATAGTAGTCTATGTATCAAGGTTGTAAAACGGATCTATTTCTACCGCATCTGAAGTTTACGGCTGAGGCCCTAACCAAGGCACCGAGGCAGCAAATCAGATGCGGTTGAAAAATGTCTGCATTTTTCTATCGTATATATCTAAAACTTAAAAAAAACCAATTTTCTCGAAACTACAAATTTGGACATTGGCTCTTGTTCTTCAGTGCAAGATAGGTACAATCCTCATCACCTTAAACTCGCCACCGTCCGTGATGCTCTCTTTCTAGCATTATTTGTAGTGGGGCGTGCTAGAAAGGGAGCATCACGAGCGGTGGTAAGTTTAAGGTGATGACGATGGTACAAATTTTAAATTAACCGACCAATTTTTTTAGTTTCTACATCAGGGTCCTGTGGCTTCAAATAAACGTCTATTTTATTATTCCCAACAGTTATATATCATCAGTTTCAGCATGAGTAGTCACCACTTGTTTAAAGTTTGGTGTAGAAATAGATTTAAAAAAGACTGGTTATGGTCGCTGAGCCCGACATTTATACAAAACTAGTACTTAAAGGTCAGTATTTATGATTTATGTACACATTATATAAAGGTAGTGTTTTAATTTTAGCATCTCAAAAATTAGATTTAAATGGATCTGCTCTTGTACTTGCCTCTGATGGAACACCAGTGGACGAAGATGAAATTTTAATTGAAGTAAAAAGTGAAACGCTCATACTTTTGGAACAAAACGAAGCATGGATTCCTGAAGGTCCTCAAAGCGTAGCCTCCACAGAAACTTTAGTATCTACACCGAGTATATTATCGAATACTGTAGTTTCATTTACCGAATACGACAACGACAAAGATACCCCCGAACAAGCCGATATGAATATGAATTATACCACTTCTCAGGAACAAAGTGAGGGAATTGAAGATATGCCGATCAACAATAATATTATTATATATAATATTGACAACAATATGGAAAACTTGTGGTCAAATTTTACAGTTCCGTGGAATAAAATTCCTCCCCACTTATTGAAGCTTTGTGAAGAAGGAAACTTGGGTACCACTGGCCACATGGACATTGTTCATTTGATAATTAATGAAATGAGAGAAATAAGCTCTAATATTCCTGCAAAAGTACTTAGAAGAGTAGCTGCGCAGCTGGTGCAGAAATATCCACAAGTATTTCGAGACAGAGACGACGATCAGATTGTGATTGGCGATGGCTGTACGACCATATTTTGTAGGCTGAGGGAAAGGGCTTCATACTGTCGAAGACCACATGTAGAGAAAAGAAAGCATCAAGATGGTGTTGATACATCAGCGGTGTCACCTAAAATTCGAAAAATGAAGGCCAATATTAGGGCAGGTTGTTCAAATTGGGATCCTCCTCCGATGCTAGAGGTTGACGAACCGGAAATGGCAGACGCAAAAGAGACAATAAATTCTACAACTCATGACGGTACACCTGACGATGAATTTTATAAAATGTTAGATATAACTTTTTCTGAACAGCGAAGCTTTTTAAATAAGGACATTGCAAATCCTCCATCAGTTACCCAAACAAAAATAGAATGGCCAGTAATATATAATCCAAAAGCTATTCCATGGCATTTCAACAAAATAACCAATGCCATCTTAGACGATCTCTCAGGTAATATCAGTTTGAAAGCAAAAAAAATTATAAATTTTGGAATTAAGAAAAAAGCTTATCAATGGAGGGGATGTGAGTGAGGGCAATACCATCGAAATGTCACTTGTAGTGATAGCAAAATATTTCAAAGAAGACTTCTATAAATTCTACTATAAACTGAAGGTATATCATCAGTTCTTAATTAGCTTTTGTAATGTACTTATTTATACATTTTAAAGGAAGAAGAAGTAAGCAGAGATGGCAACACAGTTGCTGACTATATATCTATAAAATCTCCATGTATTGTGCAAATTTGTAAGTCTGTTAATACCTCTGTGGCTGATGCTGGAGATTAATTATTAAATTTTTCAGTTGATGGAGAAGTGCCTACTAATCTCTTTGACGTATATATGGAAAAGGAGAAGATTTGTACTTGTAGTACATTATTGGAAGCCACAAAACTTGCCTTTGGATTATATTTTATTTTAAATTGTGCTTATCCTACAGAATTATCAAACTTTTTGGATTTGCTCAAAAATATTTTTTAAAAATTCAACCCACTCAGGGTAGCCGATCCACAAAGAAGGCGTCAGCAAAAAATAAAGTTATCATGTTAATGAAAGAGCTTTCCAAATTTTAGATTTAGAATTAAAAAATTGAAAATACATGTTTAGGTTAAGTTCATAATCTTGTTTAGTGTTATCATTATTTTGCATATTATTATCAATACCGAATATATGGTAAACCAAATCTGGATCCGCCCTTTTTTCTTTATTTATGAACCGATTTTAGTGAAACTAGGGATGTCTCATATAACATAGTCTTATATAGTCAAATGTCATTAGATTCACTAACTAGACGATTTTTGTCGCTTTGGGTTCACCGGAAATGATAACTTAAAATTTTTAAATGGAACAACCGATATATTATTTTATTTTTAAAATTGTGAGTAAAATAAGTACCTTTTTTTCAATTTTTGACAGATTGTAATTGTAAATAATCTATAGTGCACTAGATTAATTACATTTTTTAAAATGTTTTTAAAAACCTGTCAAAAATTGAAAAAAAGGTACAATGTTAACTCAGAATTTTAGCACAATTACAAAAAATAGAATAAAATACCGGATGTTCTATTTAAAATTTTTTAAGTTGATATCATTTCCGGTGAAACCGGAAGCGACAAAAATTGTTTAGTTGGAGTTTCATTGGAATCTGTTGATAAATAAATAAGAAAGGGGGATGATCTATGTTTCATTTACACCCGGTATATCTATATGTTTTATATAGTTCAGAATTTTTTTAAAGCCACCATGCATATTACTACCATACTATTGTATGTAGGTTGAGAAGTTCATTATCTTGTTTTAGCATTATCATTATTTTGCATTAATATATTATGTTTTATAGTTCAGTATTTTCTTTCATTCCATTCACCGTAGGTTCTAAACCGCACTCTTCATTTTCGGTATCAGTAATCGGTAAATAAACATATATAATAACAGATTGTTATAACAACATGTTGCTAATGTTTATTTTCACCTGTTACTCATACGGAAAACGAATGAGATATGCGGGTTTTCCTCACCAATTTCATGGGTATGTATTTTACGGGGTCATTCTGTAAAAGCACAATTGCCTACGTACTATTACGTTGTGAAATTACCTCTGATAACGGAAATATACATTGTACAATCACATTCGGTGTTGTAATTTTACATGGTAGATGTAAATTTCCACTTACAAGATGATATGTGTATTTACATTGAAACTGTGAAATTACAAGTGTATCGTAAAATTGCTGTCATTATCAATGGTCACAGAATTACTTAACAGATAATGTAAAAGTACATCATTATTTCTTTCAGTGTATATATATATGTATATATATATATATATATATATATATATATATGTATATATATATATATATATATATATATATATATATATATATATATATATATATATATATATATATATATATATATATATATATATATATATAATTATACGGCTTTGGTAACTCGAACTGAAATTTCAGTTCGAGTTACCAGAAGCCGCAGTAAGCAGTTATCTGTTAGAACCTGAAGATGGCAGATGAGATTCTGCCGAAACGTCGTTCAGACAACCACGGTCCCTCTCGGGGCCTATCACCTACGCGGGAGTATACCCGAAAAAACGAATTTAACATATATATATATATATATATATATATATATATATATATATATATATATATATATATATATATATATATATATATATATATATATATATATATATATATATATTTATAACACCCCCGTCCAATTGTTGGCATAACACAATAAGCTGGGGGTTGTACTTATTAACCGGTAGCTCAGTGAGCAGGTCGTGAATAAGGGCTTCGATAGATTTGAGTTATCACCAAAATCTAGGCTGGGCGCCAGGACTTTTGCAAGTACCAAATAATTAAAATTTTATTTTAAAAGGTAAAGATAACGTTAAAACTTGAATTCGGTTGGTAAGGAAGTTGAATAAAAAGATATTATTTTATAAAAATTATAATCAAGACTAGTATATGTACACAATATTTACAAGTCAAAAAAATTAATTGTGGTTGAAGACCAACAATTAACCACACAACAAAAATAGGTAATTGAAAGATAAAGAAAAAATTAAATGCCTGATCTCTCACAAATTTCTTCTGACCAAATGTAAATGTTTACTGGGGACGAAGATCTTACGTAACTCCAATGGGTCAGTCCAGCGAAGAATCCACCAACGGCTATGCTCTTAATGGGTTGACTCACCACTGTCAGTACTGCAGTTACCCTTGAGAAAAAATGCCAGTTGGATAAAATATAATTTTCCTGCTCCACCCTGTATATAATGATCAGTTCGATCCACCAGTTATCCTCTTCTCTTGGTCCAGGTATTTACATAAGGGAGAGTTTTATGAGATCAGTATTATAGGCAAAACAAAAATTAAAAGCTGTGACGTTTGAATTGTCCAGCTACGTAGCCAAAATATGAGTTAACACAAATTTACAGAGTAAATTGCAAACTAAACAAACTAGGATCGGTATCCTACAATATTTTAGGAAGTTGAAGACTTCAGCCAACTTAAGTATCAATAAAAGTTACGTTAAATAGAAAAAATACTAGTCCAACAAATAAACTAGGTGTAGCTACGATAATAAACAAGTGAAATAGGTATTCACTAAATGTTAAGATATTTTTGTACTAAAAGAAGTTAAGCTTCAAGAAAATAGAATTTAGAATGTCTGTATACAGACAGACAACTAGAAAGATAACGTAAATAAATATTTGCTAAATATAAAACAATATGATAGTTTTCAACTTGAAGGTAACGTTAAATTAAATTATTTATTAGTTCCTCGGAGAGAGGTTCTAAGGAATTGCAGATAAAGTTAAATAAAGATATATACTTGACTATATGTTTACTTTAGATAATTAAAAGTTAATCAAGTGCCAGATAACTAGGCAGGTATCTTTGCCAGAGAACTAGGCAAGGTTCCACTAGAGTAGCGTTCCTGAATAACTACTAAGGAAACGTTCAAGCATTCGATATTTTAAATTTAGAAAAACCTTACGTTACTGAGGTCTGGTTGATAAATATATGCACTGGTATAAAATAATCCACCACAAAACAAATGCACCAAATTAGATAATTTTCACAAAGGTTATAAACAAATAGGTTTGTCCAAGCAGGTGTACCAATCTCCAAATGTCACCAGTCACCACTTTCAGAGTGCTACCAACGTAGCTTAGTGACCTAAAACATCAACAGGCAAAGACAGAAAACAACTAACTACGATACAAAATGGCGACATCCGTTGCCAAGTAAATGTAAAATTTACAATAACCGAAAGTTAGTTTAAATTAACACATGAAATTATTACAATATCAAAGTAATATTAGATAAATTGCCAGCAAGGCACGATAAATTGATACTAATCAATATTAATGATGGCTGTTCCAAAGAACCAAGGTGAACTGATCACCGAAAAGCAAATTCGCCCAAGGCGTAAATTAAGATAATTACGGTACAATATTATTATGAAAATTACCTCAAAGGTACTTTAAATCAATATAGCAACTTTTTAAATAATGATGAGCATAAAATCACAAGATAATACCAGAAAACATATAAATTTTACCAGACCGCAGAATTATAGATGGTTTCAATCTGAACGCTGCACTAGTAAGAAGAAGGAAGCTTCGTTTTGTCCTCCCACCTAAACTCGGTTATAGTTTGGAAAGAGACAGACATTTGAGAGTAGAGTATGAGCAATAAAGATAGATAGATATTTAGTGCAAAAATCTGCAACACCAACTGTTCCAGTAGAAATCACTTGCAATTTATATATATATATATATATATATATATATATATATATATATATATATATATAACTATACTATAAGAATAAAAAATTAGTTAAAAAAGTAAAATTTTCAAATGATCATTGTTAAAAAAAACATTTTTCATTTTTCATCATTTTTGTTTCCAAAAAAAAAAAAGAAAATATAAATGTTGGTCTTGTTTTCACCAACGATAATTTTAGCGCATCTGATGGACCAGGGCCCGCGCCTTTTTTTAAAGACAGGCCACCCCTGCAACCAGTGGAAGAGCAGCTAAATTTAACTGGACTTGTACCTTTTAGCGAATGTATTGCATATAATTAGATCTAATTATAATTTTCTTTGTACTTAATTTTGTATTATGAATTATATTTCTCCAATAAGGACATATTATTATTGTTGTTATTACTAATGCACAAATAAAAAATTACAATAAAAGACTTTATAGTACATAAATCTAGTCCCAGTTTATATAGCACCATTCCATGCATTAAAATAACTTATTCACGTCCATATGCTGGAAATTGCCTGAAAACTTCTTGAGCAAAACAATAAATTACGTCCATACATCTCCAGCTTGATCTAAAATTAAAATAACGCAGAAAGCATTTTTGAGATGTAAACTGCGCTCAAGGGAAGGTTTAGTCGTGGTCGAACATGTAAGTAACGTCTCTCTATCCTTTCTAATGTTCTCAGATTATACAGTTGACCGTTGAGGGTGATAAAACGGATTTATCATACACTTACTTGATTGGCCACTTTATAGACGGAATTGTAAATGTCTGAGTAATAAGTTATGGGGTCATATTATTGTCTTATTTTTACTATAAATGTAGCCCAATCCATATATCTACTCGTAGTTTTTTCTGTAGCCAAGAGATAAGCTCATTAGCGCTTATGTAGATACTGGCACCCCTAACTTAGAAATTTTGTCGAACCGTCAGTTCTCGTACTCTCATCACTAAAGCTGGCCGAGGTCACCTGGCCGACAGAGCCGTCATATGTCTCATATGTTTACATCATATCATAATACTTGAATAAGTACAATAAATGGAAATAAATTTTAACAATAATGTTACATTTTATAAAAATTTGTATAAAACTCACCCTTTTAAGCAGATTTATGAAGTAGTTTAGTTGTCGTCATCACAAAGTGGGGAAGATCTATAGTATAATAGCATCAGGTATGTTTCTACAACTGTTTCCGTCAGCGATGTTCGCTTTGGTGAAAAAATATGTTTGTATTTTGCAGGGGCGTGCGGTGAGTTTTGATACAGGGGGAAGCAGTTTGTGATATAGAGTGATGGGTAGCGCGAGGCCCCGAGCGAAGCGAGGCAAAAATTATTTTAAGAAAAGGGACGTGGCTTCCGTATACTCATTTTAAAACAAATGTCGAAAGCTGCAAAGTTATGACATCTAGAAAAAAGTACACTTGTAAGACCGCCACTCCTCAATAAACATAAAACATAAAAACATCACAAAAATTAGACAACCCCCGATTCCAAAGCCGAAGCTGCACGGGCGAGGGTTACACTTATGAAAAAAACGCAGACACACAACACACAACCATATCCACCGACATTGCCAGCGCCGGTGGCGAGGATTGAACCCGCAGCGAAATAGAGAGTTTGTTAAGTAGTTAACATGCACATACCTACCTATTTACAATGTAGTTTAATCCGCCTCTCCTTTTTTGCGATGTCGGAAATAACTTCGTCGTAAAAGTTTGAATTTTTTGACATCTTCACAAAGTCACTTTCTATTGTTAACAGGGACAATTTTGAAAGCCGCTCTTCACTGGTTAAATTTCTTGAAACAGTTTTTATTCTCGTGTCCGTTTTGATAATTTTAAAAAAAGGCAGCCATTCCACTAATACTTGAAAAAAACACTTTGCACTCTTTAAGACACGCTGCAGATTGAGCTAGAACTAAATTTAATCGATGCGCAAAACAATGTACAAATATTGCATTCTGAAAAGTCTCTTTTACTTTGGCCTGCAGGCCCCCCCAATTCACCAGCCATTACAGCGGCCCCATCATAACTTTGGGCGATAAGTTTGGCACCACACTGTAGATCATCGACTATCTGACAAACTATAGTATATAAAGCTGCGGCCGTTCATGTCGTTGCTACGTCTAAAAATCCTAAAAGGCGCTCTTAGAATTTCCCATTTGGATTTATGTAGCGTACTACGATTGACAACTGACTAATATTCATAATATCGGTTGTTTCATCTAATATAACTGCAACAAAAGGAGCTTTTTTATTTCTTGCTTGATCTTTTCTAAAACAATATTGCTTATCGACTGAATCAAATCATTTTGAATATGATTTGATGTACCGCGAAATATCGTGGAGTGTTCCAGATGGTTACTTAAAATTGTATCGTATTTTGCTAATAAATCAACTAAATTGATAAAATTGCCCCTATTAGCAACGCTTCGAGATTCAGTATGACCTCTAAAACTAAGTTCATTTTCGTCGAGAAAACAAACAATATCAATAAGTCCTTTTAACACTTTCTTTCAACTGCTGATCTAATGAATGCTCAATTCGTGATTTTCCAAATGTTTATTCTTTTAGCACCGCTCCCAAATGAGTTTCACACTTACCATGCCTTTTTGTCACTTTGTGAATGTTGTTTAAATCTGAAAAGCCATTTTTATTCCAAACACCTTTTTCATTTGTGAACAGTACACATGGCCAACAAAACAATTTACACAAATTTTCACAACCCCTTAACTACTGATTAGCACTGTACACTTCAATATTAAAGTACCTATAGCATGATTTAACTTTCGTTTTTAAGAATTTTAAATCAGGTGTTGGTTTCCCATTTCTAATAATATCCAGTTTATCTTGAAACGAATATGTTGAAAATCCCCTTTTCAACAAATTGCACACCGCACAAACGCAAATAATATTTTCCACAGTGCCAGAACCAGCTTCCAAATTTAATAAGTAATTCTAAATCTGCGTACACGCGCACTAATATTCAACGTTTTAAAAATCACTTGTCGCCGCACCACAGGTTTAGAAACACCAAAAAAGTTTTTACAAATATAGCACAAAAGCTGAGAATAATACTAGGAAGATTAATATTAAGTATAATATTAAAATCGATATTAAAATCGAGATTAAAATCTATACAATAAAACGTATTACGATGCTATACAGCTCAGATATCAAGATTATGAAGTGGGATGGGATGCATTTCAATAAGTTACCTACTTACCAGAGACAGTTGTCTCTGCTTACATATATCGAAGTTGCGCGAGTTCGTGTTGGCTCGATTAATCGAGTGCGTCATCGTTACGGTTTTATCGTGCAACATTATCTCAGCTGCATAAAAGCAGGGCCGTATCTATTGAAATTGGGTAAAAATAAATTTTAATGATTAATATATGTGATAAATAATAATTAGGTTCTATTTATGTGTTTTTTTAAATAATCCCAGGGGAAGCACTGCTTCCCTTGCTTCCATGGACCGACCGCCACTGGTATTTTGAAAATGACCGTTCGACATCTACGGATGTAATACAGGCATAAGTAAAACAATCTGTGAACTCACTTAACGAAGTTGTAGATGCGCCATCACAAATTTGTCTTAATTTGCTAAAATCAGGATCTTTCTGTAATAAACTCTCGAATTTTTCACTAACGCGATTATTTTTTGCGTCATTTATAGCCTGTAGCTGTGTATTTACATCGTCCACTATTTGCAGCGATTCCACTAACGACAACGAACTATTTTGCAATTTTTCTATTGTGTCGTGTAGTCCTCTATAATTGTTATTAATAGTTTTTAAATCTGTTTCAAGGGAAACGTCTTGAAAGCTTGTCTGGCTTTCCCTAATAGCTGCAGCCTCGTTAGGGTTGAACTGTAGTATCACAGCTTTTATTGGTTGAAAATATTCAGCATAATAAAAAGCCGCTTTCAACCGCGTTCCCCAACGTGTAAGAATCGGCTCTGGTGGTTCAGGGATACCAGGACACTGTCTGTGAAATGCTCGAAGCCTTTTTTTTGTATTTGCTATTAATGCATCTACCTCTGGAAAACATTTTCTAATCGTTTCTGCCACAAGATGTAACGCATGCACTTTACACGTAACATGTAAAAACCTACAATTGTCTCTTTGAAGAGAACGGCCTACCACGCGCTTTGTCGCGGCACCATCAGTCACAAACATGAATACTTGACTTGTTAAAAGTTAAAATTTTTCGAATGTCTCCAACACCACACGCGTAATTATTTCGCCAGTACACGCAGTTAGTCTTTTACTAGCTACTAAAAGTGGAAATGTTGGTTTAAGAGGGTCCAGTACACGTACTATAATATTTAAAATAGAATTTTTTTTACAATCTGTCGTCTCGTCAATACATAACCAGAGCCGTGTATTTTTTAATCCACATTTAATCCTATTTACAATGTCTTCACGAACATCTACGTAATGATGTACGACTTGGTAAGTTCACCTGGGGATTGTATTTAGTCCAAAATTCCCAAAATGGTTGTTTATCCAGTATGTGTAGCGGAATATTACAGGCTATTAACATTAACAATAAATCAAACATAAACTGAGTTGTCAAAGGCATGCCATTTTTTTTATTTTGATGTTGCACGGTATTGATATGACGACGACAATCTGTTTTGTGCCAGCACAGTAAGTCTTGATTGCAAACAAATTATTTTGCATCCGTCATAGAATAAATCTGGATATTCACCGATAAATTTATTCACTGTATCCGCGTACGGTCGTTTTTTTACCCTTTGGCGCGTTTGACATTATGTATAATTTATAGGTACAACCTCACGCATTAACCTTTCAAATAAGACTACAGCGTAAATCACTTCTAAATCGACACGTGTGACGCCAGTGCAAGACCGTGGCTGTACTCCAGCCACCTCGGCCAGCTTTACTCATCACATATATCTTCGAGTTTTATGTCACTTTCGCAAAATGGTGGTGCGAGCAGGTCCGCTCATCCACAATACCTTACTGACTTAGTCCGGCTCAGATTTGAACCTAAATCTTCTAGGTGGAAAATATTCACGTCGAGTGGCTGGCATGCCAAATGCAGAGGACGGTCGGTTCTTTACGTCTGCTTAAGATACGATTTTGGAATCTACAGCCACTAACCCTGCGGGATGTGGAGAGTGAATAGATAATATGCTGGCACTCCTCCCGTAAAGTTCGGAGGCCACGGAAGGACTGTCCACCGTTATGTAAAACAAAAAATAATAATATCTAATATCTTTTATTAGCAGATATTACAAAAAAAATAATAAAAACATTTCTACAGTTTCGAACATGTTAGTCTGCTAAAAGACAGAGTTTGGAGAGACTATAAGTTATAAGCTATACTCTTACATTCAACCAATAAAAATAACATCCTTACTCTGTATCAACCCGGACGTAACAAAAAAAAAAACATCAAAAAGATTTAAAATCTAAAATGACAATGTTTTATAGCATTAAGATGGCTATAAGTAATACACATTTTTGTAGATACAATTAATACAAATGTTCTAAATGTTATGTTACTATACATACAGTAATATTTTTTTAAGTTTTACTTCTAAATTGTGACAAACTAATGGCCTGTTTTTGCAATATTTCGCTATCAGACCAATAGCTATCCGTCTAATAAAGTTATCTATCCGATAATTAACAAAGCGTTTCTGGTAACTTATGATTCATAAGTTACCAGAATTTAATTATTATTATTAAATTTCCAAATTTAATATTAAAACATCATTTAGTTCTAACAAAAATATAGGCAGATATCTTTTTAATGCAAAACAAAAAACTGATATCTCTAAAAAATGTGGTGTATATCGATTAGATTGCCCAGAATGTAACGCCTCATATGTAGGTCAAACAGGTAGATCGTTCGGGGTAAGATATAGAGAACATATTCACACACAAAAACAACATTCCAACTTTTATAAACACCTAACAGACTCTGGTCATACAATAACTGATGGCCATCAACCTAAAATATTACATATTTGTGGGAAAAGTAAAAAAACTTAATTTATTAGAAGTGCTAGAAATTAATAAATTAAATAGGAATAAAAATTTACAACATATTAAACGACCAAATAGATTTAAATAATTCCCCGTTATTAAACTTGTTGATAACCTAATGCTGTTAATAAATAAAAAAAATCACACCATAATATAATTTACTATCTTGAAAAAACCCTATATTTAAAAACATAACATCTGTACAAATTTGAATTATATAATCAACCATAAAATGACCCATCCTTCTATTCAGTTCAGTTTATATTTAAATGAAAGTAAAATCTGTGTATATTTTAGTTTACTTGAAAATGTCCAAATAGGATGAAACTAGTTGTAAAAATAACAAATAAAGTGAAACTTTGACAAGTAAAAAAAGTGTTTATAATTTTTTTTAAATCAAAATGGATTTTCACAAAGTAACTTCATCTTCAATCAACTATTTGGAATAATATAAATTTAACATGGAAGTTATTAAAAGTACAAAATAAATTAATATTAAAGTTACCGACTTTTTATTTTATTATAGATTAGGAGCAATATTAAATCTTCAAACGTTAAATATTAATGTCATAATCAAGAAAAAGCAAAACAATAGAGTAATAAAGCTGTACTAAAAAATAAGTTAAAGTGCCTTTTTGTGGTCTACGATATTTCTTAAACAAATTGATAATAGAAATTCTATCTACTTTTATTTTTAGGACAAAATTGTAGGTACACAAAATGTAAATTATCTTCTTCGCCAGCTGTAGATTTTCCAATTAGAAAAAAATTATGTCATATAAGGTACAAAATGTTAAATGAAATAGTGGCGTAGAATGACAAACACATGTAATTAAAATCTGTAATAATATTCAATGATTTTTTCTTAATTTTTTTACATTACAGTAGAAGATGTAATATTTTGAAAATTGTGCTGTTTACGGTACTGGCGAAAACTATTAATGCAGAGTAATTTAATAACGAGAAGTAAATATGACCAACGTCGTCTTTATTGTTTTATTATTGACACCTAAAAAGTTCATAGCTGTAATAAGTTTCTTTAATATGCAACTTACCTATTATCGTAAATTAAAGAAATACATACGTATAAAGTACAATTTTTAAATTATATTTTCTGTTATTATGTGTTTATCAGATTAGTTAACCTAAAATCCAACAGTCAAAATTACTATCTGTATAATGCGCATGCGTCAGATACTTATTGAATAGATATCCCACTCACATTGACAAGATATCTGTTCGTTAAGTTATCGAACCGATAACTCATATTGAACGTTTTAGAAACGCAATTTCTGTACTTATCGGATTGTTAAGGCTATCATATATGTACATATCTGATGTTTCAGAAACCGGTCATAAGACATATGCCGCTAGAAGCAGGAAAAGAAAATTCTATAATCAGAAGAAACTATGTAAAAAAAATATTGCGTACATTTTTAAGGAACTGATATCAATGGATTGGGATTTTAATTCAACAGATGTAGATGTTTTAAATACAAATTTGCAGCAAAATATTATTAGTAGCTTAGACAAATTTGCGCCAGAAGACAAAATAATTATAAAAAACAAAAATAAATGGGTGGATAAAGACATACAAAAACTACAAAAAGAGACAAAGCATACGAAAGATTTGAATACACGAATAACAATGACGACTGGGAATTATATAAAGAAAAACGAAATAACGTAGTTTAATTCATTAGGAAAGAAGAAAAAAATACTATGAGAGCAACATAGATCGATGTAAAAATAATAGTAAACAGATGTGGAAAACCTTGAAAGAAATGGTTAAGAAAGATAAAACAACTGACATAAAATCCGTTAAGTTTGAAAACAACTTCGTTATCTGTAGAAATAATTTTAATTAATATTTTTCTGACAGTATAAGTGAAATTGCTAGTAATATTCCAATCGTTCCTTTAAATTATGAACACAGTAATAAGTGCACCGTCTGAAATTACACACTTTCAAAGGATTTCATTAAATAAGTTAAAAAAAGTGGTTTCTAATTTAAAAAACAATAGTGGTGATAATAATATTACGGTAAAGGTTATTAAAGATTTTTTTTGATGTCATTGTTATCCCAATGACTTCCGAACGGATAGACAGAGCATCGTCTCAGTTTGTTTGGTATCAAATGTAAATATTTCATACTCAGCCTTCGATTAGCAAGAAACATGTGATAAGTTGCGAGCGCAGTCCCTGTTGGATGTATTCTATTTACAACTGTCGGTCGCCATTATTTATCTGTGTTTTTTCAGTTTAACGTTGTGTTTACTGTGATTATTAGTGTTTTTAAAGGTGGATTTTATGTTTCTGTGAATAAACAATGGGAAAATATTGTGTTACATGCAGATCTCACTATAAAAGTGGAGTTAATCGATCTTTCCAGAGGTAGGTGAGATTAACTTAGTAGTAACAAAAAAGTCGCAAATAAAAGCAAAATCTGAAGTTAGAGATGTTCAGTGCAATAATATTTAAAACATACAAATATTTTTTAATTCTAAAACTGTGTAATATGGTTAAATAAAAACTGAGTTGAATTACAAAGGGAATAAACATTTTATTCAAAGTATAACACATTATTTATTTTTAGGATTCTTTCAAATACTGAACACTGAAAACCATATAGCTTTCTCGTATTTTGAGATATTTAGGAAAGCAAAATATTCCTAAAGATAGTGTTGTTTTAGTTCCAGTGCAGTTCCAACAAAGTAAATTTATATTCCTAAAATTTAAAATTTGATAAGTGGACACAAATTGCATTCTAAACAACTTTTTTTAATGGAATATTTTCACATGTTGAAAAACAAAAGTAGTTTATTAGTAACGATTTTTATAAATTGATTTATAAAACATCCTGTATAGCACCAATTCAACTTACTCTTGATATATCATAGTTTTATATCAAGCAGGAGTGATGCCCAAAGTGCCATTTCAAAATTCAAAAATTTTTTGTCCATTACACTTGTTACACATATCCTAGAACACAATGTATATGCAGCTGCGTCTGATACAAACAGTAAAACATTTTCACTTTTAACACCAATATTGCACAAAGTGTTTACCACTATTTTCTCAACTGTTAGCGCATTGGCTTGCAACACACATTTACTATAGTTTAACAGTGGAGGTGTAGTCTCTATAGCATTTTAAATACACATGATAATGATTTAATGCCTTAAAATCCATGGCTTCGTCAACACAAATCCACACGAACTGATTTTTTTGCGTCCTCCGCGATACTGTAGATATAGTTGTTACTAATTATTTGTACCCTCGCACCGTCCATCTACACACTCCGACGTTTGTAGATAAACTGATTCTAAATAGGGAATAGGGAATACGGTACAGATCTCGCTGCGTACGTACAGGTACTATCCTTTCTTTTGGGAAAGACAGGCCGATCAGGAAGACGGTCCCGGGATTCACAGAAAATTCTCGGTGTCTATTAATATATGTTAAGAAGGGAAAGATATACGGGCAACAATAGAGAAGCATAGGTAAGCTAATTTTATTAGATTCAATTGATTTAGACTTTATAGAGAAAAGATTTTGATAAACTACGGTCTCCGCTACAGGTGTAAAACTGAAATCATTCACACCATTTATGACATTATTTTGAAAAAAATTAATGTACCTAACATAAACCTAAATAAAAGACGTTTTATTTTTTTTATTTTGAAATAGAAACACCTTTCCATTTTATTTTTAATTAAATAAATAAACTTAATTGTCTGCTAAACAAATAAAATAAATCTGACAACGTTGCAAACATTCAGCTCTCCTGCTAAAGTCATCAAGAATTTTAAACTGAATTATTCCCCTTACTCTAAATATGAAGCTTTGGAAAATAATTCCAATGAATGATAAAGATAACTACTATAAATAACAAATTTTTATATTACAAATCATGTCTCACATTTTTATTAAAATTATATTGTGTGAACAATGATCTCTAGCCATAATCTCTCAGTAGTTATATTTAGTAAAATTACAGTTTTTACGAACTTACACAATAATGGTGTTCCAAGCAAAACGATTTTTAGGCACATTCTCCGGGATTCTAAGTACAAAGTTTCACAATTAAATTAACCAATAAAAAATACCTATTTGTTTACGGTTTACTCGTCCTTGTTTCCTCTGCTTTGTATTTGATTAGGTTAGTTTCCTTGTTCGTGTTTGTTTTACAACTTTGCAATTATTGATCAAGCCACATTTAACTATTTTTCAAAGTAGGTACTAAAACCAGAGACAAGGTTGTCTCTGCTAAAACTGCTGAAATTGGAGATCTATTCCTAACCAGTTTATCTTACCACATAATATAGTTGCCAAGATTATTATTTATTCATTTTGAATATGAATGTAAATTTTCAACCAGCAAGCTGACTTCATGTTTTATTCAATGCACAAATATAAAAGCAAAAGGTTCTATCACTTCCGTAAATCCATTTCTAAAATTAGAGTTTCTCTTAAAATTATTATTACAACTCAATTTGCAAGAGAAAAACAATCAGCTTTAAAACTTCAATGAGCTTGTAGCTACTTTTAGTATTCTTAAAAACCAAAGTTTTGAAATGAAATAAGAAATAGTTTGTTGTCAACGTTCCATAATTTTATTTGGTAAAAATTCTTCTTTTTATTATTTGCTATTATATATTGTTAGAGAAATATTATTTAGATATTATGCAAACATTTTAATGTTTAATATGATAAGAAATTACGTACCTAGTTTTTTCATATTTTTGTACATGATTCCCTTGTCTGATCATGCTAATAAAGAAATGTAGATTCTACAATAATTTGTATTTAAAAGTATTAATTCCTTTTTACCTAACATTGGTATATTACCATGATCAGAAAAGAATATTAATATAATATACATATAATAAAAAACTAAGAAATTGTTTGCTTAATATCTGAATAATATTTTATTTACTTTAATTAAGATTATTTTAAGAAGAATCGTCCTAAATTCAGACCACAGAACATTGTAGATTCCCAAGTTACAGCACGTGTTCTGCAGCCTTTATTTTTTGATATTTCTCCACGTAGTTTTTTTTAAGTGTAGAAAAGATAATACTACGAACACGTCTAATTAGTTATAAAACATTTTAATTAGAAATTAAAGTAAATATCGCATTTCTACGAAATCTACCTATTGTTTTATTGACCTGTAGCGTCATTTCTGAAGTAGATATTTAAAATGTTGTTAAAAGGATTTCTAGCTAAATCCTTTGAGTACCCAAGTATCAGTTACTATTTTTCATAAACTTTCCCGCTATTTAAATTATAGAAGTACAAAATTTTGCAATAATTTATAATAAATCTAACATGTGTAAATCTATAAATTAAATAGCGGGAAAGTTTATGAAATATAGTAACTGATATTTGAGTACTGTGTTCTCAAAGGATATAGCTAGAAATCCTTTTAACAAGATTTTAAATATCTGCTTTAGAAATGACGCTACAGGTCGATAAAACATAAGGCAGATTTCGTTGAAATGAGATCTTTACTTCAGTTTCTAATTAAAATTAAAATGTTTTATACAAAACTGATTAGATGGATTTGTAGTATAATCTTTCCTCTACACATTAAAAAAAAACTACGTAGAGAAATATCAAAAAATTAAGGCTGTAGAACAAGTGCCGTAACTTGGGAATCTACAAAATTCTGCGCTCTGAATTTAGGACGGGCTTCTCTTACAATTAGTCTATCTCCTTTCGTATTATAGTAGAGTTCATCAGCCATCAAATTGTGATTGCTGTTTGCACTTTGAGGTTAAAAACTAAAACCCATTCTAAATTATTTTGAGACTTCAAAATTCATTTGTCATCAAAATGTCGTCCTGTACGGGGTGGCTGTAGGGGGTGAAACGTAAAAATTACTCTTAGAATAATTTTGCTTTATTTTAATCTACAGAATATAGTCTATATTTCTGTTAAATAATTAAACAATTTTTATCAACGTAAACATTAAAAAATAATTAATTAAACAATTCTGAAAGCACGCAGTTAAATGTAGGTCAACGTTTAAAGCGTACTCCTGAAATGTGCCGTTTTGATCAAGCAAACTTTTTGTCTTACACGCCTCTGACTACTTAACTGGTAATATTATCAAAAAATATATTAATGGCATTGTAAAATGGAATTTCAGGGTCCTAAACATTATTTTATTTTTTAATTACCTACGATGACTCCGAATTCCGAATTACGTATGTCGACGTTTGCATCAGATTTCATTTAGATGTATAACTTATTTATTATTAATCATAAAATTATAAATCCATTTTATTCAGAAAGGACAAAGTAAACTTTTCTTAATACAACATTTTCATTTGGACTTTCGTTTCGGAGACAATACGAGGGAAACGCAAAATTGTCTAAATTGAATGAAGCATTTTAAATCGAGATATTGCCGTTTTAAGTTGCGTTCTCTCGTAAGGCCCAATGTATAACATAATATTTGAAAATTATAAAAAAATATTTGCTCTACAAAACCTTTTCTGAAAAATATATCAAAAAATCGCAATTTGTCTCTTGTTTGTCACTGTATGCTTCACTCGTTTTTTAACTTTAGTGGCCATTTGCACAAGACAATTTTTGACGGCCCATGGATTTTGAAACATCAGTACGTAAGCATTCATTTTATATAAAATTCAGCTTGTAACAATGAAACCTCTACAGAACATACTTTTATGCGTATAATTTTTTTCTACTAAAAAAAAAAATTCTTTTCAAGCTTTTTTACCAAGTCTAACAAACTGATTTGTAGTATCACATCCAGAAAGAGCGTGAAATGCGGGTATATTTTTTAACAAGTTTGCGTCTATTTGTATATTTCACGCACTGCTATGAATAGTATACCTATTGTCTTTTGCTTCAGTTTTTACTCAATTTTTTTTTTAGTCAATTCCCCTTTCAAGTGCGCAAGCAATATTAGTACATCCGTATATTTGCAATCAACTCTTGAATATTATTCGAGTTTTGCCCTCAAAATTTATAGTAAAAGTCTAGTGTTCTTCTTCGAGAGTGGAATTTAATAAATCCTATACTCGGTTTGTTTTATATACAATAATTTCATAAAATTAAAAAAAAAAAGTATTTTATGAAAAGTTGTATCTGACAAAAAAATTGTTAGCTCCTGTTTATTAAAAACAGAATGAATAAATAAGTCCCAATTTTAAGGCACAAGTAAGTCAGGATCATCTATAATTTGATTTATGGTTTCTTAAAGTGCACTATTAATTCATGTTTAATCTTTTATTGACATTTCCTTGTAATGATCCATAACGTCTACTCTTTCTGTCAGCATTTCACGGTCTTTTATTTCGATTGTATTGAAAAGTGACGTTTTTTGGTTCTAATATTTGGATGAAAAGATCACCTTTTTAGGACAGATATTACTTTTTGTTGTGTCGCTACGCGATTACATTTCCAGGCCAAAAAGTACTTTTTCTGCAGGCGTCTAGAAAGTTAACTGTTTTCGGTTAATTTTTTGAGTGAGTATCTTTACTGGTCTAGCCCGGTAAAGTGACATAAGGAATCGGTAAAGTCTTTACCGATCCCTAATGTCATTTTTGGTTGACAACAATAGGGTAGGTACCTAATTAAGTATTCTAGACAATAGCGCTTGACATCTGAGTTGAATTGTATGAATTTTGTTTACAAAAGATTTAAGTTATAAAGTGTAGCAAAAACGGTTGCAGAAAAAATATTTTACGCAGCATACCCGGAAAGTGTATTTACTGAGCTCGCCCGCTTTAGAAACTGCCAGCTCCCCCAGTAAAGAATCACTTTCCGGTCTTGTTACGTAAATAACAATTTCGGGCAGTAAATAGTTATAAACAAAATAATGATCAATATATGTATAATGAAACAAACTACCATGATATTCTTATTAGATTGTATCAAAGTGACGTGAACTCGATTACGATTAAATTTTTTCAGTTAAGTAAAATAAATATAATAAATAAATTTTATTATTTTCTTTTTTACAATCGAATAAAAAATAATGTATGACACACGGACGAAAATGTTTTTCGTACTCATTCGGTTGTCGAATTCGGCTTTACCTCGTCCGGCAATTTTCAGTTATCGTACGAAAAACTACATTTTTCGTCCTTGTGTCATATGTAAATAGGTAATTATTATTCCACATATGCTGGAAAATGGATGGAAATTTTTTTCTGTTCTCACCTCTAATGTCTGAAGATACATTTTATCGTCTGCTAATTAGATTTTCTTCTGTATTCCTTTTAAAACTTGTACTTTGCGAGAGAACGAAATATAAAAAGGCAATATTTCGGTTTGAAACGCTTCAAAATTTAATACAGTTTAGAACGTTTTTGCGTTCCTCTCGTATTATCTCCGAAACGAACGCCCAAATCAAAATGTTCTACTTTGAAGAAAAGTTTACTTTATCCTTTCTGAACAAAACAGATTTATAATTTTATGACTAATAATAAATAAGTTAAACAACTAAATGCATGTGATGTACACGCCGATAAACGAAACTCAACTTTATAATTAATAAGATATCCTGCACGTGGTCATAAAAAGAAATCGATAACTAATTACGGAGTCTTCGTAATTAAAAAATAAAACAATGTTTAGAATCCTGAAATTCCACTCCACAAGGCTATTAATAAGTATTTTTTTTTTAATATTAACAGTTAATTAGTTAGAGGAGTGCTAAACAAAAAATTTTCTTGATCAAAACGACAACTTTCAGGAGCACGCTTTAAACGCTGACCGTCTATTTTACTGCATGCTTTTAGAATTGTTTAATTAATTGTTTTTTAATATTTACATTGAGAAAAATGTAGACGATATTCTGTAGATTAAAATAACGCAAAATCATTTTAAGGGTAATTTTTACGTTTTCCATTTTTACTACAGCCTGTACGGGGTGTACAGGACGACATTTTGACGACCAACGAATTTTGAAATCCCAAAGGGTAAAAAATAATTTAAAATAGGTTTGGCTTTTAATCTTTAACGGCAAACAAAAATTGTTTCTAGAATACATTAAAGCTGTCGTGGATACTATTAGCCGAGCGGTCGGCGGGGCTGGTCCGGTCGCGACGCTTATTAGGAGATAAAATTAGTTTGAGGTATAAAGTAATGCGACCTTAACAGAAGTGTTCAGGGACTTCTTCCTCGATAGAATTGAAAATTACGATTCTTTTGATTGGTTGAGACAAAAGATACAGACAAAAATGTGAACAAATTTATAAAATAATTAAAGCAATTATTTTTTCGTTTAACTTACTCTAACTCAAAAATGGAACACTGAACTGATCTAAAATTTTTACAGTATTATCACTATATATTCATTAAGGATAGAGGCAACTTTTTTATTTGAAACTTTTTTTCTAGTAATAGCAGTTTTCGAGAAAATCGCAGGTGAAAATAAGGTACACCCACGCGGACGGAATGGAGTAAAGGCACAAGAATAATTAACAATTATTCTTGTGGTAAAAGTTAGTAGGCATTAAACGTAAACTTGTATATGTATATTTACAATTACTCGCTTTGATTTCGAAACGCGACAAGTTGATGGCCACTATTTTCTATATACTTACATATTTACAATATAAAAGCACAATTTTAACAAACCTAGAAAATACCATTTTTTCTTTTATTTATAAATTTTACCCAGGGTATTTATGAATAAAGCGAAAAAGGATTCTTAATCCTCCATTAAATACAGATTATATAAAATGGAAGTGGTGGTGCTCGTATAGATATTAGTGTTTTTTTGATTTTTGCTCAGTCTCTTATTGCCTAGGAGAATATATACATTACGTTGTTTTTTTCTGTGAATATCTTTATGTAATATGTAAATTTAGTAATTTCGCATTGGTAGGCATTTATAACTACATTTGATTTCACTTCGATTTTAAGTAAGTATAAAATGGAAGCAGTTAATAATTGCATTATATGTGACAAAGATACTACATCCGATCAGTTTGGTGATGTAGTAAAAAACCTACCGACATTGGTACAAGGCATCATAGGAGCCTCAAAGAAAATAAATGATGGGTTATATAAAATAATTGAACAAAGGGACATATCATTTTCCAAATTAAAGTTCCACAAAAATTTTAGAAATAATTACACGAGCAAAATAAATGTCTAGTATACAACAGGTGGGTATATAATAGATGTACCTACGATGAAAGTGATAATGTCACGAGCCAATAAATATTCTGAAATGCAGTGAGACAAGAATGATGATATTTTGCTTCCGAAGCAATTAAATCAGTGTAAAACTCTATCCTTGCTATTATTTTCTGATCAATGCTTTTCATTGAGACATTAATTACTCTATTTCAAATGTCACTAGTTCGCACACTAATCAATCAGTAGTTAGAAACCTATTCTAAATGGAGTTTGGAGTTTTTACAAAAATATTTATTGGCTCGCGAAATTATTAATCTTTTATCATACGTCTATTATGCATACCTATACCTATATGTTGTATATTTGCTCGTGTAATTTTTCCTATATTTTTTGGGGGAAATTAAATTTGAAAAATGGTATATTCCTTTGTTCAATTTTTTCTATATAAGCCATCATTTCTTTTTTATGATGACTTGTACACCGATGTGGGTAGGTTTTTTCCACATCACCAAACCGATCGGATGTAGCATCTTTGCCACATATAATACAATTACCTATTAGCTGCATCCATTTTACACTTACTTAAAACTAAAGGGAAAACATATATAGTTATAAATACCTACCAATAAGAAATAATTATTAAACACATATATTACATAAACATATTCAAAAAAAAAAATGTAATACGCGATAACGACAACATAATGTATTCCCCTAGACAATAACAGACTGAGCAAATTTTTTAAATCAAAAAATTTATACGACCAACACCTCTCCCATTTTACATAATGCGTACTTAATGAAGGATTAAATATCCTTATGGTCGCTTTCTTTATAAATACCTTGAATAAGATATATTAATAAAAAAAACGATATTTTCTAGATTTGCTAAAATTGTGCCTTTATATTTCTACCTCCTATTGGTAAATATGTAATAATTATTCTAATTATCTAGAAAAAAGTTGCTTGCCGTGTTTCGAAATTAGAAGTTAAGTTACTAATTTTTACTAAATTTTATATCGTTCTCTGCTTCGTTCCGAATGCGTAGGCGGTTTTCTCGAAAACTGCTAATCCTAGAAAAAAAGTTTCAAATAAAAGAGTTGCCTCCATCCTTTATTTTATTTCTTCCTTATCCTTGGTATCAATTTTCAAAGATAAAAAAGTTTCTCGCTTGCTATATTTACCCCCTGCAAATTCTCACATTTTATCAACATAGCCTTAGAAAAAAATCCATATTTTCTACATTTATTAAAATTTGATCTTAATATTAACATTGAGTTAGAGCAAGTTAAATGAAAAAAATAATTGTTTTAATTATTTTATCATTTTTTTCATATTTTTACCTTTATCTTTTTCCTCGACCAACCAAATGAGTCGTAATTATTTATTCTATCGAGGGATACGCCCCTGAACAATTCTGTTAAGATGGCATTACTTTATACCTCAAAATTTTTTTATGTGACCCACTATGTATATAAACATAGTGGGTCACTGGAAGCGAGATTATCGCGAAAAACCGATTTTCATGACCTTTGACCTTCGATATCTCAAGACGCACAAGGGTAGGCATATGAGATTTTTTTGTGCTTCATTAGAACATCAAAACGAAGGTCTTTGCAAAAATTCAGCTTGTTCAGCCTCATTCCGCAGAGGAAGTTTTATTTCTCTGGAGTAATGGGTTTTTTTAAAACCTTTTGTAAAATATGTTGTGTGAATAAAACTGTCTATTATTATTATTTTTATATAATTTTACAGGTGCGGAGGTTGGCCGCCCTAGAAGGTTCAGGAATTGAAGGGGTGACAAGATGAATTATAAAATATTTGATGGCAAATCAGCTGGGAATTCAGTTCAATTGGAAATGTCGTTATAACAAGGTGGGATTTGAGAATACGACAACAATGAACATTGTTTTAGGTAACACAAAAACATATCTTCTGTTGCTAAATTTCAATAATTTTTTATTATTCAGAGGCAGCAAAGTTGAACTTTCCGGCCAATGAAAAAAATGGCATGCAGGTTGCCTGGGCTATAAAAGAAAGGCTAAAGCATTCAGCAGCGCGAATTAACCAAGCCAAGAAAAATAAATAGCGTTTCTTTTCTATATTTTGTATAAATTTTATAAAATAGAATTTTTTGTTTGGTTGTTCTTCTATATGTATAATATAAGAGTTTTTATTATTTTATTATTTTATATTTCAGTTTTATTAATAAATTTATGTACGAATAAAACTGTAGTATCATTATTTACAAAATCTGCGAGTATTTACACCTGTTTATTTCTCATGCATCATCTTTTGAAGCACAATTTTTACAGTGGTAAATATAGCTAAATACATATTTTTTGCCAGTATGTAAAATGCAGGGAGGTGGTAAGAGTAATAGTCAACTGATTCACTATCTCTTTGCATTTTACATCATAGCAAAAGTAATTTGCTACATTTACCAATGTGAAAACTGTTTCAAAAATGCTGCCATGAAGCATGCACAAGTGTGAATACGCCCTAATGTTAAAAATAACGTTATGAAGAACATTTCAAAGTACCAATAAAAGTAATAATTATTAGGGCACTCCATACGTTAAAGCGACGTTAATAAACACGTTATTAGAACGAACATTTTTAACCTTTAATTTACGTCGAAAACACGTATATAAAAAGCTACGCAACAACGTCGAAACTGAAAGATTTTAACACGTATAATATTCGTGTTTTATGTGCTAAAATTAAACGTTTATGTATTCGTACTTTGCAACGTATAAAACTGCGACATCTAAAGGTTGATTCTACGTAATGGAAACTAGTGTTTTTCTAACGGTGTTTATAATATAAAAAACGTTTTATTCACGTATGTGTGTTTATTGGGAATGGACACACACCCAATATCCGAGTATACTACGATTAATCTCACACAGTTACTTTGAGCTATTTGTTTTTTTTTAGATGGATTGTGAAGCTGGAGGTAGGTACTTTTATTGGTCAAATTTATTTTTTATTAAGATATTGTGAGTTTGATATAAACTTACTTTGCATTTAACTTTATGGAAATTCTAATTTAAAAACTATGCAGGCTATTTTGTATGCATTACAAAAAAAAGTTCCAAAGAGTACTGTGAAAATAAAGTTACTATTGGATAGCTTGCAAGTCCCTTAATCAGGGCTACAAAGTTGAAAATCCACCGTTATCCTCATACAATATTATTACAGGTATTCTTTTGATGTTTCCAGGTAGTAACATGGATCAACGAGGCCGTGCACGTATTGTACGATTAGAATTATTTTTAATGTTGCAACGAAAAAAAATATTAAAACTGCCATTAAGTGAATGGAATAAGGAAATATTTGACCACATTATAACAACTTCAGGAGTACAAGAAGTTATAAAATTACTTACAATACCTAATATTTTCAATGACCATTGTTGTATGGAGCAAGATATTGATTTTTCCACAGAGGATAACGATGTGACGTCACCAGACTTTATTTAATAATTTTTGTTTATCTATTCTATGTTGTGTATTGCTTCCATTTTAAAACTATTTATTTTAAATTACCTATTTTTAATATTGTGAAATTCTATGGCTAATTAGCATTAGTGCACAATTGAGCTAAAATCGATTGTATTAATTAGTAGTGATATGTAATATAAAATTAAAAATGTAAGATTAAGTAAACTCAATTAGACTGCTTAAATCTCTATGAAATCAATTAAATATATTATTTTATTTTTTTCCACCTAAATTATGCAAATCGACCACTGTGTGCCGTAAGGCCAGCGATTTACAATACATGACATGCCTTAAACACGCATTATTGGCTAGAGGAGGGGCTTAACTTGACTGCATTTTATTGCACAATGACCCACTTACTAGCAGAGATAACCCTCTGTCACTAGTCACGCTCAATTTGCAAAAGATCTTGAGACTCTGTATACGTACAATATATTATATGTAGTGTAAAAAAAATAGGTATTCTCTATCACAGTGAAATTAAAATAAACATTTACTTCATATCATTATATCATTATCATCACATTTTCTATGTATTTCAAAATACTTTTCATTTTACGAGAACAATAAGATGTATAACAAGTCAGTAAATAACTGTATGCCTTCTAGTTGCATTCTTATATTTTATTCCACAGTATTTGCAGATTACATGTTTCTTTGCTAAAGTGAAATATCTCCAGATATCGTTTTTTGCCTCATTGATCCACAGTATCCGCAGAATCACAGTTTAATCATTACAGAACATATACAATCATTTTAGGTTAGGTAGACAGTTTTACAGGTTCTACACTTTAAAAAGTGCCGCCAAATTCGAAAATGTCCGAACGTTTCGGAAATTTTCCGAAATTTTGGAAACTTTCCTGAACCCACGAAGTCTATGAAATTCTCAGTTTCCGATAAATTTCCATTTTTTTTCGAAATTTTCGCAAAATTCCCGTGAGTTTAAACTTCAGAAATTTTACAATGTATAATGGTATAGTACTATATTTTAATATTAAATCAAATGATTATTTTTGCTAAGGTAATTATTTTGTTGCATGGTGCCATGGCTTCTTGGCTCATTATAATTAACCACTAAGGTTTCTTGATTAATATCCCAACTAACTGTGAGAAACAGCAAGAAAGTGAAGATAGTTATCCAATGTCCTATAAACGCGAGTTTTAAAAAAACTGTATTTTAATAGACATATCATGTAAATACTGGAGCAACCTGAGAAAACTTTAAACTCGGCTATACATGACGATAATGATTGCTATGTATAGTAAATTAGTTTCGGGTTTAATAGCATGAAAACATATGCATGTTCAGAAGATTAATGTTAATAGTTAATCCGAGTGTATAGTTTCGTACACGATATTTCGGTCTGTTTTATTCATTATGGTTACTACAACCCTAGTCGACAACAAATGAGTGGAACTTTTGCGTATAATATACGTTAATTTATACATAATATATACCAGGTGTAATAGGATCATGGTACACCCTCCTTTTCTCCTTTAGTTTTGAAGATAATTGATTGAAACTTAGGATATCCTATGTACATAATAAGCGGCACTTTTTGACATACAAGTGTTTTTTCACTTCCGGTTTCGCTGGAAGTGACACTAACTTTCGATTTTTAAATAGAACACACTGTATATTACTGCATTTTTGAATTCTGCATAATTTTCTGAATCCAAACAAGTGACATTTCAAACGTCAATATTTTTTAAAATGTAATTTTTAGTTTTCCATTTAAGTGTGCCATGACGGTTCCGATTTATTCTAAATGACCCGTGTAATGCTAGAAAAACCGAAATCCAGTCAAAAATGCTAAATTACGTGATTTATTAGCAATAAAGTTCATCAAAATGGGTTTTGGGGCCAAATTCAATTTTTTCAAATGGAACCATGTTGGTAACGTGGTACTATTTATTAGTATGTCGTATTAAAATGTGCGATAAATACAAACAAAATTACAGCTAAAAGAAAATAACAAAAATACAATTTTGTTCTAATTAAATGTTACGAAGTAACAAACTAAGGTGGCTTTGAAAACAATGAAATATTTAGCTTATCAAACATTTGTTGATTATCGGTGTTTTTATTGTGTCTTTAAAAATTGTTTAAAATTCTTGTTGTGTTCAAAATGCCGCAAATTTATGCAAGAGATGGAAAAGTGGACATGTTAATTTATTTATGGGGAATGTAGAAAAAATGCCGTTGCGGCTAGACACCTTTATGTCGAACGATATCCTGATAGACAATGTGCAGCGAGAAATTATTTTAATCGTCTTGAAAATCAATTCCGAAGTGAGCCCAACAATGATCCCAAAGAAACTTTCATTCTTGACGAGGGAACGTAAATTAATATTTTGGCTCGAGCACTTGTACGAAAATGATTACGAACGTAGTATGGAATATTGAAACTGGATTTTGCAAAATACGTGCAGCCAAAAAATTATTTTTTGGGAATGATTTTATTTTCGGACGAGTCTAGGTTTACAAATTTAAGATTATTTAACCGACAAAATACAAAATATTGGTCACAAGAAAATCAAAATTTATTACGGAAGGGTAACTTTCAAGTGCGGTTCGGTTTCAATGTTTGGCTTGGAATAATCGGTAGTAGAATCATTGGTTCAATAATATTTGAAGGACCCCTGACTGGTGCAAGATACTTGGGATTTCTGCAAAATGAAATTAAGGACAGTTTAACTGAATTATCTTTCCATTTACGTCAGGGAATGTATTTCCAACAGGATGGCGCTCCTCCCCATAATTCAAAGATAGTAATTGATTACCTTCAACTGAGATTCGGAGAAAACGTAATTTCGACGAATGGTCCTGTGAGGTGGCCTCCAAGGTCACCTGATTTAACACCCCTTGATTTCTTTGTTTGGTGTCATTTAAAAAATATTGTCTACACAACCGCCGTTACAACTCGTGAAGACCTGGAGCTACGAGTAAGACGCGCAATTAATAGCATAACGGCCCAGCAGTTGGCGAACGTTCTCCGAGAAACAGCTATGCGAGTTCAGAAGTGCATTGACGTTAATAGACAGCATTTTGAACAACTGTTGTAATGTTTTATGTTCATTTTTTGTATTCCAACGCCACTTTATGTATAACAAGGTAATTTAAAACAAAATTATATTTTCTTATTTTCTTTTAGTTGTAATTATGTTTGTATTTATCGCACATTTTAATACGACATATGAATAAATTCCTTATTAATAGTACTAATAAATGATACCACGGTACCAATATGGTTCCATTCGAAAAAAAAAGTGTTTTCCCCAAAAACCATTTTGATGACCTTTATTTGTTCATAAATCACGTAATTTAGTGTTTTTGACGGTAATTTCGATTTCTCTAGCATTACACGTGTCATTTAGAATACATCAGAACCGTCATGGCACCCTTGAATGGAAAACTAAAAATTATATTATAAAAAATATTGACATTTGAAATATAATATCGTTGGATTCAGAAAATTATGCAAAATTCAAAAATGCAATAATATACAGGGTGCTCTATTTAAAAATCGAAAGTTAGTGTCACTTCCGGAAGTGAAAACGAAATCACATGTATGTCAAAAAGTGCCGCTTATTATGTATATAAAATATCTCAAATTTCAATCAATTATCTTCAAAACTAAAGGAGAAAAGGAGGGTGTACCATGATCCTGTTACATCCGGTATAGACGTAGGGAGTTTGGATGTCATCTCAGAAACGGATTTTTAAACCTAATACTACATTCCGAAAAACGCATGATATAATTATTAATAAATTAAATTGTAATTTTTGACAATGTACTTACATATTAATTAAATTCATTAATTAGCTTTTGCATATAATACTGGCTTCGATGAACGCTGTCAACCGCCGATAATTATATTGGACTGATGAGTGACCGAGAATTATATATGTAATGTATGTAGGCGAATATCGTTTACATCCCTAGGCGACTATATGCTGAATAACCTTCTATTTAGTTTACATTTTTTCTCTATGCAGTTTGTAATTTGTTTAGTTCGTAGACACTCTAGCTGGCAATCTGTTGTGTGTAGGGTGAGTATAAAGACATTTTTTATGTATTCAATATTTTCTGTTTAGTGTAGTGCATTAGTGGGAGTACAAATGGCGAGGAAGTCCGCGTCTTCAGAAAGAGTGATGTTTTGTGTGTTGTTATGTATAGTGTAGCACGTTAGACTGTCATAAGTAAATCTAGTCCAATCATTAGTAAACCCTCTGTGACGAAACAAGTGTCGTCGAAAAAACACCAAACGTTGATTGGCGGAGACAAACAAAAGCGGTAAAACAGGGAGAAGCTGTTTTGTAAAGGTAAAGTACTGTTTACTGTACCATCTGCTCCTGTTTTGTAGTTTACTCCTGTCATTTACGTCATGACATCCAAATTCAATAAGTTTAAAGTGTACAAACATTAAACATTATACTGCATATTGAAATATTTGAATATCATGTCGTGCGCACACAGCGTTTCAAAATAAATTCCCCCAATAAAAATATAAAATTTTGATTTCATATATTATACGCCCTGTTTTTAAAATCCGGCACCACAAAGTGGGGTTCAGAAATTTTCGGTTTTAGCGATAATAGCTAAAACTGACAAATCGACACGTAATTTAGCAGTTATATTTTGAGATATAAAAAATACAAAGGTTCCACCGTTTTAAACATAACTGAGAACGGAACGTTGAGAAATTTGTTAACTAAAATAAAATTTTACCTTCCAAAGTCATTCGCTTATTAATATTGTTAAGGAATACAAATTTTGGCTTAAAACAGGTCGACGTGATTTGTTGGTCAAAATAACAAGTAAGTGAAGTTCAATTTAGAATTAAAAATTTTAAATGACTTTTCTAATTACAATAGAATAGAAAAATGAAGAACTTAGCAGAAAACAGTATCACGATATCAAGAAATAAAAATAAATAGAAACAAGTATTCCTTACACATAACACACATTAAGGAAAATAAACACACTTTCAATTTGCAGGATGTTGTTGCATTTTGTAAACTTCAAAATATATGGCAGGTTGTAAACAATTTAATTAAGAAGAGTGAAATGACATCAAAAATGAATAAGCAAAAGAGATTTAAGTATTTATTATTATACCTACATTATAACAGTTTGGTTTCCCAAGAGTAAATGTTCGTTAAAGTCCCTACACACGAGGCAATCTGCAGGGACAAATTTGCAGGAACCCTGCAGATTACCTCGTTTCTATGTTACTTGTCAAAATTTTTAACATACATACGAATAATAGGAAATCTTCTGCAGGGTCCCTGTAAATTGGTCCCTACAAATTGCCTCGTGTGTAGGGTCTTTAATAAATCAGTTGGTACCATATTGGAATATAGACAAATCGATATCAACTTGGTATCAACTAGGGAATCCAATCTTCGGATTTCGGAATTGAAAATCTAACATTGGGATTTAATTTTTCTAACATATGCTTTAACATATAATTTAATAAAACAAACTGATTATATGCTTCAGATTATATGCTACAAATTGCCTCGTGTGTAGGGTCTTTAATAAATCAGTTGGTACCATATTGGAATATAGACAAATCGATATCAACTTGGTATCAACTAGGGAATCCAATCTTCGGATTTCGGAATTGAAAATCTAACATTGGGATTTAATTTTTCTAACATATGCTTTAACATATAATTTAATAAAACAAACTGATTATATGCTTCAGATTTGGTTGGTATTGCTAGTAATGATAGTTAGCGATGACTGATGATATATACAATCACGACGAATATTGTAGTGGGAACATTACTTTAGTAGTATATTTATCATGTCATAAATGACAAGGTGGGGTTCTTATACTATGAAGAAGTTATCGGGTAAGTACAATTAAGTACTACCATCAAATATTTTATAAGGCGAATACTGGTATGCCGCGTATGCCGATGTGATCCCCTAACCCTAACCAATAGAAGTAGACATAATTCTCCTTCTATGAAGTCATCATTAGTACAGAGAAAGGGATAACACTACAATAACAGACTATTCCTTGAAGTTCTTGTGAATTAAAGCAACAGGTATATATCTATCTTTTATAGAATAAAGTTTTATTCATATTACAATGCATAATAGTTCAACACATCCTGTAAAACATAAACACGCTGCCTATATAAGTATGATAAACAGATTAACCAAATTTCCTTTAACTGAAGATAATTACAACGAATTAAATTTTATTAAACAAATAGCGGTGAATAATGGTTTTAAAGAAACTTTGGTTAACAATTTACTTAAAAAGAAAAATTATAATATAGCAATAGTCAGTTTATCCAAAAGCAGAAATCAGTGAATTAAGTGATTTAAGATATAAAACCCTTACTTATATAGGCCAACCTACCGAAAAGATATCAGTTGAACTTAAGAAAAAACATAATACTAAAATGGCATTTAAAATTAACAACACTCTAGGAAAATTTATTAAGAACAATAAAGATAAAACTAAAAAAGAACAAAAAAGTGGAATCTATAAGCTTACATGTGGTACATGCCCTAAAGTATACATCGGACAAACGGGAAAAAATTTTGGAAAAAGATTGTCCGAACATAAACACAGTTTTAATAACAATAAATTAGATTCGACATATGCCAACCATTTGCTAGAGTTCAATCATTCTTTTAATAATAATTTTGATATTTTACACACAGAAAATAAAGGATTAAAATTGTCACTATTAGAGACATTAGAAATCAATAAATTAAAAAATTGTAATGTTATTTTAAATGACCAGCTAGATTTAAACTGTTCACCACTGTTAAATATTTTCTAAATTATTTTGTACCTTATTTTATTACTGTTCCATTTTATTACCCTAGCTTAGTTAGTTGATACTTATATATACCCTCACTTTGTAATAAACAATTTAGTACTCATCATCTGATGAAGCCACTGTGTGGCGAAACAATTGTCATGAGTTAATTAAATTGTGAATATCAAACATAAGTTTATTTTATGTTTATTTGAATAAAGTTTTGTTTACTTTTATTTCATTTCTAAACCATAATCAGTTTTTTTACTAGATTATTAAGCAGGCATATAAAAAAAATAAATTCTGAAGTCAGTCCCGAAATTCTCTAGTACCAACTAACCTATTTTACTCATCTGAAGGTAGTCGTTGATCACGCAGAATAAAAGACTTAGTTTTTTAAAAATACTGATGATAGTATCCAATGGCCGTTAGCCATGTTCACCAACGTGTTAAAATAGGTTGCGGCGGAAGTATTACATCAGGACAAACTGAATTTAAACTTTTAACACGTTTAGGGTCTTCAGGAATATTTGTTTTGTATTTGCAGTTATTAATATATTAACTTAGGGATAATTTCATGGAATATTACTTAACGCATGAACAGTCGTTACGTGTTACGTGTATTAAATTTGTATATACATTTTTAAGTAATTCTCCAGCTTTAACCATATATCGTGTGGCATCAGTGATTAGTATCAGTACATCTGAACTACCCATCCACCTGTTCAGAAATATTTGGTCAAGATACCTTCGAACGTCTGCTGTTAATGGGGAGGCACACCATCCTGTTGAGACCACAGGATTTCGTTAACATTTCCAGGATTAATTTTACTGGGGAATAAATTTAATAACGCTGGGATGAGATAGCCCATTAAAAGAGGTATGCCGGTCCGTTTACAGTTCCATCCAAACAATAGGATCCAATGATTCTATTTCTTACAATTCCCGCCCACATATTCACCTTTTGTGGATACTTTGTGGACTGCTCCCACAACCATCGAGAATTTTCCCTTGCCAGGTATCTACAATTATGACTATTCACTTCACCCTTTAATTTGAAAGTGCATTCATGGGAAAAAAAATAATATTTTTTATCAGAAAAGGATCACCATTGCACATATTCATCATTGTTTCACAAAATTGTATTCTCCGATCTGGATCATCACTTAGTTCTTACACAAGCTCAATCTTAAAGAGATGTCATTTTTCTAATTTTAATACTGTATGTACTGACGTTTTAATAACATCATAATCGCGACTAACCTGGCGAACGCTGTAACCAGTAAAATATTTAATTTTGTATCCTCGTTAACACCTGGGCGACCTGTTATGGGTACATTTTCCACCGTACCAGCCTCTCTAAATTTTTTTCAATTTTACTCATTGTCGATTGAGCCATTGAACGACCCATCGTTCTGGATATTTAATATTAAACAAATTACATACTTCCTGTTGACTTCACATCCTATCACCATACCCAATCATCATAAGAATTTCAATTCTCTGCTTTACAGACACACTCATGTTATAATTAAAATAAAATTACTTGTTTTTATTTAAATAGCCGTATCTTCCACTTATCAATTTTAGACCCTAAGGGTGACACATATTTGCAATCAGCTGTTGAAGCAGAATTCAAAAATGGAGAAATATATAAGGTATTCCGTTCAAATAAATATCGATGACGTCATAACGTAAATAGTGATGACGTCATAACCAAAAAAATAAAGAATAAGGTGCACAACTGAAATTAAAAATCGACATGTCCGAGGATGTTTTCTAAATATTTTTGGTTTAAGAAATAATTAATTTATTCCATACTTTACGGATAAACTGTACATATGTATAATACGATAACTCTAGAGTCCTTAAAATTGGTGTTATGGTTATACATTTTTCACTACTGTGATAGTTCAGTTCACTTCGAATAGGCAATTATAAGGTATGATGACTGAAACTGTATCCTCACACACCTTGCAATGAAATTTTAAAAAATTTATTTATTCATTATTATGACCATTATTTTATTGTGCATTTTCGTTTTACATACAAAGAAATACAACTCATTAATTAGATATAATTTTGTTCATATGTTCATAATTATGTGTAAATAAAGGGAACTTGTAGCAATAATTGTCTAGGCACAATGCACCATTTATTAAGTACATTAACGCACTTTAGGTACTACTGTAGTCATTTACTTTCTTATACCTAATAAACCTTTGCAGCAAAAAGTCATCTGTAATTATGCAATGGGGTATTTTCCCATTTTTACTTTCTTATACCTAATATAAGGAAGTGTAGTAATTGTGATTTTTTTCGACCTTGACCTGCGCGTGCGGGTGCGCCTGCGCGTGTATCCGCGATAACTCAAAAAATACTAATGGGAGAATTTGACAATTAAGATATTCTATTTTAACATTTTAAGTGAATGTAGTACTACCAAAAGAGATATAATAAATGAAAGAAAAAAGGCACAATTTCAGGGGAAAAAAAATGGTTGCATTTCTAGACGAATCTCGACGAATTATGATGAAAAAATATAACGAGGTTTAGAGTAACAAAGTATAGAAGGTTACTGCGGAATGAGATGTAATAGGAAGAAAAGGATAATGGGTAATGCCCGCAAAAAAAAGGATGAATCCGTCGACACGTGTTTCTGAGTCACTACTCGTAATCATGACGGCTATAAGTTGTAAGGATAGGCACAATTAAGGGTTGGACGACGGATTCATCCTTTTTTGCGGGCATTACCCATTATCCTTTTCTTCCTAAAAATATAACTTTAGGAAAAAATCTGTCTGCATGTCTGTAGTATCGCGATAGAAGCCACAGTTTTTGAGATAAACTTTCAAATTTCGTACATATGTTCTAAAGGCCAAAGGCAATGATAAATTTCGTGATGAGCAAAATTGGCTTGCTGAAAGGGGGTCCACGAGACCCAAACTTTTTTGTATTTGACTGCAAAAAAATATATTCTTGAAGAACAATTAAATCAAGTCTATTATATGAAGCCAATAAAATGTATTTTCCAAATATTTAAATAAAGTTGATATAAACAGAAATTTTTTACACATAATTTGACATAAAATGGGGTTAGGATAAATTTGGCAGTTTGATATTTGAAGTGTCTAATTTAGTTAGAAAAATGTGATTATGTCAATAAGAAATTATATAAAATATGACATGAATTATTATTGACAGTGTCGAGGGACGCTGATAATTAATTATTTTAATAAAAGATACGCTTTTGAAATTTAATTAAGGTTGTTAAGAAATAAATTAGAATCTTTTTATTAGATCAGGATAATATACACTGGTATAACAAAGTTACGTGCTGGCCACATCAGATATTTAATTTTTTAAATAAATTTTAGATGCATATATTTGATAAATATGAAATTTCATTTTGCCAGTGAATAAATACGAATTTAGTGGTTTTATTATAATTATTATAGTGTATATATTTTTTTTAAAGTTGATAATCCTAATAATTTTAGATGCATATATTTGATAAATATAAAATTTTATTTTGCCAGTGAATAAATACGAATTTAGTCGTTTTATTATTATTATTATTATGGTGTGTATATTTTTTAAATTGATAATCCTAATAATAGTTATTGCTTCCGTGTAGAATATTGAAGTACTTCAAAATCCACGCTCACGGTCACCTGGTTTTTTATTCTAAAAATTCAAAAATTGAGGAATTTTTAACTAAGTAATTATAGCTATACTAAGAGAACTACTTTTTTTGCGTAATCATTTCGCTACTATTTCCAGAGGTCACACTACAGGGGTAACTTTAAACTCTTAAACAGAAAACTCTGAGTTTAGGTTCATTTTAAATGTCTTTATGGAACCGGAGTTTCCTACGTTGCCCTTGTTCAAAATGATGAGTCAAAGTTCTATTTTTCAAAATTATATTGCAACTATTCGAAAAAATTTAGAGTGTGCTTTACTTTAAAATGTGTCTTTTACTACCTAACTACTTTTATGAAAATATTAAACTTGACATTCAAACATATTAAATAGTTGTTTATAAGACAGCTTAAAGTATAGTTCGTAATTAAACAGAAAACTGATTCATTGAGTTTTATTTTCCTTTGCCTATTTCTAATAATAATTGTAAGTACAAAGATTTCGCACATAAGGCATCCCGATTTCAGAATACTATTCATTCTACTAAATAAAAATGCAAGCTGCCAATTAACTTCGGCCGCCAAGTTTTTAAACCGTTCTGAACTCTTTGTACTGAAACCTTTGCTTTTCTAATATTTTGTTACCTGAACTTTATTCCAGAAGTATACCTAGTCTGTTAATATTTCTTAAAACATTTGACAAGATATGGATTGCCAAATGCATCGTGACCCTATTATAAGCTCTTATGAGTGCGGAAACCGTGATATTGTTTGTTCGTGAATTTGCTTTTCACAGAAAAACAGCCCAGAGTAATTTCTCGTTAAGAAAGGATGAAAAACTTCAGAGGCCGTGCAAGAAGCGGACGACCGCGAAATACAAGACGATCAACTATTGTTAGAAAGAAGCTAAAATGAAGTATTATATAAAACAGAAAGTCCATTTACTGCCTGCAAATACAGCGGCTAACAGGGTAACAAAGTGCAGGAGACTACTTTGGCGCTCTGTTGAAAAGAAAGAAAGATGAAAAGTTTAATAAACAGAATAATTGCTCGTACTAAAGAAGGTGCTAATGATGAAATTAGACAAGTTTTTAAGTCAGCCCCATCCTTCATCAGTAGTGGTCTGGGCAGGAATTACTGCGGATGTAAAAACAACTTGTATTTTTATCGATCAGATGATTAGGATGACCGCAGAAATGTATCGTATGAACGTGTTGAAGGCCGTGGTAGAACCAATATTAACATTAACAATCGAGGTTCTTTCTACCAATTATCTGCAAAGCCCCACACAGCGAATGCCACTATTGCTTGAATTCGAGAGAATATTCAAGACCATTTCACCTTCATTTTCATCAGACTTAATCCAATGGATTAGGATATGTGGGCTATTATAGAATAGCCCACACAAAACTGGCAAAACTGCAAAACGTCATGCCAATGTTGAAGACCTAAAGCGTTACTTATGGGCCGGCTGGGCTGCTATTCTTGTGGAAGTGTTGCGATCTACGGTAGATAATTTTACGAAAAGACTGCAAGTCTGCATTAGGGTACCCGGAGGAATTTTTTAAATTGTTTGCAAGCCTGCATTAGGGTACCCGGAGGAATTTTTTAAACTGTTTGAGTTTATTTTAGCTATTAATGTTTGATGTTTCTAACAGTGTTAAGTTTATGGGAAACTATAAAAATTAATTAAACTACCGTTATTTTTTATGGCGACTGAACCCAAATATCACCCTGTAAATAAATAAATAAGTAACCCTCAAGCTCTTCCTTTTCATTAATTTCATCTTTCCATCTCATATTTGAAAACTTCAAATAAGTTAGATTTTCTGTTGCTTAAAATCAAAATGTAATAGAAAAAGACCTATTTCTTGATCATCGATAGTAAATCAAAATAAATGCACTTGGAGCATGGACATTACATAGTAGAAATATCTGGATCTAATTTTCTATTACTTAATAGTTTATCTTTGCATGTTTTGAAATCTACATGGCAGCCTAAAAACGAGAAACATCATGAATACGGTGGTACGGTTGCTGATATCCCATATAATTTAATTAAAATGATCCTCGGGACTGTAGCAAAAGTCCTCTCTAAACAAATTGTGACACATATTTAATTAAAAAACAACATTTGTACGATAACAATGACGTGATACGGGGTAAAATAACAAGCAACATAAATCTTCATTTTCATTCAATCGTTCAATGTACAAGTTTTCGATGGAGAAATCAAAAATTTGTGTTATTAATATAATGAATGATAATTAAAAACTTGAAAATAAAAATGTCGTTAAAAAATAGGAATGTTATTTAAAGAAATCTACGTATATTTTTGGGTTTCATTCTATGTATTTTTTTGCAGCTAGTATTTTCTCAATGTATTTTTTATTATTATTTTACTTTTGCATTCCTCCCGTGGTCTCCGAATTTCACGGGAGTCGCGCCAGCAAATTAACTACAGCTACTCCCCACATCCCTAAGAGTTATGGCTGTAGATTTCAGAATCATAAGCACTAAGCAGACAGAGAGAACCTAAAACGACCGCCTTCTGTATTTGGCCTGTCAATTATTCGGCTGAATTTTGGCAGGCCGGTATAGCTTTCAGTTCCGAGAGCAGCGTAACTTTATCCCTCCGTATACATCGTAATCTATGTACACAAATACAACAGGACGACCATCTTGACCAAGTAGTTTAATGGTCGAAGAGGACTATGTCAGGCTTCTTGGTCGGAAATGAGCAGTTCCAGTAAATACGGCATTTCTCGTTCTGGACAATGGACCTAATATCTCAGGGGATGTTAGGCAGCACTGGTGTTTGGTACATACCATACTAGTGCCTTAGGTGATAATATAGTACTTGTAATGCCGCGTTATGTCGTAGGATGTAGGCCTAAATCGCATATATAGGATGTACAGAAAGTATGTACGAGAGCGATTCCGGCACTTGACGGCAGGTCCTGCATTTCACATCAGGAACCTCTACACCCCACATGCGGCTACGGTAGGGCAAGGTGTTGATAACACCATTATGACAGAATATAATGAATTCCTCGGTTGATTTGTACAAAACAACGTGTTTTGCTCCATACTCCTCACCCGCCTTTTCAGCGTTTTTTTATAATAGAAACATAAGCGAAAGCACTTTTTCGTATGTAGCTTAATGGTGTAAAAATGAGGAAATTTGACCTTTAGAGTGGAATTTGGTGTATCTGTATTCAAAATTGCTCCAAAATACCTTTGTTGATATACTCTACCGTATAATACCGCACAGTTTTAAGGTCTGGATAATCAAGCGTCTTTTAGATTCATCAACTGTTTTTTTCTTTTTTTATATTTCTCTACTCTCTTTTCATTTTCTTCAATTGCCTTATCTGGAAATGTTTATTCAGTTACTTTACCTGCGTTTTCTTGTTCGTCAGCTTTCTTCTGATATTCGTCTCTTATGTCTACTTGAAGTTTATTTCCTGATGGTCTTGTTTCTATTTCAGCGTCTACAACTTTTAATATTGAAAAATGGTACGTAAAAGGCAAAATTGTGGTCTAAAGACATTTATTCTCTAACCTATGTCATATAGAGCTAACAAGGTTAACTACCTCGTATTTCAAATTACCCAAACCTATCCTATAGGAGTTGTATTTTCTGTGGTGTTTAATATTTAAATGTCAAATTTTAGTTTTATAAAAATATGTGCTAAAAATAAATTAAGGAGCTCTGATTAGTACACCGACTTCGTTGATCCTAGTAAATTTGTTTATTAAGGATTTCGAGGGCCAAATTTTTAAACATAGCTGGAACCTAATCTGTTGATCAGGTATATGAATTATATTTCTCGAATTTATGGGCAATAGTTGATTGATAAGTTCTCAGATCACCTCAATAGTTGTTGAGATGAACATGTAAAGGTGACAATTGTTAGCGGATAAAGCAAAACAACTTGGTACTGGTAGTATAAATACAACTTGCTCAATGACCATATAGTAATATGGGATGAAAATCCACATACTCGATGGATCTAGTTGCGACACATTTTACCCTTTGATTATGCTGGTTCAGATGATAATATTTTTACCTAATTTCAGACACAAATATGATAATGAACATGCTGGATACAATTTTTGAGAAAACCGTAGTATTCTCGCTCATTTTTACCTAATTTGTATATTTTGTTAAACTGATACAATTCCACGTTTATATCTTCATCACAAAATGGCTGTTGTCCAGTGTTTTTATTAAAAAACTTTGCTCATTTCATATTCTAGAATGTAAATGTACTTTAATGTTTTTTTTTCATTTCATTTTACACTAAACTGCATGTGAAAAATATATTAAGTATATTACAGCTTGTTCATACTGGGCTTTTACGTTTAAACGATGTTATTTTCTCGTAGGTTATATTGCCTATAAAATTCATAATCGATTCTTGAATTATAAAACATTGGATGTAAAAGTGCATTTATATTACATACTCTCATAGAAGTTAGTGGGCACCATAAGAATTTCGTGTAGGTATAAATATATTCAGAATAATTTAATTTTTCGTTTTCTACTTGTTATCTCTAACATCGTTTACATTTCTAACAAAATCCGGTGCTAAATCTCTCTGTATATTTATATAGTATGCAAATATTATACCTGCATTCCAATACAAGTACAGTTTAAGAAACTGTGGGTCTATTTGTATCCACGAATTGAGACTCAAAAAAATTAAATCAATTGCCGGAGGTTTAGATCACGAAGTTTTAAATTGCTGGATTAAACAATTTGGATGTTAGGGCAAAGACAGACCGAAATTGAAGCCTTGACATTATTGGGCAATGAGTTCCATAACTTGGTAGTTTGTGGTAAGAAAGATTTCTGGTAAAGTGACATAAGTTAGTTATGGAGTTTCAGACTAAACCGGGCAATTCCATTATGAAATCAAATATATTCATCATTACTACTTTAGCAAAATGAATTAAAATTTCCAGAATTCCCAATCAATCCATACTTAATTATTTAACTACGAAAATAAATTGTTTTGCAGGAATACTCGTGGCTTGGAGCTCGAACGGTAAGGACACTTGGCCCTCATTCTGGAATCCAGATTCGATTCCCGATCGAGTTGCTGGGATTTTTTCTAAAGCAAAATTGAATTCTGGCATCCCCGGATATTGGATGTGTGTCCGTTGTCTCTAAATGTGTAGCTTCCTCACACAAGATATTTCAAAGTACCTTTAGAAATACAGTTGTATTACCTGTGGTGTTTAAAACCGCCATATGGTCCGCCGGCGTCCAAATCAGAACTTTTCGATCATGCCAAGTCAAATTTGATGTTGATATCCTATGGAGCCATTTGTAACTACAGTGAAAAAAGGTGTTAGATATTTTTGAAAAAAAAAAAATCATGTACGTATTTCGGGATTGCCAATTCCAAATATGATGCTTCTATCATTTGATCACCAACCGGCGTCTTGTTAAAACGTGCACTCACACCAAATCGATAGGTCGCCGGCAACCAATCATTGCAATACGCATTAGAATTGACTGAAGTTGTAAGATTCAAATTTATGTTAATTGTTACCAAAACTAGTATTTTGTTTGATATTTACTTTTGAGAATACCAAGTTTATTTTGTGTTTAATTATTTTATATAATAAATCATAAAATTCATAACACTGGTATTACTACTCGAAAGAAACGGCTATCCTTGCGCCAATCACAATCTGGACATATTAAATTGTACTAATATCGGTTGGCCCGCGGCCAAGCTATGACTCGCCGGCGACCCAAACGGCGCCTCGAGAGTAACTGCATTGGGCGCCGGCGACCAACATCTTTAAATACAGCTTAATTGCAAGTTTCCTCTTGGCAGTTAGCGTATTAATTCATTTAATTTATAATTTAATTTACTTTTCATAGCAGGATTAACATATGTGCAGCAGCCTGCAGCCCTTATAATTCATTTATTAATCCTGCTATGGCAACTAGTAAAAGATCATTTTTTAAAGGATTCTGAAAATTTACCGGCAATTTCTAGCGGCGATTTACAAAACAACTTTGCCTTGTTCAACCCCCTACCCTAATTTTGTTCTTTTAAATGTTATTTTAATTTTTTTACATTTTGATATAGCAGTAATATATCAGATTTGTAGTATTTATGTCTAACTGTGCAGTCGAATTTGTACCATTTTATTGTCCAATATTAAATTTACTTCATATTCGAAAATGTAGGTTAATAATTTTCTCAACTTTGTTTCAGAATTGTTTTGGTAAGTTAAAAAATCAATAATACTTTCTAGTTCGACATGGTAAAGAATTTTAGGTCCCGTAAATGCACAGTATAACAGTTAAACTTTCTAAGAGCAAATGTATCATTTGTTGAGGTTCGGACCTCCCAGGGAAAAATAAACTGAGTTTATTATGAAATTTACTCTCCAATCACGATTTCCGACCAAAACTTTCGTCGTTTCGTAATACTTTAGTGCTTTGAACTTATGAACTTCCCAGTTATCATACCACCTTGATAATTTTTAATTATTATTAGGGACTACTTTTAAAATATTCTCCAAATAAGTAAAACTTCTTTCGGTGAAATGTCAAAGTTATATTCCATAATTAAGATTTAATCATACTGTCTAAAACTTAAAGAGAAAATTAATAAAATAAATTGAAAATTAAAATATTCAATTACTATGCTGATCAAAAAATAGAAAACTTTTATAACTGGAATGTAAAAAAAATAGTAATGAAAACTAAGATAAAATATTATTGATTGAATGAACTAACTAACGGTTTTATTATAACTGATTTGACTATGACTGTCAAAACTATAATGCCAAATTATTGATATTATAGATTTTTCAGGATATAATGAAAAAAAGTCAAATACATTTTTCTAATGCCAATTTTTAAAAATGTTTATTTTTTTATGATCTAATTTGGTGAGTATGTTTCGCTCGAAGGCTTTCACTATTAAAAAAAAAATTCGAGAAATATTCTAAACGGCGTAGTATAAAAATATTTACCATTTCTGTATTCTACGAGGGGTAAGCCTGTCGACAAAAATCTGTACTGGGTGGGCAAATTTCGATGTTTGTATAGGGTAACTCGGTAACTGTAAGAGATACAAAAAATGGAAGACACATTCTCGATATTTTTTTTTGTGACAATTTCACTGGCGAAAACAAAAGTTCGACTTTTCGACACATGTCAATATGTTGGTTGTTTGTAAAGTTATAAAAAAAAACAACTTTTACATTCTTGAGGCACTTTTTTTCCGTATAATACAGTAGCGTCGGGAAAATTTAAAAAAAAGTGCAATTTCGAGTTATGGCATAAAGTTGTATTTTTTTAAATGGGAATCATAATTGGCTATGGTTTAGTTAAAATGGATTTTTTTTCTCTCTTTTAAACTATATATCATACATGTGGTCGCTTTTGATGTGTAAGTATTTAATAGCGAAAATAATTATTTAGTAGATTACTTTTTGCGTTTTTTTTATATTTATTCCAAGTAGGCGTGTGTCATCTATGACAGAGTCTATCCGTTTATCAATAAATTGCATATTAATAATTTTGTTTCCGTCATAATTACACTCCATTTAATCGTAAAAGTGAAGATGTCTTACGAAAATTACGAGAAATATGAAATGCGGAATGCTTTATTCGAAGTAATAACAATTGTGATATTGCATCCGAAATATATTTCAATCGATAACTAACCTAACCTGATAAAGCTATTTTTAAGAGGTTAAAATAAAATCTCATTAATTGTGGGTCCTTCAACAAGCCAAGACCAAAAAATCAGATATTTATATATATTTTATAATATATATTTTATAATACACTACAATTACAAAATAAAAATTTAAATTAAAGTAAATGTTCAAACTGATGTCCGTTATGTTCGAAACATAAATTACACCTCTTCATAACACTCTGAACTGCATTACAAATATGAAGATTTGAAATGGAATTCACACAGTCTATAAAATTTTGTCCGAGTTCATTTATGTCAGTACTGGTTTTCTTATATAATTTGTGTTTAATGTGACCCCAAAAGAAAAAATCCATTGGCGTTAAGTCAGGTAATCGTGGTGGCCACCTGACTGGTCCGTTACTTCTCATCCAGTTATTTCCAATATTGGTATTTAATAATTCTGTAACGGTCCTGATATTATGAGGTGGTACACCATCTTGTTGGAGAAACTAATTTCTTGCCTCAATCAAAGGTAGATTGTCCATAAATTCCTCAATAATTTTCTGGTTTAAGATTTCGTAGTACCGTTGGCCATTAAGATTTTCTTGATATATGTGATATGTTAAAACAGGATTGCCACGTAGAGCACACCAAATACTAAAACCAAAGCGTCCCTGAGATCGCACGTCAACGGTACGGTGAGGGTTCATATCAGATCAATTGTGCTCGTTATGCCTGTTGAAAATTCCGGCACTGCTAATGTAGACTTCATCTGTCCAAACTACAATTCTAGAGAAGAATGGATCTTGTTGACTATTTGATGATAGCATATGCAAAACTCCAATCCTCGCTGAGAATTAGTTGGTTGCAGGTGATGTATAAGGCCTGAATTGGTGTGTCTTCAAAATACCCAAAACTCAACGTCTTGATATCTCAGAATCAGCTTCAATTTGACGACTTGAAATTGAATGATTTGCAACCGCCATTCCAATTACAGTTATATTCCTGAACAAATTTATGAAAAATCTATCAATAAAGGGTTATCAGACATAATAAATGATTGATTAACTTGAAAATAAATTACTTGTCACGGCCGAGAGTGAATTAGGTTTCAGTGGTTACCATGATAAAAATTTGTTAGAAAAAGGCAACGTCAAAAATAAAATGTTTCATCTAAAAAGTTTCTAGAAAACGAACGAACCAATGGTAAAAAAAGGTCAATAATTGCAGGAGAGAGAGCAAAAAGATATTGTGCGAGCTCTCGGCCCGGCATGTGCAACTTCTGGCGTAGCTTGATGTTTGGTCTGCACAAACTGACAAGTCTGAGCATGTTGATAAGACACAGGCCGATAGCACAGTTTTATTAGTTCTATAGTTTCGTAATAGTTGTGTAGATTTTAATTATTAGCGATAATAATATGGATAATAGAAACTATTTAAAAAAAAATCGTTTGTGATTTCATAGAAATTTACAGAAGTTATCCGTGTCTATGGAAGATAAAGAGTAAATAATATAGTGACCGTAATAAAAAGTCAGCGGCATATGAGGTATTAATTAAGAAACTTAAAACACTTAATAAAAGCATTTCATGATTAAATTTACTCAGTTGTATTTTGAATTAATGTTCTCAACTGGATTAAAAACCTGCTGTGGAGGCAGTGTTCCATCAGGCAAATCTGTGCTGTTTTGCCTGTGCAAACAACATCTTTGCAGGAAGAAGCTGCTCATTAAAAAAAAAAAATCAACAATCTACTACTTTACCTGCTAAAATAGAGTGCACCACACAAACAGGCCACATTAACTAAGGACTAAAGATATATAAAAACATTTGCAGGTGAAGAACATTACTATTATTTATTCATGGAATAAAAATCACCGTAAAATGTTGCTTGTACCTTATCTCAATATAATTCAAATTTACAAAATGTACATTAAAGTATGAGAGAACAAAAACCTTTACGGCAACTTTATGATGAAACTTCCCCCATAAGTTCATATTCTTCCTATGAAATTCAACCCTTTTTTTTTTTGGGCATTCAATTTAGTGATACATGTGATGTGATTCTGAACAAAATACTGATGATGAGCATATAAAAAATCACAAAACAGGTTTTGAGACTCAACGACGAGATGGCGAAAACCCATTTGTTAATAAAAACAAGTGTGTGGATTTACACCAAACAATGTCACATCGAAAACTCAAATCAAAGGCTTTTTATTTGAGGCAAAATAAATGTGGCTATATAATTTTGGTGTGCACAGTATAACTTCCGAGAAAAATACAACTTTTTTACTTTCTTGTACCTAATATAAGGAAGTATTGTAATCGTAATTTTTTTGGACCTCGAGATTTTGATTGATATATACGTTTTGGACTCTCCTGAATTTATTTTGACTATTTTCCGAATGATGTCTATCGGTTCGTGTGTGCGTGTGTGTCTGTGTCTGCGTGTGTGTGTGTGGGTGTGTGTGTGTGGGGGTGTGCGTGGGGGTGCGCGTGGGGGTGCGCGTGCGCGCGCGTGTACGCGTGCGCGTGTGTGTGTGTGTATGTGTGTGTGTGTATGTGTGTGTGTGTATCCGCGATAACTCAAAAAATACTAATGGGAGACTTCCCTTTGGCAGTTAAGATTGTCACAATAATTTAGGTGACATATAATTTGGTGAATGTGGTACCACCAGAAGAGACATAATGAATGAGAGAAGAAAAAGATACAATTTCGGGAAAAAAAATTTAAAATTTTTTATTGCATTTCAGACGAATCTCGACGAATTATAATGAAAAAACAACTTTATGGAAAAAAAATCTGTCTGCATGTCTGTAGTATTGCGATAGCAGCCAGTTTTTGTGATAAAGCTTTCAAATTTAGTACACCTGTTCTAAAGGCCAAAGACAATGATAAATTCGATGATGAGCAAAATTGCTCAGCTGAAAGGGACCCAAACTGTTTGTATTTTTCTTTACAAAAAAATATATTCTCGATGAAAGACTATAAATCATATCTACTATATCAATCCAATAAAATACATTTTCCAAGTACTTAAATAAAGCTGATGTAAACTGAAACTTTTTACACATTTGACCTCATAAATTGGGATTGAGATAAATTTAACAGTTTGACATTTGAAATGTCTAATTTAGTTACAAAAATGTCAATGTCAATAAGAAGAAACTAATAAAATATATGACATCAATTATTATTGACAGTATCGAATGACGCTGATAATTAATTATTTAAAAATTTCAATAAAACATTTCAAAGTACGCTATTAAAATTTAATTGAGGTAAGTGAAGAATTAAATTGAATAATTTTTTACATCAGAATGATATACCGGTATAAGAAAGTTATGTGCTGGCCACATCATATATATTTAATTGGATATAAGATGTGGCAAATAGAGGAAGCTGTGAAATAGCAAGTTGTTTGTATAGGTTTGGCCACTGGCTCAAAAAAACGAATGAAAATATTAATCATCTTGTAATTTGGTCGGAATCATGTGTCGTCGGCCAAAATAAAAGTTTTAGCATTGTTTGTCTCTACTTCTAATTTTCAATAGATTGTTTAAAGTTATTGACTACAAATTCTGGTCATAGTCACCTAGACTCCAACAGAGATTTTGGCAGGATTGAAAAGAAAATCAGAAGAGTGGAAAATATTTACACGCTGTGCAATACCACGACCTAATCAAATCTGAAAGGCCAAGAAACAACTCTATATGTGTTGATATGAAAAATTACTTTTATGATTTTGAAGAGCAACCAAGAAAATTAAACCTGTTCAATAAAAAAAAAAAAGAATGCTCTGGACGAAAATGTAAACTTCACAGGCTATATTAAATAGATTAGAGTTGAGTAGTACGAGCATTAAAAGGACCAAGAAGAGGAGGATTAACAGCTCAAAAATTTGTCAATTTACGTGAAGTAATGAGAATCATTAAAGATAGAATCCAAATGAAGATAAATCTTTTGAACAAAATTAAGAAAATCCAAATAAAAAAAGGAAAACGAATTAGTTTTAATAGTAAAATTGTTTTATGTTCATTTTTAATATTAAATTAAAATATGTTTAAAATTATGACACTTTCTTCAATCTTGCGAATTTACCTGTATAAGAGTGTCATGTACATTTAACTACTATTTTTTGTAAAAAAAAAAGGTGAAAACAATTTCGTAGTGTAATAAGATAAATTAAAAGTTCTTAAACAATGTTTTTATCCAATTGTACCATCAATCCCAAATTCGAAGCTCACTATTGCTGTCTCTGTTATTATAAGAGATACAGGTTTGGTTAAATGGGGACAGTTTTGAGAAATTTCATGATAAAATCAGAGCCATTTACAAAAATTTTCCATCTCCTACAGATTTTGAAAAAAAATTAAAAAACGTGAAATTTATTGTTTTCCATAACTTTTTTATTTTTGATTTTTTTTTCGAATCCGTAAAAACTTCTCTAAAGCAACTTTTTGAACAAAATTATCCTCTTTAGTCACATTTGCTGTCCAACATGTCGATTCCTCAGAACCCTCATCAACTTCATATTTTTATATGGGCGCCATATTGGATTTTCACATTTTTAAAAAGACCTTTTTATTTCCTATTCAATGATGTCTCATAAGTTGATAATCATATCATCCGTTGTAATAAAATTGGCAAAAATTAATTTTTAATTACTCTAAATATTGTAAATAGTAAGCTGTAAAAAAAAAATTTAGATACAATTAGATAATTTTTAATGAACAAATAACAATAACAATACAATGAAACTGGAACAGAATGAGTACTTTAAAAATCGAACAAAAAAATTAAACATGTCTTCTGTTAATACGTATACCTAAAATATGGAAGAAAGTTAAGAAACAAAATTTGTTTTAGAGATGCTCAAAATGGTGTCCATTGTATTCAAAACAATCTTGGCACCGTCTTAAATGCGCCTCTTCTAAAATATTAATATTTTCTGAAGGTTCCAAGTTATACACTTTATTTTTTATGAAACCCATAAATAAAAATCCAATAGTGATATTTCCGGAGATCGCGCTGGGCCGTTGGACCATTGTTTGAAATAACGCGGTTTCAAAAAGTATCGTTAAGCCAGAGACTAATGATGATTGCATTGTGTGCGGGACACCCATCTTGCTGAAACCATATCTGATTTAATTGTTCCTGCGGAACTATTTGTCTAATAACTAACATTTGATTTTCTAATATGGCCAAATATCTTTCTCCATTCAGATTATGGTTAAAAATAAAAGGTCCCATTAAACGATTCCCTAAAAAATGTTTCTAATTATTAATAGTTGCATGCACAACCCACCAGTCCTGTATCATACCTAAAATGCCACACCAGACGTTAAACCCACATCTTGTTTGCAACTTTCTCTGGGTTGTTAAGCGAGGATTCTCGATACTCTAGTGCGATAGGTTTGATTCTCTGTACATTTTTCATTGTACCATTGACAACATATGGTTCATCTATTAACATAATTTCCTCTTAGACCTTGCACAATTGTAGGCTTATAGGGATGAAATGTATTCCTACTTAATACTCTTTGCATGGTACTTTTATTTATTAGTTCGCTGAATAATTTCTCTAATAGGAGATGAAGAAGCGTCGCTGACTGATTGAATTATGTCGGTATCACGTAACTGATATCGATTGCATATTTTCTCGACATTGTTCGAAACTAGCAAAGTTTAATAAATTTCTGATTAATTTTTGAAAATATGTTCTATATGGCTGGGGTCTATCAGAATATTCTCAAAATAACTGTTACTTGCAGTTTCTGCATTTCTACGATACTTACTGAAAACTACCAGCATATATTCATTCATTTGAATATCGTCGTGCTATTTCTTTTTTTTTATATTTGAAGAACTCAATATAATTATGAGATACAAATAACACACACAAGCAGTTTTGACAGGAGTATTAAGTCTCGATTGTTTCTCAATGTAGTTTTTTCAGTTTTTTTTTCAGAATGTTTGTCTTCAAATCTTGCATCCTTCATTAACACACTTCTTGGTATAACCAATTGATGAAATTTTTCAGTTGCTAAGGTCGGAAAACAATATAATATTCCACCGTTACTTTTGCAAATATCCCCACGAAGGGACGCGGGGGTGAAAATTGATAAATCTGCAAAATAATTTAATGTATGATAATAATTTAATTAAAGTATGACTTAAAAGTAGAAAAAGAAAAAAAAATTGGGGGCGCGGGGGTGAAAATTGAAAAATCTGCAAAGGTATGATAATAATTTAATGTATGATAATAAGTTAATTAAAGAGTAATAGGTTCGTGTCTGTTTTACAATAAAAAGGAAAACTAAACTACAGACTTAACTTGTATTCAACAGTTTAAAACCATTCTCGTCATTTAATACGAGTTCAATACAATGTATATGTTCTTTTATCAAGAATGACACATGTGGATAAAAACTCCAATATGATACATATTATTCGTAACTCTTAGTAATAACATAAATCATGTAAATCCAAGAAAATGAGGCGAGGCTGGCAATATCACATCTCCCCTGTTAGATGGGCAACTCGGGTTGACCAAGGTCTTGGGCTTTTTGGCAGGGCTTTGCTCGGGTGAAGATACCAAAGCTGAATATTTGGGCTTTGAATTTATACCATATGACGGCTAAAACGGAGAATATAAGAAATATTATGAGGATGTAAATCTACCAGGGCACGGTATTAATTCCAATTTCATCTGGAAGTTGGACATCTTCTAAGTGATCTAAACTTTTGAGAAGGCTCTGTAGGTCTTCCAAATGGATTCTCATCAGTCTTACAGGTTGATTATTCTTTTGAAAGGTTGAGACATTATTTTCTGGTAGTGTTACAGTAGAAACTTGTATAACGACCCTTTCATAATGAATGTTGGAGGAATTAAATTTCATATAACATCCAAGCTGGTTGGTTTATTTCCTGTAATACAGTAGATTTACAACTTAATTCCAAATTGTGGGAACTTTTGGGTAATACAAGTATTGAATTTGGTGATATTTGTTCTATGTCTTCGTGGAGAGTGACATGTGTTAACTGACTTTGGCTAATGTCTTGATTCTGAACCAGGTTGAGTAAACAATTATCTTCTTTCAGTTGAAGTTGTCTTTGGCAAATATTTTGATTTTCAGCTCTGGGCATGGATCGTCAAGAGATAGATATGAGTCTTTCCCAATTAGTAGTATTTGTTTGACAGGAATATAAGTAAGGTTTTGCATGGGTATAGAATAGATTTTAAAGGCACTGCGAGCTTCTGGTATGATTATTGGTATTTTAATGTTAAAAATTAGTTGATCTTGGTCTCTTGTTAAATATTAAATGTTCTGGGTTATAAAGAATACCAGTTTTTCATTTTTGAATTACAATTGTTCGTTTCTCAAAATTGAATAATGAATAACGTTGAGATGAGCGAAAGAGATAGCACCCTCTATGTTCTTCAGTAAATTTATCAATATTTGTGCATCCGTTTGGAGTTGTGTGTTTAAGGGTATTATTGAAAATTCTTCTTTTATTTTAGTTAACGTGTTTGCAATTCTTTTGAAATTAAATTTTACGACTTTAATAACATTTTCAGTTTTATTAATAACTTGATCTAAGATGGAGGTTCTAAGGTTGATTTCTTCAATTGTCTTATGTTGGTTCTTATATAGTTTATTAAATTTTGAATTAATGTTTTCTAAATCATCATTTTTAAGGGTGCCGAATAGCCATTTTTGGGCTGTACCTACAATATTTAATAATCCTCGCTTTATGCGTTTAGGATTTATATTTTCGTAAAGATTAATAATATGATTATATAAAGCATTGGTTATATGAGCTTGCATGTAACTAGGAGTAGTAGAGTAATTTTTATAATTTAAAAGCTTTACATTATTTTCTAAGGTGAGTATTAATGACTGGATTTTTGTTAAGTTGACCTTATAAATAAAATCATGGTAACTATTAATTAGATTTGCTTTATCGTTTATTTTAACTGGCAAGAGTAGCTGCTTTAGTTGTTTGACGTTGGTTTCTTCTGAGTTGGCCAGGTGCGGTTTTAGCATAAGAAAGTTTATGAATATCAGCATTATCGTCTGAGTCTTCATCGTCATGGTTGTCTGAAACAGCGGTTTCGGCCTTAGGAACTTATCTTCTAAATTTCTTAATATTTTTCTTATGTATTTTGAGTTTATCATGAGTAGGTACGTACATGAAAGCGCCTGTTGTGTTTGACAATTTTGGGTTTGAATCGCGGTTCTAATTTTGTACGGTTAGCTTCGGGGTCTTTGATAAATATTTCTTGATCAGGATTTAACTTTTCGGGCTCATGTCTAGTTTTGTTAGCTTTTTCTATTGATTTTTTTTTACTTTTTTCGATGGTCTCTTTTACTTTAGGATATAATTGATTAACGAGGTTGTGTTCTTCAGCATATCGGTTTATAATGATTTCTTCGTTAAGTTCAAAGGGTAAAATATTTTGTTTCCCTAGTAGAATTTCAAAGGTGATAAATTGGTGGAAGAGTGAATAGAGTTATTATATTTGAGAACTGCGAAAGCCACGAGATATTTTAATGGTTTCGCGGTGTATTCTTCGCATAGGACTCTTGAGGAGTCTAAAGTGTCGAGTGAAATCTTTCAATTGGACCATTAGATTTTGAATGATTTGGTGTAACGGAATGAAATTTAATTTTGTGTAGGTTCATAAATTCACTAATTAAGAAGTTATTAAAGGCTCGTTCGTAATGTGAAAAATAGGTAAAAAGTGATTCTATTTGAGTTGTTGTTTGTTTATTATCGATTGGATAGGCTTCCGCTAATTTCGAAAAGACATCGATTATAGTTAAAAATTTCTGTGTTTCAATAAATACAATGTCGATATGTAATTTCAGAAGGTTTTAAAGGTGTAGGGGTGATTTGTAATAATGGTTTTTGCAGGCAACGATCATACTTAGCTTTTTGACAAATGTCGCAATTATAAATATATTTTTCTACCGAAGATGGTAGATTGGGCCACCAAAATCATTTTAAGATGGCTTGTCTGGTTTCTGTGATTCCGCGGTGTGAAGTTTTAGTTTCGTGGTAATTCTTGAGAAGTTCTATCTGCTCTTGAGGGTCTTTTATATCATCGAAGTATTTTCGGGATATTCGAATAATTATCTTGGGATTTTGTTGTAAGATTCTTATAATTTTTCGTTCGATTTCAGAAGTTTTAAAATATAGGGCATTGGTGATGGATGGTTATACAACGACTTTCAAAAGTTTTAATACGTCTTGATCAGGAGCATGTGGTTTAAAAATTAAAGTATGTCTGAATAAAACTGGCGATTTAAAGATTTGTTCATTTGTGCGTCGATTAATGCATTTGGATTCTCGGAAATAATGATTTGATTTGTATATAAATTTATAGGGCATTCTACGTATTTGCATTCGAGAATAGGATTTTCTTTGGCTGTATGAATGGTTTTAGTGTCAGATAGAACTTTTTGAGGTAAACTTTGCAATTCTTTTATAATAGATGCGACTCGATCTGGTTCTGGTAAATTGTCAAGAAGAGATTGAATGTCGGCTATATCTTCTGAGAGATATACAATGAGGGATAATTTGTCTGACTCGTGCTTAACTGCATTTATTTCGATTTTGTTGTTAGAATTCTGTGGTGGACGGGATAAAACATCTGCAGCTGAATTAGTTTTACCTTTACGATATTTTATGTCATAATCGACTTCTTCTTTTAATCTCCATCGTACGAGACGTGAGTTGGGTTCTTTATGAGAAAAGAGCCACTGCAGAGGTTTATGGTCAGTGAGAATTTTAAATTTACGGCCAAAAAGATAAGGGCGAAAAAATGTCGTTGCGTATATCGTACTTAATAATTCTTTCTGTATAACTAAGTATTGCATTCTGCAGGGTTAAGGGTTCTGGAAGCATAACAGATCGGGTGTCCGTTTTGACAGGACTGCACAAATGGCATATTGTGAAGTTTCGACAGTAAAGGTTTAGTAAAATTGGGATATGCCTAGATTGGTTCATTACAAAGAAGAGTTTTACATTTTTCAAAACAATTGATGAAATCAGGGGTATCTTTTGATTCTTTATCAAATGCTGAGTGATTGGTTTAGTGATTTTTGCAAAGTTGTCGAGGAAGTGGCGATAGTAACCTAACAGGCCAAGAAATGACTTCTTTTGTTGTTTTTTGGAATAGGGAATTTTTGAATAGCTTGTATTTTTTTTGGGATTGGGACGAATACCTTCGGGAGTAATAATATGACCAAGGAATTCTACGTTCTTTTGTAAGAATTCAGATTTGTCAAGTTGAATCTTAAGTTTTGAATTTATAAAAGCTTGGAAAACCTGTTTTGGATAAATTCTTGGAGAGAGGTGGAAAAATAATTACGTCGTCCATGTACACTAAGCATATTTTATTATTTAGGCCTTAGAGTACCCTATCCATGAGTCTTTGGAAAGTTGCAGGGGCATTCTTAATTCCAAATGGCATACTAACATACTCGTAATGACCATTTTCTACATTGAAGGCTGTTTTGTCTATACTTTCCGGATGCATTTCGATTTGCTGGAAACTTGAAGCGAAGTCAAGGGTAGTGAAATATTGGCATTGGCCTAATTTATCTAAAATGTCTGAAATGTTCGTCAAGGGGTAATGACCGTCTACAGTTTTTTCATTCATTTTACGGTACTCCACAACTATGCGCCATTTTTGTTGACCTGAGGCGTCTAACTTCTTGGGTACAATCCAGATAGGACTTGACCATGGACAACATGACTTCAGTTTTATGAATATAAAGGTATCAACAAGTTTTGTAATGAACTGAGTCATCGTCTTTGGTTAAAATTTTGACTTGATATTTGAAACTCAATTTATCATTTGGGAAGTGGAATACATAGGAGAATTGTTTACAAAGGTTTAGAATAGCTATGTGTTTCTCAGAGTTAAGATGATCTATTCTAATTAATTTTGAAATATCTTTAATTTTGTCGCTATGTATTGCGCATGGAGTATTGGTATTGGAAATATATGGCTTAAAGGTTTGATATTTAGAAAGATACTCGACTCGTAAAGGTTCGGGAAAATCTGATTGAGTCGGAAAATTATTAATGTTATGAATTTCAACATAAGCTATACAATTTGTTGCTGTTGTAATAGTTTCAAGAATTTTGCAAATTTCGTTTGCCATTTCTTGCATATAGATTTCTCCATTTAATATATCGTTTGCGTTAATACTATATGTTCGAGTTGTATCATCTAGTTGACGTATATTAAAGGGAATAACAATGTTTGTATTATACAAAACTTTATTGGAAAAGTCTGAGCTTAGGTTTAATTTAGTTAAATCTTCAAATCCTATTAAACCGTCGTAAAAATCATGAAAATCATATAAAAGGATATTTAAAGTTTGACTGGAATTAAACTCATTGAAGCCGGGTATATCAGCTTTAAATTGTAAGTCTGTTTGTCCTGTGTACGTTTTAATTTTTGTTGTATCAGTGTAGATACATTCTGGGTAATAATTTTGAATAATTTCTGGTCGTATAATTGTTTTTGAGCAACCTGTATCTATTAAAAGCTTTATTGAGGATCTTGAATACTAATATGCAGAAAAGAGCAAGGGGTTAAAATAGAATTGAATACCTCGACTACGTAAGGTTGTTGTTCTGGACTGTAGTAAAATTTAGATCTTCATACTCTTCGTTTAAAAACTCGGTTTCATTACCTTTATCGTATGTGTAATTAGTATAATCGGGAATCTCTAAATGATCTGAGGGTTGAGAATTTTCTTCCTCATTTGAAAAAGGATTAATGTATTGACTGGAAGGATCTAGTTCTTTATTATGAAGTTCTTGAGCAATATATTTTGGTAATGGTTTAGGCTGATACCATGGAAAATTTTGATTTTGAGGTTACCTGGGGATGTTTTGTGAAGATCCGGGAATAGTAGAAACCCCTTACATAGATGTCCGTTTTTTGTAAATGTTACTGTTAGAATTTTGATTTTCTGGCTTTAAGATATTTTGAGGTTTACCAAATACTTGAGCATTTGTAAAGAATCGTTGTTGAGATAATACACGGGGCTGAATATTTATGAGTTGTGATAGGAATTGTGGTTTAACGTTTATTCGATTCGAATAAAAAGGGGGATGTATTAAAATTCCTTTGACCTGGACTATCAAAATGTTGTCGATTTGTTTGTTGCGGGGTACTATGCTGCTGTTTAAAATGAGTAGGGATATTATTTTTTAAATTTCGTTTGTACATACAAAATTGTTCCTCGCGCCTAACTAAGCCTATAGCGTCTACGTCATTAGCTTGAATTGTACGGACCATAATCTCATATTTTTCTGGAAGATTTGCTACGTATGTATTTAATGCTAGTGTGTTACATGAAAGGGTTAAACCTTGCTTTTGGTTTAATGTATAGTCAGAATTTTGTAATTTTGACATGATTAGTGATCTAAGACTTTGAACTCTGTCTCCAAAATTTTGAAATGTTTCTCTGTTATCTCTACGTAAATGTATGAGTTCTTGTACTGCACATTCTAAATCATGCGGGTCTCCAACACTTTTTCTAATAATTGTCTAATTTGATCTCAAGTATTTACCTCGAGTCTATTGTTTATTGCAATTTGAGCTTGTCCTATCAAATTCGAACTGATCGCGGCTATTAAATAATTTTGTCTTGGGGCGTTATTTGCAATTAAAAAGGTCTGTACTAAATTGTCACATAAATTTAGAAATTTTGTTAAATTTGTTGAGTTACCTTCAAATGTAGGGATAATATCAACAAACATTTTAAGAGCTTGCAAATTATCTGCCATTTCGTTTAAAGCCACAAGCATAAATTTGGAGTAACGTCAGAAATGATTAGGAAATATTATTAAGAATTAACTATGACGTTGAGAATCTGACTCTTCCTCGTGCTAAACTTGCAAAGTGTAGGATTAGCCAAACAAAATTTTCTTAAATTTTATATAAGAGTTTGGAAATTTGGAAATTTATGTTTTCCTTAAATGCACAAATTTGATTTAATGAAATTCTTAAAACTACACGACTCTTACGCACAAAGTTAACGTGCTACTAATCAATCTCACAAAGTCAGAGAAAACTAGTAGGTTGTACACTTTAATTTACACAAAGTAAGCAAATAAAATGTACGAAATGGTGTACCTAACCAGAAACTCACAAAGTCAGAGTATTGGAAAGGGAAGAAGGATAACTACTAAAAGTTTATTCACTCTTTAGTCCTTTTCGTTGGAGGGTGGACTTTTTTAAAGAACTTCGAGCTGAAGGTTTACTTGGTACCACTTGGTCTCCTTTTTTTTTCGAAATAACGCTGAATTCTTGAAAGAAAACTTCTGGACTTGGCAACGTCGTTTGATATGATGGTGTTCGATATACTAATTTGCACTTGTGCCAAAAGGACATTATCCTACCGACTGCGCCAGTAATAGATTCATGCCCGTTTTACAATAAAAAGGAAAACTAAAGTACAGAATTAACTTTTATTCAACAGTTAAAACCATCCTCGTCATTTAATACGAGTTCAATACAATTTATATGTTCTTTTATCAAGAATGACGTGGTTAAAAACTTCAATATGATACGTATTATTCGTAACTCTTAGTAATAACATAAATCATGTAAATCCAAGTAATAGAGGTGAGGCTGGTAATATCACAAAAGTATGACTAAAAAGGAAAAATTAAAAATTGTTTTTTGAAAAATTGGGTCCGCGAGAGTGAAAATTGAAAAATCTGCAAAAGTATGATAATAATTTAATGTATGATAATAATTTAATCAAAGTATGACTAAAAGTGCGCACGCCTTGCTTTCTTTGGCTTTTTTTTGGCAGAGACTTTTTACTTTTTAGTACGACTAAGAAAAGCAAGTTTTAATTTTTTTTTATTTTTTTCTTTTATTGTTAATAATAATTATCATGCTATTGTCCTTTATTATTACAAATAGTTTGATAATCAGATCACGAAAATGGGGTACAATGTCAGTACCTAATTTTCAAGATAGTACCTATTCTAAAATAAATGAATCATAAAGGCACAAGGGAGCACATTTTTAGGTGACATTAGCTACTTACGATATTTCATCAAATGTTAATGCCTTCCACTTTTAATTTCACAGCTTACTAATTATAATTCCATTTGCATGGAATTCTACGGAATTCCACATGCTTGAGGACCAAACTTCCAAACAGATTACCCGTCGCTATTCTACTTTAAATTTGGTTGAAATAAGTATTCTTATGGTTTTTGCGTAGGATGCACCGTATAAAAGTAAATGTGTATTTTCTAAAGCCTTGCCCTGCTTAAAGTTTTATTTGTAATTAACTTCCACGTTTAAGATCTCATGAGCCGTCCAACCGTTTTTCATCAAACTTGTACATGTAAATTGTTGACAGTGGTGTACAACAATTTTTTTTAAGCTCATTTCAATGGAAGAAATGCATAGAGTAGCAAAAAATAAACACCATTTTAACAGTAAACATTAGAAAAAGAATATTTGCCTTGTCCTCAACATTTGTCCTGGAATCTACAATATCAATTTGGCATCATTTAAAAAAATCCTAAATAAGCATTTCAATCTAACAATCACTAGCTAATTGCGCTATAATCTTTCTCTGCCAGTCATCGAAGGGCGCTTTTTTTTAATTTAATGCACAGATATAAATTGAGCTCAATCTTGTCTTGTCGTTTATGTCTTAGATGTATGTATATATTTTATGTGCAGAAAGTAGTGTTCATCATACCAAAGCAAACACTTTGTTTCAAACATGCATAAGCTTAAGGGAAACAATTAATAGGTACTATTAAATACCCAAATAATGTTTTTGAATTTATAATTGTATAAAATAAACATATGTATAACAAATTTTAAAGAGCCCGGTTTATAACTTAAATCATTCCGATTTACGGATTAACTGTTTATTATTTTTCTTGTAAATATTTATCATTATCAATAATATTAAAATTCCTATAGATATAATGGCGTTGAATATTTTAATTCATATTTTAAATGTAAAACTTGGACGATGTCCGATAGAACTTTTTACAATCGTATAACCATATGATATGATTGTAACGTTGTTGTCTTTTTCTCGTCATTCCTATATTGTTATATTTTGGACACACGAGAAAACAGCCGTACAACGCTGATGTGATTAAGGAAATTCGAAACAATCGTAAATTTTGTAAATCTATTAAGTAGTACAATTGTATGTGTTTGTAAATGATCTTCTTTTTTTATTATTATTATTATTATTATTATTTTTTGATTAATTTCATAAACTATTCTTTTCCAATAATACAACTTTTTGACTTTAACAATCTCCCTTTCTTTTTAAACATTTTTTTTCTTTATATTTCGTTCCAACATAACATTTTAAATACAACTGTTCTACTTAGAGAACATTACTATATCTGCAAAGATGACACGATTTTTAAAATTTGAACCCCCTTGCACTCCTTGCAGCCCCCCATTTTTTTCCCGAACGTGACAGCCGTGTACAGGAGCGCACATCTCCAGCGAAGACAGAGGAATTTTTTCGAGATAGAAGAAGTGTCGCCGACGCGGCAATATCCGTAACAGCATTACGGTGCTCCGGATCGAAAGACGTCATAATGCTTTTTGCCGTGGTTCGCAACATTTTTAAATTGACCCCATACCCCGATAACCACCCGCCCCCCAAATTTTTTTGCGTGGTGGTCGGCCCCCACGACGGCTACAAAGCGAAGCGCATGTCCCCACCGAAGAAGTAAGTATTTTTTGAGCCTTCAAAGATTTTTGTCGCGCCGTCTGTGACGCTGTTGGCATAAGACCTTTCTACAAGGTTCGCGATGTAGGAGACCGCGCCTGACGCGATTTTGTCGATTTTCCATTTTTTAAAATTCCCCCCCCCCTTCCTGATAACTTCGCACCCCCCATTTTTGCGCTCTCCTCGGACCTCATAACTGCCGTGTACGAAAGAACATCTCGCCCCCGCGACCGGAGGTAATTTTTTTCAATCGAAACAAATGTTTGACGTTCCGCCGCCTATGATGCCGTTACGGTGCGCTGGATCGGAATGCGGCATAAGGCTTTACGACGGCGTTCGCTACGTAGAACGTCACCCCGTACGCGAATTTGCCGATTTTTGGGTTTTAAAAAATTATCTCCCTCCCAGTATACACACCCCCTCATATTTATTTTCTAAAACCTACCCCCAAATAAGGCACCCCCTAAGGAGCGAGTTCCTTAATCTCGCGCCCCAGTATTTTTTTCTGAAAAATGGTAAAAAAATGGTATATACTATACTTTCTGTCGGCGGCGACATTAGCCTTTACTTTTTGAAGGTCGTGGTCCTTCCGTCTTTACGTGGGGAATATCGAACCCCCCCATAGACACCCTCCGTGGGGGGAGTATTTCGTCGCATTTTTTTTCATCTACTCTCGACCTATAATCGATCTGTGGGGTAAACGCGGTCCACAAAATGTCGCTGCACGAAATTTTTATTGTTCATTGGGCGACAGGGGGAAGGAAAATTTTTCTGCAGCTTATATCTCGGCGACGCACCGGAAAAGATATCGAGACGATCTCGGGGGCCAGATGAAACCGAGACGATTTTAAAAATTCAATCCGTGATAGCCCTAATTCATGCAAACGCGTTAAGTCATAGATTGAACTAATAAAAAACGTCTGTGTTCTTTTTAACATATTATTTTCCATGAAAAAAATGAAGCTCATAACAAATTTTTGCTGTCTGTCGTTGAGAATGTAAAGACCGTTTATGTGTTTATGTTATATTTACTTCAACCTGTGTTTTATACCAATTTTCATTTATTTAATTTAATACTGATTATGAACAAGAAAAACACAATTTAACTAGTCTTGAGGATGTTAACAAATATGACGAAACGTCGACTAAATTAAAAAAGTAGTTTGATTTACGTATTCCCATTAAGTTGTAATATCAATGATTTTATACACAGAGAACTTTATTTTTAAACATAACTAAACTTACATATTATACAACTTTTTTTGATAACTTTTCAGTGTGTAATGTCACGACTTTTCAGATCCACTGTTTTGTTTGTTATTGATAGGTATTAGGATTATTATTTGAAAAAGTTTTATTTATTTTGTCTTAGGTAAATTTATTCTTTTATTTTGAATTTATGAAAAAATAATAGTTTTGTTTTTTAAAATAATGAAATACTTTTCCGCTACTGGGAGGGAGGCAGATTTTATAGTTACGTTACTGAAGAAGGAAGTACCATATGTCAGGTACTGGTAAAATCATAATAGAATAAAAAAAGTTAACAGTTGTTTCAATAAAATTAATTTCCAGCTACCCCTCCACTGCGATTGTATTTATTCAATGAATTGCGTTATAAATATGGCACGTTTCACAATATCTAAAAATTAAAAACTTAATTAAGTATTCATCGACTTCGTGATAGTTAACCAAAAGCCAGTTCTTATATTCACTTGTAATAGAGTGGCGTTTACAAAGTAAAAACGTGGGCCTAACGTGTGGGATGAGCGTTGGGACACTCCTAGTTCAAATATGTTGTATTATATGCATTTAAAGCCGATAAAAGTCTACCTAAATGAAGTTTTATCTTTGTCTGACTGTCTACCTACCTTTGTTGATTATATCACATCTCTTTCCAACTTACATGTTAATTCCATACAGATATACAATCTAATCGTATTTGGCATACATTCTTTTTTGTCCTCTTCGAAAGTAACTTCATTGAAAAATTAATAAGGTCTTATGCATATTTATATAGGTGTTGTGATAAAATAACCACTTATTATTTTGTTTTATTTAAATAATTAGACCTACGTTAAACATGAACTCGTAAAAACCGCGTACCACTGCTAAAAAATACACAATGGTAGCAGTCGTCGGCATAATCAAATCAGCAGACATTAAAAAATGTTACATTCGTATCGCCTTTTCAACATCTTTTAAGTAAACAAAGGTTCATATAAGTTTTAAATAAAGATTCTATGAAAGTATTCGGAAATGCCAACACGAAAACATTTTTGAACTGAACCAGCGAAATAGTTGCAAAATGTTAACAACGATGGCTAGTGATAATGATCGATTATTATCTCGCCAAGAGCTGGCATACACCTATTATTTTCATCTCTCGAATAAGGTCCGATTAACTGATTGTTTTTAAGCGTCTGATTTACTCGAGAATTTATTCTCGTATAGTATCAATATTTTTGGTGGTAAATTTTTTATTATTTTTTTAATTCTGTGAAATTTGTTATCCAAAAGTAAAAACTGAACTTTCTACTCGCTTCAATTTCAGATATACCTACATAATATACTCCTATTTCAGAGAAACCTGGTAAAGCCCCAGTCAGAAAAATACGTTGAACTACGAATTGTTTGATAAAGCTTATTGGGTAGTAATCAAAATTCTGGTTCCTCCTTCGAGTGGGGCAAGGGTCGTTACAATGGTTGCGAGTGAAAACATCCGTTTTTCAGAAATAAGTCGAAAACGATGACTTCTAACGAAAAAGTAGTTATTAGCTTTGTTTCTGCAGCGGTTGGTGATCATTTGTGGATCGTTAGATTACTCGACTTTGTTTTTAAATATCTTTAGCCGCTGGAAGTTGTTAAAACCTAATCACAAACGATCAACAATCGCTGCAGAAACAAAGCTATTATCAATTAGATTATTAATTAGGCCTATGATCCTTTTATATTATTATAACAGGGCTGTCAAAATATGGCGCTCTTAATTTTATTTTTTTCTCATTTCTATTCCAACATTGCATGTCTGAAGAAAGAGAAAAAAATATGGGTATTTAGCTTAAAATAATGTATATATATTTTTAAGTATTTTTATTTTATATAATTTTAATGATTTCTCATGTTATAAAACAGTTATTACTGAAAAAATAGGGAACTTGCCTATAATTTTAAAAATAAAAATAATACTAAAAAACATAGCGTAACGTTGTAATAAAACGTGTACTTCACAAAAAAAATAAGTTTTCTAATTCCACGCGATCAGTATAAAGGATCTAAATAGCGATAAAATTGAAGTGGCCCGAAACGAGCTACTATTGACTGTGACGTCACACCATACCACATTCGGTAGTCGTCGCGCCGGGAAGCAATACAATCAGATGTTTACCGGTGTTATAAGACTGTGATTGATTTGTTAGTGACTGTTCTGATATAAATATATAATTGTGTTTTATAGTACCACTTATTGTAGTTGTACAGATATTTTAAAATGACTGATCAAGGTTTTTCAAAGGGCCACTCTGATAATTTGCCTAAAGTGGATATGTTTATGGTGGCATCTTTTATACAAAATAGTGAAAGTTTTTCCCTTGGAGAGGTCCGCGGGGTCAAGGCAGAGAAGTATGTATTTTTTTTAGCTTTTAGTAATAATTTATAAACATAAAATAGTTATGACTTGATCACGGAATAAAAATAAATAACTACAAAATGCTTAGTCGCAACTAAGCATTTTTAGCAGACTTAGTCTTATGTTTGAAAGAATTTAGGGTAATTCTTTACAACAGCCACTTCTATATTTTTCGTGTTTTTTTTTGTACACACGCGTAAAGTGTCTCTATAGAAGACATTTGCTGCAAAGGAAATGTTGCGCAAATGTATAATTACCTATCGTAGGTATTTTCGTACCGTGTTTTGGGGCAAGGGAAATAAGTGATTGTGTCGTGTTATCATTCACATAATAGATAAATGTAAGATTTGAATAGAATAAATTAAAGGACAAGGGAAAGGTATTTGCAATATACTATATATACTAGAGGGAAACATTTTACTCTTCGCAGGACACGTGACCAATAACCAATGAGAGCGTAGAAAGGGAGTGAGCTACTGCGGTGATCGGTGCTCTCACTCACGCCGCCAACCACGCACTACCTATCTCTTTCTATTTTAAATAAGAGTTATTTTCATGTTTGCCGGTAATTAAACCCCGGAAAAAGTGTCTGGCTTTTTGTTATTAATTTTTTTTATTATTTAATTAAGAGGCTATTAAAATTTCAGAGTGAATCAAACACTTCAAATTGTATTTAAAAAAAAAACTTTGGGGAGGATTAATTATATTTAAACCCTCTCAAAAATGTCTGCCTTATTAAATTTTATTTTTAAAATTATTTAAAATTTCGATTAAAGTTTGTTGGCCTCTGAATTAAACACTTCTTTCGGGTTCAATTTTATTACACCTTTCTATTATGCGCAGTACCTGGTATCCCGGGTTGGGCTAAGCCAACACAGGTATTCTGGCTTTTTATCTCATAGATACTACATTTGAAAAATTTTAAGGTGCATCAAACACTTCATGAAACACGTGTTACTAGCTCTTGGACTATAATTTTAGATAAGCAAATTTTATTACACTATATGAAGATTTGGCAAATACCGATTGGCATTTTCTGGAGAATTATACAGAAGCAAATACTGCTGTTAAAGTCCTAAATAATAAATTTGAAGAAATATTTGAAAATAACATTCCAAAGAAAATACCAACTTCTAAATCGTATCCTGATTGGTTTAATGGTCAAATATAAACAAAATAAAACAAAAACATAAAGCTTGGCAGAAATATAAAAGAACTTCCAGTAATGAGGATCTAAATAGTTTCAAATTATTGAGATCTCAAATAAAAAATGATGTAAATATCTCGCAGGCGGCATATCTTCAAAATATCGAAAATAATATAAAAGATAATCCTAAGAAATTCTGGTCATATATAAATACAAGCAACAATAACTTATCTAATCCTTCGATATTAAAATATAATAATGAAACCATTGAAGATCTTCAATTATTAGCTGATAGCTTCGCTGATCATTTCTCTAACTCCTTTACGCAACCTGGTAATAATAATTTAAATGCTCTTAATTCAGAAAACGTGTTGTCCTTAAATATTAGTTCTGTCACGCAAAATGATGTAATGAATGCTATCAAAAAGATTAAGCCGACTATGACTATGGGTCCTGATTTAATACCAGCATTCATAATAAAGGACTGCGCATCAGTTTTGGCTGGCCCACTTACCATAATTTTTAATTTAATATTGCAAACTTCTTGTTTTCCTGATTTATGGAAACTCTCGAGGGTATGCCCTATTTACAAAAAAGGAGATAGAAATGAAATAACAAACTGTAGGCCAATAACCATCATTTGTAACTTTGCAAAATTGTTGGAGATTATTCTACATGCAATCATATACAATCACGTATCTGGTATGATATCGCTTAAGCAGCATAGATTCGTGAAAGGCAGATCTACAGTCACAAACCTTGTGTGTAAATCCCATATATCAGCGCCATATTAGATGAACAAAGTCAGGTGGATGTAATATATACTAACTTCTCAAAGGCATTTGACAGACTTGACCACGGTATTTTATTAACTAAACTTGAGAACTTTGGACTTTCCAGGCCAACAGTTAAATTTCTTAAATCCTATTTGCAAGATAGGTATCAATTTGTTCAATACCGTGGATACAGGTCTGGCAGATTCTTGCAGAAGTTAGGCGTACCACAAGGTTCGATATTGGGACCACTTTTATTTGTCCTGTTTATCAACGATATCACATCTAATCTCCATCGAGTACATTATCTATTATATGCGGACGACTTAAAACTATTTTGCGAAATTAAGTCTGAAACAGATTGCGAAAATCTTCAAACAGCATTAGATAACATAAATCTCTGGTGTGCGAATAATATATTACCGTTAAATGGATCAAAATGTAATGTTCTGACATTCACGAGGAAGGTAACCTGAATCAAATATAATTATAAACTGGATGATTTAATATTATAAAGGCCAGATTACATAAAAGATCTTGGAGTTGTTTTTGATCCAAAATTATCTTTCATACGGCATATCGAAACGACTACTTCGTCTGCTTATAAAAGTCTTGGACTTGTCATACGCAATTCAAAGGGGTTTGGTAGCTTGCATACGCTTAGAGTGCTCTATGTTTCATTTGTTAGATCACGGTTGGAATATGCATCAATAGTGTAGAGTCCCATTTATAATATACATATTTGGTCTTTAGAAAAAATACAACGACGATTTGTAAAATCAGCAGTATACGTACTTAATGGTGAATATCCGGAAAGAGGCATTCAAAACAATATTTTACTTGCACGTCTCAATCTATCCGAGCTTGCAAAACGTAGGGCGGCACAATAATTTTTTTGTATAAGGTGGTTAATAATTTTGTTGACTGTATATGGATATTAAACCAAATTAATTTTCAAGTTCCAAGAATATCATCACGTCATAACTGCATTTTTAAATTACCTACAGCTATTACTAATATTATGATAGCATCCTCTTTATATCAAATGATCGCAAACTATTGCAACGTGGAGGACAATATTGATATTTTTTCTTGTACCATTGACAAAATTAAAAAAGTTGCACTAAATGTGTGAATGACAATATTTTAATCTGTGTAGTTTTGTACAATTTATATTTATTTTTATTGCTATTGTGTTTGTTGTATTATTGGGTTCTACCTGTAGGATATGTATATGAAAATAAATAAATAAATAAATAAAACATTATCCCTGCCAAGTTTATGACTTACATCTTGTAAACTCTGGAAACTATGGCTTGTCTAATGATTCCGTTGACACCCGGTATATGTTTACTTGAATGAATAGAGAGTTTATGCGGAGGGAACTAATTTATTATATATCTTTAGATTTTATTCGTTACAGAAGAGAGAAAGGATACATGTCCACTTTTAAATCACAAATGACCTGGAAACCTTTATGTTGCGGCAGCTGTACATACAATCTTATAGTTTGTTCCAACAGCAGTCTCGGACTAGTCTGAAACCGTCAGAAATATTCGTCCAGTTAAGTATTAATGTAAATTCAGTGAGTTTAGCATATAAAATGCTGAGTGAATATTTCTGACGGTTTCTAATTGGTCCGAGACTGCTGTTGGAACAAACCTATAATTGCTAATGATTATTATTATTTTTCGAACAGACAAGTCATGGGACGTTAATCTGGAGACACGCTGTAGACGTTATTTGTAACATTTCGATAACCTTAAATACCTACCTCAAGCTGATTTCTCTCACAGTATTATTTTTAAATTATATTTTTTGTTATTAACAGCAGTTCCAGGGCAGTTTTATAAGCGGTGCTGCAGAATAGTATCTAATCATAAGTTTGTATTGAATTAATAAATTCTAATTTTACCTTTGGTTAGGCTAACACCCATTCTTCATGGAAGTAACATTTTCACGCAATACATAAATCTTTGCAGTTACTACATCGTCATCATAAAATAATGAAATATGACGAACCATTGGTTTTAATAAAAACCTCATTTACCCTATTATCTTTATAAAAAATACAATAAAATTAGTTAACATTAATATCAGAATATGCCTAGAGCATATTCTTTCAATAAATTTTAAATATGCAGATTATATTGACGCTTAGGTAGAATTTAAAAATGACAATTAGTGGCATTCCACAAACTTTGTTTGAGGTTATGCTACTAGCAAATACATGTATATTATTGGTTTTAATATTGTTTTCATCTACCCCTGAACAGTCACTTCTTTATTTGCTATTATTACTGTTTAAATCGAATCAAAATTTAATTTAATTAAGATATAAATAATTTTACATGAAGATTATTATTTATAGTTATTTATGCACAATCTACTCAGGTGAGATTAAAACACCCTCGCCGAATTAAAAACATATATTAAACCTGGAATATAAATGATTTTTTTTCTGCAACCGTCTCGATAACCGTCTAGAGAATTAACTGTTTTAGGAAAATTTTTTTGAGTGGAAAATATACAGTATGTCCGCGGTTGGGATTTACAAAAGGTGACATTGTAAAAATATTCAAGTTTTCAAGAAAAAGTTATTCTACATAAAAGTTTTTGCTTCCCTAAGAAATACGATTCACGTTGAGAATCTTTATATTTTTTATACAAGGGGCTCAAAAATTATACAAAATTTGAAATTCGCTTAGGAGTAAATAGGCTTTATTTTTAATTTTGGAATAAACTGTTAAATAAAAAAAGTTGTTTCAAATTTTATAGCCAGTCAAAATCCAAAATTTCAATTGAATATTGGAATGTTTGTGAAATAAGAGAATTTTTAGGAAAATAACGTTTAGTCAGTTTTTGCCACCTTTTCTATTTAGCTAATTCTGTACCTGAGAGCCACAACGGGTTAAATCCAAATTGTGCAAAATGAGATTATTGGTTTAATCACTTGTTACGTCCGTTAGAGTCCAATAAGGCCTTAGTACGATGAGAGTAGAGATAGCTATATGTCTAATTTTGCGGAAAATGTGGTTTAGGTCTAAACGAAATCTTCTAGCTGCATTTTGCTAAAAACTTAGTTTTGTGACAACCCGTTATGGCTCTCAAGTACAGAACTGCATCGAACTAGGCTGAATGTATGGAATTACCTAACAATAAAATGGTACCTTATAGGAAGACATGTTTCAAAAACATGCGTTGTAACTCGTAATTTACAAAAATAATAATATTCAATCGAAATTTTGGATTTTCGCTGAATATAAAATTTTAAACAACTTCTTTATTTAACATTTTGTTCCAAAATTAAAGATAACGTCAATTTACTCTTAGGAGAATTTCAAGTTTTTGTATTTTTGAGCACCCTGTATAAGAAACACAACTTCTCAACGTGAACCGCATATTTTAGGAAAACAAAAACTTTTATGTAGAACAACTTTTTCGAAAAGTTAAATATGTTAGCAATTTCACCTCTTGTAAACCCCATCCGCGGACATACTGTATATTTACTGGTCTAGAACAATAAAGTGACATAAGGGATCGGTAAAGTCTTTAATGTCCTACTAGTCTGTTATTGTCCAATAATAACCCTATTTTGACATACATTAAATGAGAAATAACGTCCTAGCTATGGATGTGTATATTCATGACGCCCTAGGGCATTATAAATTTATAACGCATTAACATATTCACTATAACACAACACAAAAAAAACTATATGGTGATGGTGTTGTTGAGAAACGAAACGTGTTGCATAGTTACGGCATTTACAAACAATCTTGATTATTACTTTCTTTTAAATGAAATCATCCTGAACATAGATGTCAAATTAATCGATCCTAAATGTCAAAGAATTTTCGAATTAAATAACAGACTAGTAAGACATTAAACGTTGAAGGCACCACGGTGTTATAGGGCGCCATCGCTCGCCGTACATTCCCTCGAGCTAGAGGCCCTCGGGAAGTACACTGCCGACCTCGGTGCGTTATTATCCTTATATCACCCTTGATACCTTAAAAACTATATCGATCCCTTATGTCACTTTTGGTTGTTAAACAGTGCCTAACAATTAAAAATGATTAATCCAGTCTTCTTTGAAAGTAAACGTCTGACATCTTTTATTTTATTTTATTTTATGAATTTTGTTTTTAAAACGTTTTTTGAGACTAACAAGAACGGCTGCAGAAAAAAATATTGTACGCAACACACCGGGAAATTTTCTTTACTCTGGAAATTACCAGCTCGCCCAGTGAAAAATTACTTTCCGGTCTTATGTAAATAACTAGTAAAATGATGATAAACAGTTTTAATTTTACGGCATATTAAATGTTATCCAAAAAGGTATTTTCCAAATTTTTAACATTGATTTGTATGGAATAAAATAAAATACAAACTATTCCGTAAATCCTCCTATCTTCAGTAAAATAAACTTTTCATTGATAACTTAATTTTCGTTATTTTTAAATCTTCTAAACTCTAATAATTGGAAAAATTAGCTCCTTAGCTAAATTCAGTTTGACATCTGTTCGGGAAGGCTTGATTTTTGCTAAAAGTTCATCAAAAATAATTACTGAACTAGTTTTAAGATTGAGTTTTGCAGAGTAAGGGCAAGTAGGCATTCATTTTTACTTTGTTATAAATATTTAAAAAACCAAACATGGTGTGATATTTAAAATTGCCTAAGGACTTTGCTGTTATTCTAAGAATTATAATAATATAAAATTTTAGTTATAATTAAAATTTGTGATCTAAGAAAAACGATAAAAATTAGAAAATTAGATTAGATTAAATTAAAAATAAAGTAAATCAAACGATTTCAAAATAACCTTGATTGGATGAACAAATGAATGAGTAAATAACATCATTAAATTAAAATTAGTACTTAATTTTTTTTAGGTATGAAATATATATTTTTGAGGGACACTGTAAAAATCTGAAAAATTTAAGAAACGATTTCTCTGCTGTCATGCTTTATCAGTTATCAGATCTGTGATTGATTTGAAATTATATATATTATACTGATACAAAATAAAACGGGGAGATTTGTCTGTTTCCACTTTATTTAGACAGTATGAGAACAGTCTCTAGAAAACAAATCGAATAAGCTTTTGCATGAAATATGTTCTATAGAAGAAACGCCTTAAAACAGTCAGTAGCGGGTAAGCATGCCACCTTCGTTCTTAAATATTTTGTTTCATTTGTTATTATTTCAATAATATTACAACAATCTAATTATAATTTTCGATATAATTTTTCAAAAATGGTAATATTAGGTTAGGTTAGATGTCATGAATGTCATTATGGTTACCAAAATTACAATCAATCTACAAATTAAAATGCCAAAATAAATATGACAAATGTTTACATTTTGAATTATGTGCTTAAAATATTTTTTAAATAATGTGTTCGTGTTTTCCAACCCCCTGAGGAATTCCTAAAGAATGAAAGATGCTCTACAGCAGCCTATAGTGGTTTTCGTTTCTGTATTTTAACGGAAGGAGATCATTTTTTAAATATGTTTTCTTTTTGGCGTGTAGATATTTTTTTTAATTTTAATATTTTGTAGCTTTTTATATTACTAGTATGAATAATATTATTTAATCCAAGGTCATGTTTGCATCTCTTAAGTGAAGTAGTTGATTTAATAGTTTCTGAGGTAAAACGTATTTGAAGTGTCGTGTTTAATTTGTGATCTATCTAAAACTTTTATACTAGCGCATTCAAATAAGAATGACAGTGTACAACATAAGAAACAATAAGTCTATTGTTATCAATATTAGGTTTGAAACGATGCTTATGTAATACCCAAATAATTAATTTATGATGTGTAAATATAAGCTTATTTATAAACTAATTAATTACAGCTAAAATCACAATACACAAGAGTACAGGTATATTACATCAAAATACCGTTTTGAACGCTGGTTATAGAAATAGTATAAAGTGTACTTGCTAGCAAGTTTGTAAATATTTTTGTTTATTTAAATTTTTTGTTGAAATATTTTATGAAACCTTAACAACTGAAATATAAAACAAATTGAAAAGTTTTTTGCTATAATATAAAACAATGTGTAAAAATGGTTCCCAAAAATAAAATGCATTGATACATTAATTAGTATTAGTATTTATTAAATTGTATTTAAAAATTAAAGAGAGATGAGAATTAAGAAATGTTTGCACATGTTCGGCAAAACTGTTTTGTGTGGAATGGAATATGTCTATTATCCACGTTATCGGGGGTCAAAATTTATTAAAAAAAATGATTTATTTAAATAACAAAAGAGTGCTTTTAGCTATTACGATCAAATCTGATATGTTTATCTGTACTAGCAATAAATGTTTTTTGACGTAATCTTCTTGGTCGTCAGTACTGCTCAAATATTCAAAAGCTGGACCATCCAATTACAAAAAAAGTCCAATTTTTTCAACAATTTAATCAATACTTTTAAAACTTTTTTTAGACTTAGACAATCCATTATCCAACTGTTGTTGCAGCTTATTAAATTTTGGTACCTGCCACAGTTTAGCCCAAAAAAAAATCTATTGAAAAAAGCTATTTATTATATACATATTCATTAAATGCAACTAGAAATTTTACAGCAAATATGACCACCGTCTACACACATACAAATTAATTAAATGTAAAAATTCAAACTACACTGTCTTCAACATTTCAACACCAGTTTTTAGAGCGTTTGATCATTTTGAACTCATCTACACAAATCTTCTTATATCTACCGGGTGGAATACTTTAATTTTTAAAGCGCCCCATAACAAGAACCACAGGGCGTTGTGTCAGGAAAAGGTCGAAAAGAGATGTCGAAAACTTCAGAAGGCGATTCCTTGGACGATTTTAAAGTAAAAAGTTCCTAAGAATAATATTTAATGTACTTTATTTTAATTCTGTATACTGAAATTTGTTGGTCAAAAGCGGTCATTTTTTTTTATTGAAATTATATTTTTTGTCACAGCAAAAAGTTTGTCTATGTAAGATACGCACTTGATAGCGAATAATATTCAAAATTAAATTTTAAACAGTTTTATTATTGTAAGGGGCTATTGTTTGAGCCGTTTCGAATTTTTTATTAAAATTTTAGGGGGACGATATTTCTAGGCCGGTTAGGTACTTTTTGAGGATAAACTTGATTATCGATATTCTAATATGGCGTTTGGCCGCGATATTGGATTCTCCTATGGCGTGGTATAGGGGTGTATTGCATGTCAAATTAAAGGTCTTTATGTCGCCAATGACGCTCTATCATGATGATTCCTCAAAGCGTATGGAATTGGCGCCCTGATCATTTTTCTATACGTATATTGGGCACAACATTTAAGTATTAATGAGATTTAGGAAAAGTACTCATTATTCAGAAAGCTCCAAATTGCGATCACACATCTCAATAAATTTTAGAAAATAAGCAGTGTCGGTAGAATCTAGTGACAGCGGCCTACGAGAGGCGTCAATAACAAATTCCAAACGGCTCAAATAATAGCAGAGGGGTGGGTGCTTTAGAACCTCACTGTATAAATTAAAACTTGCGGGTGTCCGCAAAACCACATGTCTTTGTGAAATAATTGTGGTAAATCATTCAGTTGAAGGAATTGTAAATAATTTTCGTCATTTAGTCGATGTGGTATATAATTAAGTATATCAGTGATTGAAAATGTGTTATTATAGAATCATGCAAATTTGTTATGCCTCTCTTTGTAAAACATAATTAATCAGTAAATAAAATCTTCCTACAGAAATTAAGACTTAGTCTTGGATATCCAGACAGAAAACTAAAGGTCTATCTAGATCCAAAGGTGCCTACTTGTAAAAGATCTTGCACGATATCATTAGTCTCTGAGAGTGTTAAAACTGGTCGTCCAAATTGCTACATTTGTCTGATTGCTAATAGAGAGAGATGCTGTATCTCAAGAAATATGCACTAGACAACTATTCGAAAACGTTTGAGGGATCGAGGCATAGTATAGAGAATATCTTGAGATGAGTTCCTTTGACCGTACATCATAAACGAGCAAAAATAGAATGGGTGCATGAACATTTACATCGTAATGACGAAATGAATGACGTTCTGTCTTAATCACCGATGAAACTCGAGTAAGTAGATTTTCAGATAATCGCAGAGTTAGGGTTCATATGCCAGGGGCAGCCACAAATCGTTGTCAGATTCATGAAATCTATTCTTATGACGGTTGAAACATGGTGTATATACTTCAATGAACGATCTGATTTGTTTATTGTTGAGACAACGGTGACAGTTCCAGTGTATGTTGACAATATCATAAACAACACAATTTGTCAATTTTATGGTGTTATCGTTGAAAACTTTTTTCTCTTCGATGATAATACTCGTCCTCGTCATGCAAGAATCGTTACCAATGCACTGCAAAACCTTGGGATTCCGGCACTTCCACTCCCCGAGTTCACTAGAGCTCAATCCCATTTAACGCATGTGGGATATGTTCAAAATAACCATACGTGTACATCATCTACAAACAATAAGAGACTTGGGATAGATCATTACAAATATTTGGGCCCATATCTCTCAAAATTACATCAATATAACCTCATTGACACTACGCCTAGACGATTCAAGCTGTTATTAATGCAAATAGGGCACATATATCTTAGTGAAATGATAGAAACGATTTGCAGCTTCAAACGAAATTTGTATTTTTTTATTTTGGTAATTCTCTTGTGATTAAAATTTGAAAAATGAAATTATTTGTGCTCAATTTATTGAAAAATGATTGGAAATTTGCCTGCTGATAAAATATACTATAGTTTCCAAACGAAATGCGTTTTCTCGCAATATCCTTATCCTTATCCTTAACTTTCTTGAAGCAGTTCATATAATCGTATTCACTCCACACCACTGGATCTCTGTACCTATTTCTTTGGGTGAATACGCTACGTGTTTGGTAAATTCACATATTCCTTTTCTGTCCCTACTCAATATATTAGGGTACAGAAGTAGATTTACAAATAAATTATGCTTTGTTGAATACAAAACAAGTCTTGTATTTCATTCATTGTTCATTGGGAATAAGAGTAGATGAAATAATAAACTGTTCTTGCTGCCCACTACACGAAAACTAGTGTGCCCACATGACTGTGTCTGTACCCACTCTTTATGTGCATCGTTGTTCAAACCTACTTTACAAAAATATTATTTCATATAACGCTAGTTTTATTTCAGATTACAGCAACAAAATGTTATAAACAAAGATGTTCAAACACACAGGTGTTTATTTTTTAACCAAATTATACTGAATGACGCCAGTGATTTTTAATTTATTATTGTAACACTCACCAGTCAGTTGCATGATTAAACACTGATTGTATATTTTTTTCTCCATTCAACTAATTCAGTATTTACCAAACGAATTAATACAAATAACATACAGGATGTCCTAGATTTAAAGTGACATAGAGTAATGGGAGATATGGCACACTTAGCCAAGTTCAAAACATCCCCAAATTTACTCTTGAATATTAACCGTTTTTGAGATACAAGGCGTTTTAAGGCGGGCGGCCACTGCGAACGAAACGAAACTAAGCTAAGCTAAGCGAAGAGAACGCCAACTAAACTAAACTAAGTTTGAGCAGCCATTGGAAACGATTTTCATTTAGTTGTCAGCTGTGTTTTCATGCGGAAGGACGTGTTTAAAATGAGTTCTGTAGCAACAAAAATGATGTTATTGGATTTAAGTTCGGAATCAGATGAATCAGATTTTTTTGAAGAAATTGCCGATGTAGTTTTCATGAAGCAGAAAAAGAAAAAATGTTGGATAAGCAGTTACATGCGGAAACGAGAAAAATTTGGAGAATTTCATAAACTGATCAATGAGCTAGACGATTTTAAATTCAAAAATTATTTCAGAGTAACTCGAGAACAATTTTATGAATTGCACGAATTGAAAGCCGTTGATATTCAAAAGCAAAATACAAATTTTCGACGAGCAATAGGTACCGAAGAGACTAGCAATCTGCCACAGGTAAGGAAATAAATACAAATAAAGCTTTTTATAGAAAAATTATCTTTATTATTATTATTCAACATCCAAGCGCGAAGTGACCAACTAAACTGCGGAAAACCTCGCTCGAATCTGACACGAGCTGAAACGAACGAAACGATACTAAGATTTCAATCTTCGTTTACATATTTTCGTTCAGTTTAGCTTAAGTGACCGCGGATGCATTTAAAAGTATGGTAGCTGATTTATAGAAAACTTATCTTCGCTTAGCTTAGTTTCGTTTCGTTCGCAGTGGCCGCCCGCCTTTATGGTTTTTAACTAAAAGTGTAGTCGGCCATTTCTCGAACGGCTTTAAATGTTTTAATAAAATTTGGTACAAATAATATTATACTCTTTTAGTCCAGTCAAACTCATAATTCATTTTGGAAAAAATTCAATTTTTATAATGTTACTCTCAGTGTCAATAACATCACCCTGTGTATAATTTGTTGGTAAATATTAGTAAACGTTTAAAAAGTCATAGATCAGTGTATAAAATAATGTCATAATATTTGATGGCACGTTTAAGGTTATTCTCCAATAAATTTTCAAAAACTTTGACTAAATTTAAAATCTATAAATTAGGCAATCAACTAACGTAACTATTTTATTTAAGCAACATGTTACGACACTTACAACTAAAGAAAATAAAATAAATTAACAAAACGTTGCAATTAATTAAAATTATAATAGAATTTCAAAATAACCACAGGTTTTTCACTGATCTATCAACCACTTCGGGGTTATTTCTAATGTTATCAGTGTTATCAGAAATATTAACATTTTTTTCTAGTAAATGTGCCCGTGTATCGAATTTTTCGTTGTACATCTCTAACTTGAGTTGGCCCTATAAAAAAATAGTCCATAGGTGTAAGATCAAGAGACATCGGTAACCAGTTAACCGGAACTCTCTCGACCGATTAATCGTTTGGAATAATACTGAATCAGATGATCTGTGAGCGGTACAGAAAAATCAACATCATCATATTGAAACCACATGCTCCTACAGTCGATGCTTGTAATAAATCTGGCAAAACGCCTAAGAAAATTTAAATAAACTTCTAACCTTCCTCAGGGTCCTATTATGTGGTTAAGATACTTTTGTGTATTGTTTTTACAAAGAAAATGGGAGAGCTACAAAAAGAGTGTAGACGTTTTCCAAATCGCCGTATACGACATATTCAAAGGTATTCCAATTTAGTAATGACCATGGAAAATTTCGTATTAATGTATTTCAGAAATGATGTAAATAATGCGAATAACAAATTTTAATAAAATGTATTTAATCATGGAATTTTAAGCGAGTCCACCGCTGCGCGAATGTGGAATCGGCAATAATATTATTGAATGAAGAAAAATGTTTATCCCTTTGTGCTGTAGATTTTGGTACAATGTGGTTACCGATGTTAAAAGAAGAATTGCACAAAATTAATATTGCATAATTTTTAAGTATCTATGGATATTACATAAACAAATAATATATGAGTCAAGTTTCACGCTTGACATATTCTAAAACAAGATGAACTTTGAAAAGGGAAACAGATTCGTTTTCCGAAACGGTAGGCTATTATATTATTATTTTTCTGTCTCATATTAGTTGTCAAAAACACCCTCTGACTAATCTTTTGACGTAAAGTCATAAGCGCAGAGGTTTATTTTTTCAGTAACATACTGGGTAACTAACTATATTTTTTAGATAACAAAGAATTATTCATGTGGTAGTACGTCCCGAAAAAGAAAAAGAAAAATTTAGAGAACGCCACAAATAACGTTCAGACAATATCTTCATATAATATTAGAGGTGATATTTTTGCCAGTGAATTCAATAAAACAAAATCAATGCATTTATTCTATATAGGCATCACTGGAACATATTTCCAACTATTCTAAAAATATTCATTTTATTGACTAAATTGTTGCAAATTGAATAGTGTACCTATGAATACAATATTTATTTAATATAACGATATCCATAACGTAATTTAAGCCCACACAATGTTAACAGTATGATTGTCTGCTTGGACAGCCTTCCGCAATATTTCACTGTGGGCATTAGTATGGCTAATGGAAAATCAATTAAATAAGCTTAGTGACATATTGATTTTTTTATTATTATCTAATTGAAATGCTATGCACATACGATAAAGAAAATTCTATATAGAGACCACAAAGACTATTTATACAATTAAAATCCTGTCTGCAAAATACGTTATACAAATAAAAAAAACGATAATAAAACCCCGATAAACAAACTATACAATTGTGATCAAACGAATATAAACAAAATTTACTTGTTCATCAAAGTGCGATTTTTAGCCACCAGAGGGTTAAGTGAAGGCTTAAATTCTCAATAGACAATAACAAAAAATTATTCTACCAATCGTTAAATTACTGATAATAATCAAAGGAGGCTTTGGAGATACTTTAATAGTTTGCAAAATGGTGCGTTGGAATATACAGCAACACATATTTTGTGTTGAAAATGTTAAATTTAATTCTTATTATTTTAATCATTCAAACCCGCCATGTATTTAGTCTCCATTTTAATGTGATGCTCAGACTCGAGATGTTATCAAACACTACTATCTGTGATGTTATTTCGTACTGGGTGAGGAAATGGTGAAATAATGGGTCAGTTGCGAGAAGAAAATCGACCGGAAGGACTCCATCTGCATGTAATCCAGAAAACGAAGAACGGGAGAACAAATCAAATCTACGTAGCCCAAATTGGCCAGTTCGACGACATGTGGTAACGTTAAATTTATCTGCAACAAGTACTCGAGGAATGCTGCACAAAATGAATTTTCATCCACACATAAGGGCAGTGATATAGAAGTTAACTGATCATGATAAACAAGGCCGCATTGAGTTTTGTCAATGTTTTTTGCAGTTAAGACATGAGAATCCTGATATTTACATTTATATGGCACGGTAGATGAACAGAATTTTCGCTATTGGGCTACCAAAAATCCATGTAAAATCTATGAAAGGCACTTATAGACCGGGCGCTAAAAGGAAGTGAGTATGCAAAATGTGAGGACCGCATTTTATCAACGGATATTAGCTGAGAATAGCTCAAAAATTAATAATTTGGATCTTGCAGGGCCATTTTTTGGTCCAATTTTTTTTATACCCCTCCTCTTAACTATAAAAGAAATCGATGGAGTACATGCTATGGAGTTATTTTAATGATTATTATAGTCGTAATTTATAGTTTTTTCTTATTATAAAAGTGATGATAGGTTTGTCAAATAAAATAAAAAACAAAAACTATAATTAAAACCAATATTTATTATTAATAAAAACAATATATAACTGGAAACAGCGAAATATGAAAGCAAGATAAATAATTCGTCATTTTTATTTAGACAATCGTTATTTATACATTTACACAATGAAATACAAAGTAATTCTGACTTTTTACAACTGCAAGACATTGTTCGACAATTGGACGTACATTTACAAGGCTGATTCAATGACTGGCAAAGGCGGCTTTGTCAGTTTTTGTCGTGGACGTAAGTCACCATTGTGCTCTTCATAGCCAAATAAAGAATAATCAATGGGCTCCAAAAGTGTTTGATGAGCATTTTTCCAAATAAATGGTTGTACTATAGCTCTTAATAAATTCAAATGCAAAGCATCTAACGTGCATATCACTTTCAATAAATTAAAGCAGAAACCTATGATTTGCGAAATCAGTTTATATCGGAGTTCATCTGCACTTATTTATTTTTTTTTTTTGAAAAAAGATAATTGCAAACTGTTTCTAACTATTTTAATTGTTCAACATTTAGGTAAAGGTTTCCCAAAGATGATACGGCTGTTTGTACAAAATCCTCCGATTCAGCTTTCAAACATTGTTTTACTGTCTATTCTACTGGTAGTATCACAACCACTTACGGAATGTAATGCTGGAAAATATTACATATGCTTTCACCAAGGGATTCAGGAGCTAAATAGCATCCTAGAAGATGTTTATTTTTAGAGGAAGAGTCACACCATAGACCTACACAACCAATATTTGCTAATTCTTTCCAGTAATAAATCGCCAAGATAAATATATCTGTATCAGCACTGAGGATAATAACATGAGCAGATTAAATTCTTACTGCGTGAAATATGTGACAAAACATCCTTGAATTAGCTTCTAAGTGATTTAATTTTAATTCAAGTACCTCATAAAATGAAGACCCTTGTAGTTTGAAACATTTTGTTGGATTATCCCCCAAAAGTAACTGTTTGGTGTGTTGTATCATCGTCAACAATTATCGACCTATATATATTTTTTTTTTAATAAAACGGTGAAACAGTTACATTCACTTTTTTTATTTGGAGATATTTAAAGAGTAGTGTTCAAGTGTAAATCTAGAAATATAGAGGAGCTCAAAAAAAAATCCTCGGAAATATCCAACAAGAAAATGAGGTTATTTCACAGGATATGATTCAACGCGTTAAAGCTGATTCATCCGTTGTTTATAAGAGTGTGTGGAGAAGGAAGATGGGCATTTAACACACACATATATTCATTACTACACTTTAAGATGCCATTTGCGTAATTTCTATTTAAATTAAAGTAGTTAATATGTTATTGTCTATTAAAAATGATCAAATTATTTTAGCTCTCACTGTGTAGTACGCACCCAAATTAAAAAAAAATGGTTAATAATAATTTAAAAAATTGCAAAGAGTAAACTTTCAAATAGTATCTTCTAAAACTGCATTTTTCAACAAATTTCGTATATGGATGATAAGGAACCATCACTACAATTGTAAAATTGAATAAATTATCTTTTTAATAAACAAAATGTTACAAAGAACTAGTGATGGGTAGTTGGCCAGTCACGGTGTTTCCGTGACCGACGAATCATTGTGACCGATCAGGATGAGTCAAAAAACCGTTTATTTTTAAAAATGAAAAATAAAAGTGCCAGGGGGTGTATCATAATTTTCTCATTAAAATGGTGTGTAATACTTGTATAAAGGAGGGTTATGTTAAAGGAAATTATGCAAATTAGGATTTTTTGGAATTTTATTTTTTCCGCCTATCGTCTAAACTGAGCTTACCTAAATAATCTTCATCAGAGATGTTCTCGTTGCGCGCTGGTTTTGTTACGAATTTGTCCAACGTAACACTTTTTGGAGTTCCGCTCTTTGGGACTGAATAATTGCTTCACATTTTTGGGACATTTTAGGCAATTTTTTACTCTGCGAAAAATCACTCAGTCAAAAAAACGTATTAGCCGCCTGTTTTCTCAGCACAATGGGCTACATTAGTTGTGACGTGATACAATTAATAATAATTGTGCAACCTACGTGAAAGAGTTATGGCACATTGGTTGCCTATATGTAACACTGAAACTTGACTCTTATGCTCATTAAACATAAAAGTGACATGTTTGATAAAATTTTATGTTTTTTCTCCATTGAAAGAAATATTTAAAAACTATTAGTTATCATCCACTTACTTTCCATGCAAAAAATATGTTAGAATATATACAAGTATAGCGCATTACAACAACTTTATTTTTATTATTTTTAACAATATTTGTATAGTGCACCATATCGTATATATTCAAACACATATTGTGCACAGTGAGTGATAATTGAAAATTCTTAAATATTACAGATGCAGATATTATAGGTATATAAATAAAGGCATACGTATCAATTAATTAAAATATATGAAGTCTCCTTATCACTGCCAGTTTTGAAAATGGCATAATATTTTCGCTCCATGGATTCTATGGTCGTCTGCGCCTGTTTAAGGTACCTACTTATCATTATCTTTACTAAAAAATGGAGTGTAAAATACCTACATATTACAATATGTAAAATATAAACGCTTCACCAGTTTAAATTTAATTTAAAAAAATAATTTAGACTAATCTTAATCTTTTTTTATTGTTTCATGTAACTTAAATTAAAATATCAGACTGATGCCATTAGTTTTTAATTTTATTTAGATGTGAAATTTTCTTACCGAATCCCCACATGCTTGAATTATTATCCGAAAGTTTATTCTCGAAAAAATTTTCGGACATAATTCAAGCACTAGGGAGATTACTAGTGAAAATATGCTCGAAATTACGGCACAAATTAATTAACTGAAAAATGACTAATTATCAACATTTTAAAGGGACCTTTTCCTTAAAGGGAGTTTTAGTGACTAGAAAACAAACAAAATGTAAATATCAGATAGTAATCCTATAATTTAAATGAAAAATTAGGGTTAATGGCATTCGTTAGCTTGATTTATATTTTGCTGGAATTGCTGATAATACATTTGCTTGTCACCAAAACTCCCTTTAAGCTAAAGGTTTCTCTAAAATGTTGATAATGCCGGGGGGTAATTGTCATAAGTAAGCTTGATACGATTTTAACATATTCAGTTTTATTAATAAATGGTAATCTGAATGAAAAATACAGGATAAAAAGAGTTTTGGAATGATATTTTTTAGAAAATGGGTATGGTATCAACATTATATACCCACCTTCGAAAAAAATAAGGGGAAAAACACATTTTTGAACCATAAATCCGATTCTTACACAAAATTATTTTGCAATGTTTTTTAATAAAACTATTGAAAATTCTGAATAAATATCTAGGCCCTTTGGAAAAAAAACCTTTTTTTCCTGTGCGTATTTCTTTAAGTGTGCGTTTTTGAGCTAAAGTAAACAGTGCTAAGGTAACTTTCACCTCTTGAATCTGTGATTGGCATACCTTTTAGAATTACTCTGTTTATAAATTGAAGTATTAATAGAGCAGCGATAAATACATTCAACTTCATGTCACGAAAATAGAATACGAAGGAAATTTACTAACGTAGGATTATTTCTGGACTTAAATTTAATTTGTACTGGTACTAACTGTAAATAACTGTTTCAAGAAACCATCTGTTTACTTTATATAAATTCTTTAAAGGGATTGAACTAGTCTGGTTGATTGCATGAAATATTATCTTTAAAATCATCGATTTTTAAAACAAACACAACTTTACATGCATAAAAACAATTATTTTAGATTTTGTCGTAGCAACCGTTATATTTTTTTAAATCTAATTTAAGAAAACTCTTGGAAACGTAGTGACACATTATGAGAAATCACACAAAACCTATGTCGTCAACAAATAAAATATTCAGTAATGGGTGGGCTAGATTTTAATCGGGAAAATTTAGAGAATCGATTGAATACACCAAAATAATATGGATTTGTCGGATAAACTTATAACAGCTAAAAATGCTTAGTTTTTGAGATAGAGGGCGCATTTCTTCACAAATAATTGAGATATTAATTATTATGAAATTTAGAAGGTGCAAATTGCGTACACCTTGAGGTATAGTTTTCACGTCTCCCTTCGAAATTATATTAATTAAAAATGTAAAACCATGAAATTTTTTAAACAATTCCAATTGCTAATTGATAAGTAGGGGATGAATGATTTTGAAATGATTTCAACGCTTAAATCAGTGGCGTCCTATTTTTTTTTTGGAAGAATATTTTCGACACCCCCCAACGTCACGCCTCTGGAAGGAATAGAGAGATCACAACTATGGTGTGAAGTGTACTGATGTACGCAACGTTTACCGAATTTCATATCAGTATCTCAATTATTATTTCCGGAGAAATATGTGAAAAACTTCTTCAATCTCAAAAACTAAGTATTTTTGGCTATAAGTTTATATGGCAAATATAAGCGTACGAGTAGTAGATGATATTATTACAAACCTGGATATCATTTTAATTTTGCTTGACTTCAATGGGCCCTTTGAAACTATCAATTATGAAATATTTAATAATATCTCGTATTTCATAGGGCTCTGTGAATAAGTAACAGTTTTACTGCCTACTTAAAAAATCGGGAACAACGTGTATGACTAATTCAAATTATCTAACCTTAAAATCTGGGGTTCCACACGGATAAATTCTTGATTCATTAATCCTTACAACACACAAGCCATTTTATTAATGATTTAAATTTCTGCAAAGTATATTTATATGCGGCCGATACACAGCTCTATTATTCTTTGGAACATTTTGATGGTGATATTGCTTGTGCATCTGTCAAGGATAATATTATTTTCTAAATACTGCTAATGATCATTATTTTGTAGATATACACAACAAATCTAATATTATGGATTTTGGTCCTAAGAACCAAAGAAACACTATTAGAAATAACATAAAGTATTGGTAATAAACTTGGTAATAATTTATTGGAAAAAGTAGATAAGTCAAAAAAACAGGGGTGACACTAGACTGTGACCTAAATTTTAATATTAATATATCGTAATCGCCTTTATCGTCCACATAAAACCAAAATTCTACTCTGTGAAACTCTAGATTTATCTGTATTAATTTATATAGATTGTTAATATGGACCTTGGCTTAACTACTTTGTGTGCAAGAAAAATACAAAAATTGCAAAATTCTTCGTATATGGAATTTACCGAAATAAAATAATTTTACACAAACATAATCCTAATCATTAATTTTTTGGAAAAAATGTTCAGATGGTATAGAAATTCAAATTTTTGTAGACAATCCATAAAGAAATATCACAGTAATGTAAGCAGAAATTATTTAAATGTTGGTTCTAATGTCAGTTACATACATGATTACTGATTGATTATATAAAATAAACGTTCGACGTCGAAGGTAATTAAACATCAAAATGTATTTATCAGATTTAGGAACAATTTTAACAGTTTATTATAATTAAGTTTGATACTAACTGAAAACGTAAAAAAAATAAGACAGTTATAAGCAACATAAAAATCCTGATTATAAGACTGAGGAAATCAAAATTATAGGTGGAGATATATTTTCAACTAATCAAACTATTCATCATGCATCTTTTGGCTCTTTTTGACAAGTTAGTACAAGATATAAAAGAAGTAGCCTTTTGTTTCATTTTTACAACGAGAATAACATTTATTTGAAAATTAAACTAAAAATTATTTCGGCATAGGTATTCTTTAAACTCAAGCAATATAACTATCGTGTTGTCTTGATATCATTTTTAGATGCAGCCAATATTAATTTTTTTTGTTATTCCTAAATCTTATTAATAACATTACGACACCTTATTTGTCTTCTAAGCTTAACGTTAATGAATAACTTAACATCATGGTAAAAATATCTTTAAAAATATTCCTACACCCGTTAAACATTGTTTTACAGAAATTAATAATTAAGATTAAACCAGAGGCAGAACATAAAACGTAATAAATAGTTGTTGACATTTGAAATTTGCGTACTTGAAACAGTTTTCTTTTTTTTTAATTATCGAAATAGGATCGAGGATAAAAAAATTCTACATTGCCTACGATACATTATTCAGCTATTATGCCCCGAAGAAGTTTATAGTTGAATAAACGAAACGTAGGCAAGGTATCATTTTTATCATCCTTGGTCCTGTTCCGACAATTGTTTAAGAAAAAAGTAATAAACAATTTTGTATTCGACGAAACAATTTTATATTTTGAAGTATATCTCCAAAATCATTGATCAATTTTTATGTATGATGACTTAAAATATTCAGACATGTTTGTTCTATTGTTCTTTTTTAAAATTCTCATTACTATTTTTTTTAACTGAACTGAAATCAGTTCGAGTAACAATAAACCGCTCTAAATAGTCCTCAACGAGAATTTGAAGATGACATTTGTGACTCTGCCGAAACGTTGTTTAAGCAACTACGGTTCCCATCAGCTACGCAGGACTACTCCCAGAAATCCAATACATTATTTAACACCCGCGTTAATATAATGAACAATGACAAAATATAATAATATAAACCCTGTTATAAAATCCGTAATATAATAAATTTGTTTACCACCTTTAAACCAAATTATTTTCAAATCATAGTATAACAAAATATAGACATCTAAAGACGATTTAATGAAAGTACAATTTTAGCAGAAAACATAAATTTAGAGAAATTTAAAATTTTGAGAGATTTGGGACTAAAGATGCCTAGAAAGGAAGAAATTACATTAATAAAAAGTTAGTTCCTAAGCCACAGATTGCAAGAGGTAGAAGTGAACAATTTAGAAAAATTGCCGGCGCGTGTAGAACATTTGCATGCAGTACAGCTTAGTGTGAGTCGAAGTTTTAGGTTTTCCGTTCCGGCCACAAACATATCCCTGTGCCACCAAACAGTGGCAAACGTTATCTTCCTAACTTTTGAAAAAGGACAAAGAACATAGATATGAACATATTTTTAAGATTTAATTTTTTATATAATTTAATTAATTATATTAAGTTCATTATACGAATAGGTACATACCTAATGTTTCTTAAATTATATTTTTTATTGTTAAAGTACGCGAGTAGATAGTATATTCCAGGTCCGCACCGGCTCGGTGGAATAGTTGGCTAGAGCATGCGATGGCAAGTGTGACTAGATAATCTCTTCTATCGTCCTGCGGGTAGGAATCCTGCCACTGGCACTGGCACTGCCGATGGGAATGGTTATTTGGTCGCGTTTTTTTTACAATTGTAATCGTCGCCCGTGCTGCTTCGGCGTTGAATTCGGGGGTTGTCTAATTTCTGTGGTGTTATGTACATATCCTATCGTACATAGGTATACAACATGGTGAAAAAAAGAAGTTTTTTACAGAAGCACAATTTTAACCCTTTCATTGCGGCGCTCGATTTTGCTATATGGGTCGTCAGAACGGCTATGGTAACTTCTTGCGGCAATATCCGCTTTCAGCAGTTAACTCGCAAAATGGTGCTTGTTACTTTTTGTTTTAAGAAAAATATGGAACGCCGACTTGGAGAACAGTAAAGGACGTGCGCTTATGTAACCGACACAGCTTCCCATATGCATCTGCAGTGTGTTTAAAAAAAAAATGCTGCTAAGTAGCCTTCAACAAGGAACCAATCAAATGTCTTTACAGCAGAGGCGTAACTAGCAATTAAAGCGCCTCTGGCCAGTCAACAGAAATCTCGATCTTTTAAAGAATTTATTTTAAAAAAAAATTTGTTTTTCATCCAAAGGGACTGAGACTTTTGTACAGGAGATAATAGGCTACCAAAGTCAACGACGCATTTGTGGGGGTGTTTCCTCATTCATTTATCTACATCCCTTCACGAGTTATAACGACTTTTTGGTTTTATCAGTTTATACTTCACATCTCGCTTCACAAGTTCTGCTAATTTAGCGGAACTCTAGAAATTACTAGTGTGCAGAGTTTTGTGTTCAGTGAAATATTTGTTGTTACTGCTATTTTGGATACTATAAAATCTCCAAATAAAAGGTAATACATCATTTATTATATTTTTATATGTGTAAGTTAACGTGATGTCCTGGGCCAGCCTCTGGTTTTTACGTCATGTACTATTTACTCGCGGAACTTACTTATTGTATTTTTAACAATTTTTTTTGTTTTGTAAAATGTTTGACCATTTTGGGGACGAAAAAATTACTACCTAACAATTTTATTTGTGTCAGTGAAGTTTTGTGTTCACTTATAAATTATTTATATAACAGATATATGCTTTGTGAGTAATTTTGGACAATAATAAATAAAACACAACTTAGATTAACCGGTTTCTCCCGTAATACTAGGATCATCATAATCTACAACGTTATACATAATTTAATTCAACATTCACAAAAGAAACAAGAAAATAACTTACCATTCTAACAGTTCATAAAACAATAATTATTATAATACATAATTTTGTTAGTCAAAAATATTTTTACACATAATATCATACTCGCTAACAGTTTGTATAATTAAAGACACTACATAGACAAATTGTAAAACATTAAAAAAACCGCTGCCAATTACTTCGGAATTAGAACTTCCTCACCATAGTAAAACTCGACATGTAGTGGATTTTATAATAAAAGTAATTTTTGACGTTTCAAAAAAGTCACATTTTTTGACGTTTCAAAAAGTCACATTTTGACGTTTCAAAAAAGTCACATTGGTGGAATGTTACTAATATTTTTTAGACATTGGGTCCGATTTTGCTCATCAACGAACACAATCCCTTCCTTGACCACTATAAAATGTGTGTACCAAATTTGAAAGCTTTATCTCAAACATTGTAGCTGCTATCGCGAACAACACAGACAACACACACAGACACACACAGAAAATTTTTTCTGTCTAAAATTTTGCGTATCGTCATAATTCGTCGAGATTCGTCTAGAAATGCAAAAAAAAATGTTCAAAATTTTTTTCACGAATACGTCCTCACTTTGAGGTGAGGAAGTAATAGTCAAAAAGATCAAAATATATAAGACGTGACTGTTAGAGCAACTTAACCTTATTTAGTAGATAAAACTTAAATAGGTACACTTCTTATTTACTGTACATGATACAAGTAAATAAACGGAGTAATATGACATATTTTGGTCTTGTAGGTAGGTACCTATATTAATTCATGAAGGTATAGAAGAAGAGTTTTTAACATTAACCTATAATTACTCTATTAATTACATTTTATTTAAAACCTTCTTAATATGTTTCCATAAATATTGCTTAATCCCTCTATACCTGTTATTAAATTAACACAATTTTGGTTACAATTAATATGAATTATTTCCAACAACAATCTTTTATCTAAATTTTTCTCCGATAACAATATTGTCTTTTACAATAAAAAAACGTTAACACCCTTATTTAACCGGATGAAAGATACACTCCCTATAGATAAAAAAAGTAACGTTGTTATAAAAGTAATTGTGAATGCGGCCAGTGTTATATAGGACAACAGTGGTTGAAATCTAGAATAAAATCCCATACGTATGATGTGGCCAAAAAGAAAACCAATACAGCATTAGCGGCCCATACAACTAATTTAGGACATAATTTTGATTGTGAAAATGTATCAGTTTTAGAGTCGGAGAAAAATTTAGATAAAAGATTGTTGTTGGAAATGATTCATGTTAATTGTAACCAAAATTGTGTTAATTTAAGAACATATATAGAGTGATTAAGCAATATTTATGGAAACATATTAAGAAAGTTTTAAATAAAATGTAAGGGTACATAATTATAGGTTCATGTTAAAAACTCTTCTTCTATACCTGCATGATTAAATATAGGTACCTACCACAATACCAAAATATGTCATATTACTTCGTTTATTTACTTGTATCATGTACAGTAAAAAAAGAAGTGCACCTAATTCAGTTTTATCAATTAAATAAGATTAAGTTGCTCTAACAGTCACGTTTTATATATTTTTATCTTTTTGACTATTTTTTAATGTTTTGCAATTTGTCTATGTAGTGTGTTTTTAATTATACAAACTGTTAGTGAGTATGATATTATGTGTATAAATATTTTTGACAAACAACGTTATGTGTTGTAATAATTATTGTTTTATAAACTGTTAGATTGGTAAGTTATTTTCTACTTTCTTTTGTGATTGTTGAATTAAATTATGTATATCGTTGTAAATTCTGATGAAGCCTGGTATTACAGGAGAAACCGTTAATCTAAGTAAAGTGTTTTATTTATTATTGTCCAAAATTACCTACAAAGCATATCTGTTGTAAATAATTATATTTGTAAACTTCCTAAACTTTGGTGAGTATTTCCTAGATAACATGGTTACGGCCCTGTTTTATTTGAGATTCATTATTTCTCGTATATTTTTTTTTTGCTTGTAAACAATACTGCCTAAGCCATTAGTATTAGTTTTAACAATTTTTACATAAAGTTGATACAAAACAAATTCCGCTGATTGGCGCTGATCGTCGTCATAGTAAAACACATGACAGAAGAACACTGTTGCCAAGTTTCCACAACAGTATTAGAGTTTAAGAAATTTCAAACCAATGTTTTCTAAGGTTTATAATGAAGTAAAATAAATGTATGTAAACAAAAGTCCAAGTATATTCACCAATGTACTTAAAGGAACAGTTTTTTGATTGATTGCAATATCAGATGATTTGAAAGCTTAAAGGGGTACAAAACTACAAAAAAAAAACTAAAAAACCTTAGAGAATGAACTAAAAAATATGGAACGTCATATAAATTTCATATGTTAAGCGGAGGAATAAGGGCATGGTAGCCGAATCGCTTAGAGCTATTTACTCGGTACCGAATATCGATGGTTTGAATCCATCCTGGAGCAAGTCAGAAATTTTATTTGTAATTTGTTTCAGATTAAAATGGGAGAGAACTGTCGATGCCCTAGATGTCGTTCGAACTCCACAATAAACTGTAGGGCCTCGTCCCTCTTTACACAACACAAAATTCTAGGATTTTCTGGAAGTTACTTCGGTGACTTGAGAAGCGGTCAAGAAAACATTTTAAGTGAAAATGTGACAACCTGTCAAACTCGCAGATAAAATTGCCAACTGCATTGTAACCACTAAATTCCAGGGATATGAGTATATAATTGCATTTGCATAACTGGCATCGTCTTATTACGCCATCGATGACGTGCAACGGATTTTATTTTGTAAACTATATTATTATTAGTTATGTGTGTCAACTTTTCATTAATTTGATTTATATTTATTTTCACTAATTTAATAACAAAATATGCCATAATTTTGGACCTTTGACTAAACACCCAATAACTGAAAATATAATAGAACTTCTCCTTTGTACAGAAAGTACCTTCCTTCAAGCGGGTGATAGAATTTTAAAAAATAAAAAAAAAACAAAAATTTTTTTTAAATTTTTTTAGTCGTACTAAAAAGTAAAAAATAATTTCTTTGCCAAAAAAACAGCCAAGAAAAAGCAAGGCGTGCGCACTTTGTATGATTGTACGCAGATTGTACAAGTGCGCACGCCTTGCTTTTTTTTACTTTTTTTGGCAAAGGAATTATTTTTAGTACGACTAAGAAAAGCAAGTTTCTGATTTTTTTTTTATTTTTTTTATTTTCTACTTTTTAGTCATGCTTTAATTAAATTATTATTATACATTAAATTGTTATCATACTTTGCAGATTTTTCAATTTTCAACCCCGCACCCCCAAACATTTTTTGTTATCTTTTTATTTTCTACTTTTTAGGCATACTTTGATTAAATATTTATCATATATTAAATTATTATCATGCTTTTGCAGATTTTTCAATTTTCACCCCCGCGCCCCCTATTTGCGAGGATATTGCAAAAATAACGGTGGAATATTGTATTGTCATCCGACCTTAGTAACTGTGTAATATTTCATCAATTGGTTATGTCAGGAAGTTTGTTAAATGAAGGATGCAATATTTGAAGACAAACATTCTGAAAAAAAAACTGAAAAAAAATAACATTTTGAGGAAAGCTAATAATAAGTTGAGTTTTATATATAATCATTTACCTTAAATCAGTTCATACGGGAGCTACAATCCCTTAACATAGTTTAATATGCTAATAATTTCGTAATGTTACATATTTTGTCAAATTTTTATTTAAATAATATGAGTTGTTGTGGTAGTTACAGATGGGGTGGGGATGAATTTTCGCTTTAACTTTTTTGTCTTATTTTTTTAGACTTTTATAACGAAAAGAAGCGCCAGTGTTACAAACTGCATAAAAAAAGTCCTCTTACTAAATGTCGATAGAAGCTGTCGTTTTGAAGGTATTTGTATTTAAGTATTGCAATGTAGTCCAATTTCTAATTGTAATACCGTGATAGGTAACAATTTTAGCTCTCAGTTTGGCGAAGTTCTCAGTTCATTTTATAGCAGTTGCCTTTGTTTTATATTATTAGCACAATTTTATAACGAAATTTTGTTGAAATGCTATAATTATTTTGTGAATCTTCATTTAATACTGGCCAAATGCACGAGAAATTCGTGAAATGTTAGAGAGAATTTTGAAAATATTTTGAAACATCACGACAAATTAATTTTGGTTTTTTTTTTAAGTTTTTTTTTGCATTCTTAATCACCTCCTGAACTTTAAGACACAAATTTAAAATACTAATAATAATTATAAAATTATTGTAGATAAAAATTTTTTTGTCCTTAAATTACATGCTTCATTGCGCATAGCGGTTTTAAATTGCTCTACAAAAAATATAGTTAAAAATATTGTGGAATTATTTTTACAGAGATACGTAGTTATCTGTCCATTATTGTATACCCATCTATACTGCAATATTAAAATACAGATAACTCCGAAATGATGGCTCCTATTGAAATTGAGTAAGTGCACTTTTTTTATGCAGTTTTTTAGCACTGGTAACTTTTTCCATTTTAAATGTTAAAAAAAAATAAGCCAAAAAGTTATGGTGAAATTTCACCCCCAACCCCTCTGCAACTACCCCAACAAATCATGATATGTAGATAAAAATTTGACAAAATATGTAACATTATGAAATTAATACAAAGCAACTTATTTTTTATAGTTCTATCACCCCCTTGAAGGAAGGTACATAATTATGGGTCACCCTGTATATCGAAAACTACTGAAAGGAAAGATAATGTTGGGAGGTATTACATTCATTGTATAGCAACCAAAACATATTTCCAATAAGTTTTAGTTTTAATCTTCTATTACCGTTGCCATTTTTTTGCAAAACTTTAAAAATCGATAGAACAAGTTGAAATACCTACTGGTGCGGTGGTTTACTGGAAAAACTTCCAAAACCTCACCGTTATTGAAGTTTCAATTTGTATTCGGTTTATTTTTTGTATTACCGACGTTTATTGTGCAAACACCAAGTGACACAAAAGTTTCGAAATAAAGCAGGGATTCTATATCGATGACCAAAAGTGACCAGTGGTGTAGTACAAAAAAATTTAAGTGAGAGAGACCACAATTCTGAAAACGATATCACCCAGTATATCATCCGAGATCTTTTCCAAGAAAATAGTTCTCGTATTATTAGTGTCGATAAATATACCTACTATGTGTACCAAATTTCGAATCGATATGACACATGTCGGTCGAGATGTCGGCCATACAAAAAATAAGCCGAAAATAAATTGAAACTTCAAAATTACCATTATTTCGACGTGTTATGTCGATTTTTAAAGTTTTGCAGGAAAAAATGACACCCTCTGTATATTATTTAATTTTGTTTAGTTTCTGTTTTTAGTACTTCTTAGACATTTTGATTTTAAAAATCTACTATTTATTGTTCGATTGAGTGGTTATTAACTTATTTAATCGTCTCATTCAATAGCACAAAAAAATGCTAAAAAATTAAATATCTATTTACAGATTTCATGCCTTTGCAATAATGCAATTGGGTATAATCAGAGTAGAAACCAGATTTTGGTTAATTTTTTACTACCGGGTTATTTTTACTTCCAAAACAATTAGTTCTATTACATATCTCTTTAATTGAATTCAAATCGCAACAAAGGATGCTATAATTAACGTACCTAGTCGAAATAAAAATTATATAAAACTGACCTTTAATAGTAAAGCTTCCGGTTATAACAATAACTCTCAGTGCTGCAATGCATACTTCCGGTGTCCAGAATTAATTTTAAAATCATACACAAAAATCACATAGGCACACTATAATGTTTTTGTAACATTCTATCCTCCAATATCACTATGTATTAAAGGTGTTTGAGTTTGTTGATTTAATCACTGATAGTCAATCACGAGAAAATTTTCAGAATCATATCAGATCACCAAAATTAAGTAATAATTATAACTAAGTAATTAAAAACGTCAAGTCAAAAATAAATCTCCACTAATAAAATTCTTGGTTTGCCTTGAATGAAGAGCAGGAAAAAAAATCAAAACGGCTACATTTTGTGTTAATAATCATAAAATTAGAAACAGGTGGGAATATTAATGTCAAGTACGTGATTTCGAAACTGCAGTCGAAACGTGAACACCAAGAGAGCGGCGGCAGAAATAAACATCCATCTGGTTTGGCTCAGAAAAAGGTACAGAGCGTGGTGTAACTTTGGAGACAACGATACGCGCAGGTCTTGCTAACAATAGGGTCATACACCTACGATTCATCTCTTCGAATGCATTATCCATTCAATTGCGTAAATAACTGGGTATAATTTACATACATCTTCCTACATACATATATAAGCCTCTCATTAAAAAAATTTATATTACATACTTAATTTTTCCATATTATTCTATGCAGAACAGAACGGATACTCAAAATAATCGTTCTTGAAAAACTATGAAAGGCAAAATGCAAATCTAATCTATGATTATCCATAGAAAATAACAGAAAATTTCACCCTAAAACTGGTTTTTACTTTCTTATACCTAATATAAGGAAGTATAGTAATCGTGATTTTTTTCGACCTCGAGATTTTGATTGATTTAAACGTTTTGAACCCTCCATTTTGACTATTTTTCGAATGTCGGCGCGTGTGTCTGTGTGTGTGTATGTGTGTATCCGCGATAACTCAAAAAATACTAATGGGACACTTTTCAAATTTGGCAGTTAATATTGTCAACAACATTTTAGGTGACACATTAAATTTGGTGAATGTGGTACCACCAGCAGAGACATAATGAATGAAAGAACAAAAATTTCGGGAAAAAATTTAAAAAATTTTATTGCATTTCTGGACGAATCTCGACGAATTATAATGAAAAACATTACTTTATGAAAAAAATCTGCCCACATGTCTGTGGTATCGCGATAGCAGCCACAGTTTTTGAGATAAAGCTTTAAAATTTGGTACACTTGTTCTAAAGGCAATAAAAAAATTCGGTGATGAGCAAAATTGGCCAGCTGAAAGGGGGTCCACGGGACCCAAACTTTTTTGTATTGACTATAAAAAATATATTCTTGATGAAAGATTATAAGTCATGTCTACTATATTAAGCGAATAAAATATATTTTCCAAGTACTTAAATAAAGCTGATGTAAACTGAAATTTTGTACGCATTTGACCTCATAAAATGGGGTTAGGATAAATCTGGCAGTTTTACATTTGAAAGGTCTAATTTAGTTACAAAAATGTCAATGTCAATAACAAAATTATTAAAATATATGACATGAATTATTATTGACAGTATCGAATGACGCTGATAATTAATTATTTAAAAATTTTAATGAAACATTTCAAGGTACGCTATTAAAATTTAATTGACGTAAGTGAAAAATTAAATAGAATGACTTATTTAGATCAGGATGATATATACTGGTATAAGAAAGTTATGTGCTGGCCACATCAGATATTTAAACGTGCCTTTCAAATCTTAAATAGCATATTTTACAGATTTTTTCTCAATTTTGAAGGTAACAGGTAAAACGAGATAAATTATATTACATATTAAAAAAATATTACTCTGCCAATTACTATAATGCTATCTATAATAGTGAATATCGTTTTGCAAACAAGAGATAGAAAAACTTATTTTCTAGTAAAGGTGATATTCGAAAAATCAAATTGAGAATCGCCATTACTACATCAAAAAGCAGTTTCATCGGTGATTTTCAATCGATTTATAGTAGATTTCTTGAAAATAAGAAAACTGTATCAACCATATATTATGGTACAGCTTTGCAATATTTATTCGTTGTTACTACTACTACTGTGAACTGTTGTTCAACAGGGTTGAAAACATTTTAACAGAATAATGAGTCAATGAGAGGATAGTTTTAGCGACGAAGAAGCAGTTAAACAAGTTAAGCAAGTTAAAAAATCAAGAAACTGAAATTTCACAAACAGATTATAAGAGTTAGGAACGAATTTAAGAAAAATATCAAGTATCAAAGGTTAATATCAGCATATAAGACATTAGAAAAGTATAGGCAATAGGCATTTATTATTCAATAAGCGGCAAAAACTGCAGTTCAAATCTATATCGAGGAACACTAGAAAGCAAGGTTATAAGGTTATAAGTCATAGTTTATAATTGTTTCATTATATATCATATTCTATTTATCTACGCCCTTGAAACGATACATATATTAGTTGAACAGTTTTAACGAATAAACGTGGGACAATTAAAGCTGAATTAAGCCGTTTTCAGACATTTTTAAACAGTTTAAATGTTGATGATCATGAACAATTAAAAGAACGTTTAGTTACATGCGAAACACTTTGAGGTGAATTTAATAAAGTTCAGTTAGATATTGAATGTAAGGATAATTCTGAGGAAGAAATGAATGAAAGGGTAGCTTTTGAGGATAAATATTTTGCAGTAGTATCTAAAGCTAAAGGTTTCTTAAATCATCACGTAAGTCAAATTAAACAGAATTCAGAAGTTTTAAAATAAAAATTGTAAACAACTGAGGAAGAGATTAAGATATTAGAAAACATAAATATTTTAATACGTCGTTTTGTATTTTGTTGATATAGTACACTGAAAAACCGACAAAAACGTTTCAAAAAAAATTTTTTTTAAGGTACAACCACATGGGACCTTCACAGAATAATAGATTAGGCCCTTGGCCATCTAAAATGGCCAATTACAACATTTTTTGGGAGGTCCAACTTTTTTTTATTATGAAAAATGTCATAAATCTGTCAAAATTAATTTTTCGTACTTTTTCACACATCCCTCACGATATCTCCGGAACCAATTGAGATAATCAAGTTTTTTTTTTTAGTCGATAAAGGAAACGTGAGCGGAGGTGACTGAATTAATTTAGTCTTTATGGAAAACCTAGTTTTTTATAAAATTAGGTAATACTTTAACATTTATTTTTCTTGCAGTATTTTTTTTCAGTAAGCGTAAAACTTTTTTGTTTTAAGGAATTTTGCCACAGTATATGCATACGGAATAAAATTAACACATCAAGGAAGTTTTTAAAAAAAAACGCAATACTCTACGACTTATACGTTTCAAGTTATTGTTATTTGAAATTAAGTTTCTGCGGGCAGGATATTTCCCCCGGTTCTACTGTGCTTTAATCAGTGTGCTATGCGTGTTGTGGGTGCATATTATAAAGTATTATTTTTGACATATCTTTAATATAAATTTTATTTTCATAAGCACTTAGGTTTTACTTATCATTATTTACATTGCACATTATTTAAAATCCATTATATTTATACATTAAAACCTAAAATTGAATTAAAAAAAAATACGAAATAATTATTTATTTTAAAATATAAATTTAAAACTTGTTATAAAAATATTTTAAAAATCGTCAACGTCGGTATCTAAAAATATCTAGACAGTTCCTTGGTTGCAGCAGTTTGCATATTTGCAGTCATTGCAGCATTTCAAACCTTGAGCAAAACAGGTACATCTGTTGTTACAGACCCTGTCGGAACATCTTATTGACAAACTTTGCCATACAATATGGGGCACAGATTCTTGACTAGAAAAAGTTGCCTTCCAAACATTTTCTTAAAATATCCAACCGTATCGCGTTAGATCTTCCATCTGCATGTATTGTATATGACTATTGTACTAAATTTTTAATTGATATAGACACCTGGCTTCGTGGTCTAGAGGTAATGTACTTGCCTCAAAACTTCGGGGTCCCGGGTTCGATTCCCGGTCGAGGAACTGGGATTTTTCTGTGAGAGAGATTAATCGTAGTATACTCGGACATTGGGTGTGTGTCCATTGTCTCTAAATGTGTAGCCCTCTCCCACACAAGGTCATTCCAGACCTTCAGGGATAAAGAGGGTTGTAATTTTATGTGGTGTTATTATTATTATATTATTATACCTAAAAAGAAAATAATTACATGTAGGTGTTTTGTTTCTTTTTTAATAGGTATGGGCGATCTAGAAAAATAATTATTACCTTTTTAAATGTTGTCTAAAAGCATGGTCAGTAGGAGGCAGCTCAGAAGCTGGCCAATTTGTACTTGTTGTTAAGTCCCATCGCAGTTCATTTAGGGATTTTATATTTTTGTTTTTATTCTTTATAAATAAAGCGTATATTTTACCCCTAATTCCATCGCTTTATCCTCTGACAGAAAAGGAAGGTTTTCTAAATCTTTTAAATTATTTAAATTTTTATATAAAACATCGAATGCCGTTTTCTTCCCTATTTTATACATGGCATTAGTTGTATCACAACCAGTTAGGCAATGAATCGTTAATACTTTCTTGCAAATTTCCTCTGTTAAATTTGCCACAATATTGTTAATTGACAAAAAATGTATATTCTTACTATGTCCTAATTGTATAAATATATTCCTTTGGGACATATCTGGTGTTTCACAGTAATAATGTAAAAGCAAAATCAGGACATCAGTATCAACAGATTTTACCAATTCCAATTCCAATTTAAAAGATTTATTAATTATTAAAATACATTACATTAACTAAGGTGCACCAAAATTATATACATATTCGCAACAAGTATATAATACAGATTTTACCAGAATTGTATTACCTGATTTTAATTCTGATAACATAAAATAAACATTCCATTGTTAAGCATTAAATAATATGTAAAAACTCAATAAAAACAATACTCATTCGCATTCACATTACACAAAGAAAAGTTTGTTTCTAATTGACAATGTATGTATAATATAAGATTACTTGTATTCAATAGTCTACACTCTACACACTTGAGTGGCGCCGCAGTGAGGCGCATCTAGGATCGAAAAACTCGTAACTTTAAAAAACAAAATCTCGAAAACTATAAGTCGTAGAGAACTGACTTTTTTTAAAAAAACTTCCTTGAAGTGTAAGCTTTATTTCATACACATATGGTATGATAAAATTCCTTAAAATAAAAAAAGTTTTTCGCTTACCGAAAAAAATGCAGCAAGGAAAGTAAACGTTCCAGTTTTACCTAATTTTACAAAAAAAATTAAATTTTCTATATAACGAAATTAAAGCAGTGACCTTCGCCCACATTTCCTTTACCAATTAAAAAAAAATACCTATAATTATCTCGATTGGTTCCGGAGATATCATGAGGGATGTGTGAAAAAGTAAGAAAAATTAATTTTGACAAATTTATGACATTCTTCATAATAAAAAAAAGTTTGACCTCCAAAAAAATGTTGTAATTGGCCATTACAGATGGCCAAGGACCTAGGCTATCATGCTGTGAAGGTCCCAAGTGGTTGTACCTTAAAAAATTTTTTTTCAAGAAGGAAGCTACTTTTTCCCCGTTTTACGGTGCACTAATATTTCCAACATTACCAACATTATTTAATGGAGCTTACGAAACTTGGTTACAGTTATTTGATACATTTCACGCATTAATTCATGCAAACAAAAATTTAAGTGACGTACAAAAATATTTTTATTTACAATCATCACTCAAAAATGAAGCTGCTCAGGTTATTCATTCACTTGAAATGTCTGAAAGGAATTATCAAATTGCTTGGAATTTATTGCACGAGAGATTTGAGAATAAGAATTTGATTATTTAAAATCACCTCTTTTTTGAATTGCAACCAATACCAAAGGAATCTAACATTTCATTGCAAAAATTAGTAGATACAGTTCAGAAAAGTTTAAGAGCCTGTAGATTCATGAGATACAATGTTGATTTATTTAATCGTTTCAAAATTTGATACAACAAGACGGAAGTGGGAATCATTTAGCATAAAGAATGATAAAATAAACTTTATTGAATTTATAAAATTTCTAATAAATAGATGTCAGTTATTGGAATCATTAGAATTAAACAAAGTTTCTAAGTCGGATAATGATAATAAATTACGTTTATGTAAGTCAAATAGTAATGATAATCATTATAACAAAACACGTTTTTCCAAATTACAATCAATTTCACAATCATTTGTATCAATTTACAAACCTTGTTTAATTTGTAATGTTCCTCATCCATTATTTTATTGCGAAAAGTTTTTCTACAGCGATTAGATTAAAGAAAGTCAAACGATTGAAATTATGCATTAATTGTCTTAGATCTAATCATTTCAGTAGTGACTGTACATCTAGAGGTTGCATGAAATGTGGAAAGCGACATAATACACTAGTTCATATAGACTTTATGCAAGATGCATCTGAGTCTAAACATTAAATTTCTCATGAATACAGTTCAGAAGTTACAATTTCAAATTAGGCTTCTTTGCATTTAGACACAAATGAACAAGTCGAATACATAAATAACAGTCCAAATCAATCACATTTCTCTTCAATCGCAACACACAGTTCTAATCAAATATTCGAAAATCAAGTTTTATTGTTGCAAAGGTGATCATTTTAGATAATAATAACAAGCCACATGATGTAAGAGAATTATTAGATAGTGGATCAAATTTTATTACAAATGATTTATGCAAAATGTTGAACATAAATACAAAAAAGATTAATATGTCAGTGGTTGGTATAAATACATCAATAAGAAAGTCATCATTGTTAGTAAATGCCACGATCAAGTCAATGTCAAATTCCTTTTCAGCAAACACCATTTTTTGTACTCCATAAAATCACAAACGATTTGCCAACTTTTCAGTAAATTCAAATATTCTAAAAATTCCCGCAAATATTACTTTAGCGGATCCTACATATAATATTTCAAATAAAGTTGACATTTTATTGGCTGCAGATATATTTTATGATTTACTGTTTGCAGGTTAGATAAAATTATCAAGCAATTTGCTAGTGATACAGAAGTCCAAGTTGGGTTGGATAATATCTGGTAATATTCCAATGCGTCAAGTCAAATACATCTTCATTACAGACGATATAAAATGTAGCAAAAATAAGTAATATTGAGCAACAATTAAAAGCATTTTGGAAACTTGAGGAAACACAAAATAGTAAAATATTGTCAAGAGAAGAGATGGAGTTTGAAGAATTATTCAAGAAAACTACAAGAAGTACAAGGCATGACAAGCAAGGTCATTTTATCGTAACATTGCCCACCAAGGACATTCTTTCAGACATCGGAGATTCTAAAGACATAGCAATAAATAGGTTTCATAGAATTGTGAGAAAATTGACAAGAAATTATGATTTGATGACTGACTGACGTAGCATTTATGACTGAATATGTACAGTTAGATCATATGTCAAAAACTGCCAAACATAACATCCAACCTCAAGATACACCAATTTATTACCTTCCCCATCATCCAGTCATAAAGGAAACAAGTACCACTACAAAGTTACGAGTGTTTTTCGATGCATGCATCGTCAAAAACAAAATCAGAGTTCAGTCTAAGATCGGTTCTATTATTCAAGACAATCTATATTCAATATTATTGAGATTTAGGAAGCACAATGTGGTGAAATGTATAGACAGGTCCGAATATGCAAAGAATAACGAGATTTGCAACGGATTGTATGGAGAGAAAATCCCCAAGATCCTTTAAAATATTATCAACTCAATACTGTGACGTATGGAACTGCATTTTCTTCCTATTTAGCTATTCGTAGTTTATATCAAGCAGCTTTAGAATATAGTCATCAATATCTATTTATTTTTAGTAATTGGGATTCGAATGAAAAACAAGTAATAGAAATTACAGAGGAAAACAGGAATGAAGTGATAAAACATTATAAATAGAAGACACTGTTACCAAGATATTGGGAATCTTATGGAACGTAAGTTCAGATTCTTTACAATATACAGTTAATACACAGACAAACTTGAGACCAACAAAACGTAATATCTGTGCGCATATACATATTTGATTCACTTGGACTTATTGGTCCTATTATTATCTATAGTTAGAGCAAAAATATGTTTACAAAAATTATGGCAAGGCTAGCTTGAGATGGGTCTATTACATTAAAATTATTTACTTTATGGTCACGATTTTATAACCTATTATGCTCATTGAACAAATTAAGCATTTCTCGACATGTAATTTACATCAATCCTACTGTCTTAGAACTACATGGTTATTATGATTCATCAGAACAAGCATATGGGATTTGTATGTATATGTTATCAGTAAAATCAAATAATGATATTTATACCAGGCTACTTTGTGCAAAGTCCAAAGTAGTACTTATCAAAATTTAGGTTTGCCTAGACTTGAACTATGTGGAGCAGTCCTATTGGCAAAGATAATGAACAAAACTCTTGAAGCTTTAAATTTGCAAATCAATAATATTCATCACGGACGGACAACAATAGTTTTGTCATGGCTAGCAACGGAATCATCAAATGGGAAAGTTTTTGTGGCGAATCGCGTATCTAAAATTCAACGATTAAAAAACTACAACAATTGGCATCACGTACACAGCGAAGAAAATCCAGACGACTTAATATCCAGAAAATCTCTCTGATTTATGGTGGCAAGGACCTCATTGGTTAAGACAAGGACCAGAAGTGGGGCCTAAGCACAGAGATCAATTTATAGATGCACCAGAAAAAGGAAATATAATTAAAATTTTGACAGTCACGTATGATCAAGACATCTTTTAAAAATTTTCGACTTTTTTTACGATTGCAAAGAGTAGAAGCATATTGTTTTAGATTTTATAAAAATGCGTTGTCGCGTAAATTTGAAAAATCAATCGGCGTTCTTACAATTCATGAACTAGAGTATGCTAACACTTATTTAATAAAATCTGCCCAAACACACGATTTCTCACAAGAGATTCAAGCAGCACAAAGCAAATAAATCTATTCATCACTCTAGCAGGTTAAGTTCTTTATCTCCGTTTTTAGATAAAGATGACATATTATGGATAGGAGGTAGATTAAATAAATCTCAGTTGTTATCCTACAAAAACATCTCATAATTTTATGTAATAAACCTTATTTAAGTAACTTAATTGTTATGCATGAACACAAGAAACAACTTCATGCAAGTCCTCAAGCTCTTTTGGCAAATATTAGAAATATTTATTGGTTGTTTTCAGGACGTAGTCTAGTCAGAAAAGTTTTACACAAATGTGTAACATTTTGCAGATCGATTCCTAAAGGTATAAACGCTTTAATGGGAGACTTATCTGAACAACGGATTATTCCGACGCCCGACGCGCTCCTTTTACAATTCCGGTTTAGATTACGTGGGACCATTCAGAATTAAAACATCAAAATTGCGAAACAGAAAACTAGTAAAGGCCTATTTGTGCATATTTGCATGTTTTTCAACAAAGGCCGTACATCTTGAAGTTATGTCGGATCTATCTACAGAATTGTTTTTAAATGCATTAAACCGTTTCATTTCTAGACGAGGTAAATGCCTCAATATATTTTCTGATAACGGCTCTAATTTTGTGGGAGCAAATAATGAATTGCGAGATTTGGATAAACGGTTACAAAGTACTGATCATAAATCCAGGATATCAAATTACTTAGCCCAAGGCAACATAACTTGGCATTTCATACATCCAAGGTCTCTCCATTTTGGAGGATTATGGGAGGTTGGCGTCAAAATAGCTAAGCTGCATTTAAAGTGAGTAATGGGTAACGTGAGCGTTACATTTGAAGATTTTTCAACCGTAGTTACGCAAATTGAAGCATGTATGAATTCCAGATCACTTACTCCTTTATTCGAAGGGCCATTAAATCTTAACCCATTAACCCCAGGACATTTCCTAATTAGCGATGCCTTAGTATCACATCCCTAAGACGATCCTAAAGATTGCATCATCAACATACTCATCAAATATCTACAGTTGACATAAATTGTGCAACATTTTTTAACTCGGTGGTCTAAGGAAGATCTCATCAACATGGTTGTTGTACTTCCACCCATGAAATGAGCGTTGGGAAGAATCGTTCAGCTTCATCCAAGAGAAGATAGTGTAGTGTGTGTGGTTACAATTCGCAGTGAGAGAGGACTTATAAAACGAGCTATTACTAAATTACCTATTGAGATTGAGCCTGATTTAATTTAGTAGTGAGCTATATTATTTTATATTATTATATTTTATCTTATTAGGATATTTTTTTGTACCTAATGTATTTATTGAAGGTCAATACTTTCAAGGCGGGCGGCATTATTTCTAACATATTTATGTTTTTGTTAAAAATCAAGATATCAATGTAAAATGAATTTTGTAAAAAAATTATAATATCAATCAAATAAATAATTCAAAAAATAGTTTAATTTGTAAAATAATTATTACAGTCATAAGGAAATAAAAATACATTTCATTTTAATCACAGAAGCACAAAAAAAGGGTCAAACCCAATATTCATATCACAGTGTCAGCAGATAATTCTCAGATCATTCTGATTTTGGTTCAAATTCATGTTCCATAACTTCTTCAAATGAAAACTGATTTTTGATTTAGTTTGAGCAGTGATTAAGTTATTCCAATCGAAAATATCTGCTGTGGGCAGCACATAACTCTCATATACCTTTATATGTTATATCATCCTAATCTAAAAAATCATTCTATTTAATTCTTCAATTACCTTAATTAAATTTTAAAAGCGTATCTTGAAATGTCATTAAAATTTTTAAATATTTATTTATTTGCGGCCTTCGATACTGTCAATAAATGCATGTCATATATTTTAATAATTTCTTATTGACATTGACATATTTGTAACTAAATTAGACATTTCAAATGTCAAACTGCCAAATTTATCCTAACCCCATTTTATGAGGTCAAATGTGTATACAATTTCAGTTTATATCAGCTTTATTTAAGTACCTGGAAAATAAATTTTATTATATTATGATTTATAATCTTTCTTCAAGAATATATTTTTTTTGTAAAATCAAATACAAAAAAAGTTTGGGTCCCGTAAACCCCCATCAGCGGGCCAACTTTGCTCATTTATTATTGTCTTTGGCCTTAGAACGTGTACCAAATTGGAAAACTTTATCTCAAAACTGTGGCTGCTATCGCGATATTAGAGACATTCAGACAGATTTTTTCCATAAAGTTACGTTTTTTTATTATAATTCGTAGAGATTCGTCCAGAAATGCAATAAAAATTTTTTAATTCTTTTCCGAAATTGTACCTTTTTTCTTTTTTTCATTCATTATGTCTCTTCTGATGGTACTACATTCATCAAATTTAATGTGTCACCTAAAATGTTGTTGAAAATCTTAATTGCCAAATTTGAGTATTCTCCCATTAGTATTTCTTTAGTTATCGCGTGGACACACACGCGCGCGCGCGCACACACACACACACACACACACACACACACACACACACACACACACACACACACACACACACACACACACACACACACACACACACACACACACACACACACACACACACGCACGCACGCACACACACACACACACGCACACACCCACGCAAGCACACATCCACGCACGCACTCGCACTCGCACACACGCACGCACTCGCACACACACACGCACGCACGCACACACACACGCACGCACTCGCACACACACACACACACGCACGCACCCACGCACGCACATGCATACACCCACGCACGCACACGCACACACTCACGCACGCACGCACACACCCACGCACGCACGCACACGATCATGCACACGCACACGCACACACGCGCACGCGCACACACACACACGCACGAACCGACAGACATCATTCGAAAAATAGTCAGAATGGATTCAGGAGGGTTCAAATCGTATATACCAATCAAAATCTCGAGGTCGAAAAAAATCACTATTACTATACTTCCTTATATCGTGGGCTTACTGCAAAAAGTGACCAAGTCAAAAAAATTGGTTTTGCATAAACTACCTTTAAAGTTTAGAGTCTTACATAAAATCAAGTTCTACTTATAAGCAAGCACAATTTTGGTATTAAATGTATGAAGAAATGTCAATTTGATTCAAATTACTGAAATATGTGCATTTATAAAAATTTTTGAAGAAATATGACTTGGACACTTTTTGTTGTTGAAAAAATAACGAAAAATTAACTTGGTCAAAGATATGTAGGAAAAATACTTTGAAAACATTATTTATTCTTTTATAATAATAAAATATTTCTACATAAAATTAAAGTTCTTCCGAATCTACTTCCTCATCGCTCTCTAAACTATCCGGTTCTGGTAATGTTACATTTTTTTTCTTGTCCACAGGAATTGACCTATACCAAGCATGATACTCCGGAGGAATAATGTTGTTCTTGCATAACTTAAGAAGGCTATTTTTTTCTTCTCAGGAATAGACAAAATTTTGTTATATAATGGCAAAATATTTTGAGGAATATCAGCTGGTCTACCTCTGCCATAAACTCTTAGAACATTATACTCTAGTTCACTGTAGTTATACTTAAAAAAGTATACAACCGGGTTGGTTTTTTTCGTAACGCATAACCTTTATCTTAAGCCACGATACTTTATTTCCAGCATCATCCTTAATTCTATTTTTCAGAAAAACTGATGCTAAAGACTTTAAATCGAGAAAATCTTGAAATCGTAGTTCCTTGACATAGTAGGGGCTACTCTTCTTGTTGCGTATTCTTTTAGAACGAGCCAGTTTAAAAATATTTAGCAAATCGTTCATAGTATAAATATCAACATTCTTCTTAGCCGTCTCTATGGCACTATGCATAGAGTCGACCTCCATATAGAAGTGACCCTTCTCTAAAAAGTTGTGCTGTAACACCTGAATGTTAGTATACTGGACGATATACATGAATAAAGCAGCAATAAACTGATTGCGGTTTTGCCCGCTACATGTATCAGAGTATAAACTGATTTCTTTTATACCTTCCGGAATATTCTGAATCCACTTAAGCAATGCTGTTCCAATTTCTGAGCTACCTCTCTGACCATTAATCTCCGTCCATGCGTAACAGAATGCGTTATTCGGAGGTGCTGCTTCATAAATTGTGAAATTATATGCGCATAATTTTAGTGAGTAATACATTTGGGACACACCAGATGAAGGTATTTGAAGAATGCTCTGTAAGTCAAAGGTGACGCTAAGAAAAGTTTTATCTTCAGTTGCTCTAATTTTGTCAGCATCTTTTGCGGCATTGGCTTCATTCCTTCGTCTTAGATGTTCTTTGTAATCATCTTCAGTGATAGTGTGATTTTTAAATTGTGAACAAATTTCGCATTGATCTTTTTTTGGGAGTGAAGAATGCCATGTTGTAATTATTACAGAATGTTCTCCGATATGTTATTTCAGAAACATGTTTCTCTTTCCTTTCCTGACATTGTTCCACGTATAGTTGATACATTTTGCTTATAGATAAGTTTGGGTCCAAGTATAATCTCTTGCTGCTTTTTCGGCAATAATGAGACTCCATAGTTGGAAAGCTTTCAATATGAGCTTTAACTTTTTGTAACATTATGTCTGGAGTTTTATTAATTGGAGTCTTCTTACCTCTTTTATCGGGCAAATCAAATACTCCATTTTCATTAATACCTTTTAAAGCATGATCTACTGGGCCATGGCTGATACATAAAGTTCTCAAAAAAAAGTTTTTGTATACCTGAATAGTTTCTCCGTCCTTTTTATGATGATATTTACGGCTAGATTCTTTTCTGACACCTGTACCGCTACGAATTCTATGAACTTTAGGCAAGGAATTAAAAACACATGACAAAATAAAGTCTTTTTTTCGTAAATAGTCAAGCTTCCAATAATTTGAACAAATAGAGCTTCTTTGTTCTTGTGTAAATTTTGAAGAACATCTAAACTTACATTCGGTACAATTTACATCTTTTGGAGCTTTTGCTGGATTTATTTTCTTTTTTACTAATGTATGGCATGCACGACTTTCTTTTCTCCTTAGTTATATTTCTCTTCCAAGTTTCGGGCTTCGATTTTGTCCAACGACGTCTTATTTTTGATAAAGGCTCATCACTATCCGAACTTTCTTCATTTTCCGGAACATATTCGTGGCCACTATCAGACTCATTTTCCGTTTCATGGCCATCTGCATTCTCATTTTCGTTTATTTGAACACCACTTGTGGATGGAAGACCGTTACCTGCATCTTCTAGACTGTTTTCTACATGGTGAAAATTCAGATCCGTTTCACCTAAAATTAAATAAAAAGACATACGAAATTAAAAAAAACCCAAGCAAAACAACTGGAAAACGCCAAAAATTATTTCTACATTTTACGAGGCAAATAAATATCAAATTAAATTTTTTTACAGTAAAACTACTAAAACCGTATACTCCAGATACTTTCCACTTTAAGCCCCCCAACAACCCGTAACTGAGTTATGTGTAAAAAAAATACCACCCTTCCTCGCACCCCGTCCCCCATTGTATAACAACATATTCGTAAAACAAGTACTTAAAGTATTAAAGTAGCATAGATTTCGTAAAAGATAACCTCACTTTTTTTAAATATTATAATAATATAAAAATAGTACTTACAGTCTGCAGTCACATGTTCTTTATCTTTGGCACATAACGACACTAACAACTTTCCTCTACTACCCATTCTAGTTCTAATTTTCTATTTGTATATAAAAAAAACCAAAACAAACCACACTATCTGACTAACTACACAGTAAATAAATTGCCGGATAGGGTATGATGACAGCAAGAAATGACCAAGTCGACTTGATCATTTTCAGTAACATCAGAAATTTGTCTTTTCGCTGACATTAAAAAGTGTCCAAGTCCACTTGGGCAGTTTTGCTTGTATTAAGTGGTGCTTTATCTTGAATGGTCATTATAAGCAGGTATATATTTCAACAGTCTTAATCAGTATGACTTGGTCAATTTTTCCAGTAACGTTAAATAACTTTACTAGTGACTTGGTCGCATTATCTCAAATCTTACAAATATCGACTTGGTCACTTTTTGTAGTAAGCCCACGATATTAGGTATACAAAAGTAAAAAAGGTCGTGCATTCTCATTATACAGAGTAATATACGGAGGTGTTACGAATACAATAATTTTCAGTTGAAGCTCTGTTCTTCCATAGATGTATTTATTATTCATATATTTTGCAATTTAATGACACTTTCTCGAAAGGTTTTTGAATTTTGTCTCTATCCCCATAACTAAGTGAGACACATTTTTTCTCAAAGAAAAAAAATTTAATATAAGTCACGGTAATAGCATCGGCTCCAGCAATTTTTCGGTCAATAATTGATTAGATTTTGTGTGGAATACCTAGGATAAAATGGATATTTGGAGATATTTTATTATCGGGAAGATCACTCCAAGAATGCCAAAAGTTGGTTGAAATCGTGATGGAAAGATTGAGCTAGTATAATGTGAAAGTAAACTTAGATAAATAATGTAAATTTTTAGAAAAAGAGGTTGAATATTTGGGGCATGGAATAGACAGCAAGGGTATACATCTTACAGTAGAAAAGTTGCGTGTTATTAGTAGAGCTGTCCGAGGTGGCTGGCACACGTGCCGATTTAGAAGTGATTTACGCTGCAGTCTTATTTGAAAGGTTGATGCATGAGGTTGTACCTATAAATTATACGTAATGTCAAACGCGCCAAAGGGTAAAAAACGACCGTACGCGGACACAGTGAATAAATTTATCTGTGAATTTCCGGATTTATTCTATGACGGATGCAAAATAATTTGTAAAGACTTAATGTGCTGGCACAAAACAGATTGTCGTCGTCATATCAACACCGTGCAACATCAAAATAAAAAAAATGGCATGCCTTTGACAACTCAGTTTATGTTTGATTTATTGTTAATGTTAATAGCCTGTAATATTCCGCTACACATACTGGATAAACAAACATTTCGGAAGTTTTGGAATAAATACAATCCCCAGGTGAACTTACCAAGTCGTACATCGTTACGTAGATATATCCCAGCTGAAGACATTGTAAATAGGATTAAATGTGGATTAAAAAATACACGGCTCTGGTTATGTATTGACGAGACGACAGATTGTAAAAAAAAATTCTATTTTAAATATTATAGTACGTGTACTGGGCCCTCTTAAACTAACATTTCCACTTTTACTAGCTAGTAAAAGACTAACTGCGTGTACTGGCGAAATAATTACGCGTGGGGTGTTGGAGACATTCGAAAAATTTGAACTTTCAACAAGTCAAGTATTGATGTTTGTGACTGATGGTGCTGCGACAATGCGTAGGCCTTTCTTTTCAAAGAGACAATTGTAGGTTTTTACATGTTACGTGTAAAGTGCATGCGTTACATCTTGTGGCAGAAACGATTCGAAAATGTTTTCCAGAGGTAGATGCATTAATAGCAAATACAAAAAAAGTTTTTCTCAAATCTCCTAAACGGCTTCGAGCATTTCACAGACAGTGTCCTGGTATCCCTGAACCACCAGAGCCGATTCTTACACGTTGGAGAACGTGGTTGAAAGCGGCTTTTTATTATGCTGAATATTTTCAACAAATAAAAGTTGTGATACTACAGTTCAACCCTAACGAGGCTGCAGCTATTAGGGAAAGCCAGACAAGCTTTCAAGACGTTTCCCTTGAAACAGATTTAAAAACTATCAATAACAATTATAGAGGACTACACGACGCAATAGAAAAATTGCAAAATAGTTCGTTGTCGTTAGTGGAATCGCTGCAAATAGTGGACGACGTAAATACACAGCTACAGGCTATAAATGACGCAAAAAATAATCGCGTTAGTGAAAAATTCGAGAGTGTATTACAGAAAGATCCTGATTTTAGCAAATTAAGACAAATTTGTAATGGTGCATCTACAACTTCGTTAAGTGAGTTCACAGATTGTTTTACTTATGCCTGTATTACATCCGTAGATGTCGAATGGTCATTTTCAAAATGCAAAACATATTTTTTCACCAAAGCGAACATCGCTGACGGAGACCGCTGTAGAAACATACCATTTTTAAACTGTCTTTCCGAAAAGAAATAATTTGAAAAGGCCAAATACTACTATTTAAAATAGATCACCTTATAACTTATCCGAACAATTATTGTTAAAACAAATAGGAACATATTTGTTTATCATATATAAACAATTTCAACTTCTTTTGGAATCAAACTAAATTAAATTAAACTACTTTCCTTTTATTTGATTGAGTATAAACACAATAATAGATTTATCATTAGGATAATACACAAACTAAGATTACCCTAGAAAGAAACGGTTTGAAACAATAATATTTGAGAAATAATTGTTATTCCACCTACTGGAATTGAGTATAAACACAATAATAGATTTATCATTAGGATAATACACAAACTAAGATTACCCTAGAAAGAAACGGTTTGAAACAATAATATTTGAGAAATAATTGTTATTCCACCTACTGGACTATAGATCTTCCCCACTTTGTGATGACGACAACCAAACTACTTCATAAATCTGCTTAAAAGGGTGAGTTTTATACAAATTTTTATAAAATGTAACATTATTGTTAAAATTTATTTCCATTTACTGTACTTATTCAAGTATTATGATATGATATAAACATATGAGTCATATGACGGCTCTGTCGGCCAGGTGACCTCGGACAGCTCTAGTTATTAGTGAAGCAGCAGAGCCTACAAATATCACTCAGTTGCGTGCTTATTTAGGGTTAATAAATTACTATGGCAAATTCATACCTATGTTATCTTCACAATTAAGAGCATTGTATAGGTTGTTAGAAGAATAAATCGAATTTAATTTTAATAGAATATGTCGCGAAGTTTTTCAATTAAATAAGGATTTAATAGTTAAAAACCAGATTTTAACGTACTATGATCCTGATAAAACAATTGTTATTTCATGTGATTTTAGTTCGTATGGTGTGGGTGGAGTACTAGTCATATGATCAATGGGATTGAAAAACCAGTGGCATTTGTATCAAGAACTTTATCAAAAGGCTGAACAAAATTATTCACTTGCGATTATCTTCAGTTTTTTTTTTTAAATTTCATAAATTTATATACGGCAGGTTATTTATTTTAGTTTCTGATCATCAACCATTAAAATTTATTTTTATCCAGATCGTAGTATTTCGGTTATGTCAGCATCCAGAATAATAAGATGGAACGTGATTTTATCTGCCTATAACTATAAAATAGAGTACCGTAAGGATTCTCAATTATATGAAGCTGATATGTTATCAAGTTTGCCATTGCAGGATCCTACGGAAGTCGATAGTTCTATAAATTCTTTTAATTTATCAGATGAATTACGAATATCCTATAAAGATATTGCAAAGGTCTCTAGTAAGGAACCGATTTTAATTAAATTTAAAGATATAGTTCGAACGGACTGGCCTTATAAAGTAGATTGTGCAGAGTTAAAACCATATTTTCTTAAAAGAAACGCTCTTTCAATAAAAGAGGGTTGTTTAATGTTAGGCATTAAAGTTGTAGTACCGAATTCTCTATGTAAAAATGTGTTGGATTCATGAGGACCATGTAAGTATTGTGGGAGCTAAAATGTTACACTCAGACGATTGAAAAATTAAAAATTACTTTTTCTGTAACGGTTCTGTAATGGATTTGATTGTAAGCTATAAATGGTCCGCCTTTTTAATTCAAATGGTTTTACTAAGTTTTGTCATGTAAACGGAATTAATATTTTAAAATCTCCTCCATATCACCCACAGTCCAATGGCATTGCACAAAGGCACGTTCAGACTGTAAAAGCAGTATTAGATAATTTTTTGTTGCAGAAATCGATTTTAACAGTTAAACAACAAATTGTAAACTTTTTATTTAGTTACATAATTACCCCCTGTACAAATTTAGGCTTGGGTCCTAATTATATGATCATTAGAATTAAACCAAAAACTCGGTTAGATTTATTAAAACCAAAAAAGGGGGGTAATGTATAATTTAAGAAAAGCTTTGCTTCTGTAACATCTGTTATGTTTTTAGTTGGTGAGGAAGTTCTAGTAGATAAGTTAGGTCCCTATTGTAGTGATAAATAAAACAAGGTGTAATAGTTAAATATTTATCGCTGTTACGTACGTATCTTGTAAAAGTTGAGGATAAAATTATGTACAAAAATTCACAGATTTCGCAATTCTTGCAACCATCGGAGTGCATTGAAAATGAATTAAGGAAATTTGGAAGTATAGAAAGATGGCAAATGTACAACTTTTTGAAAACTTGTTTCAAACCCTGAACAATCGTAATTTGCTTTTATAAGAACTTAAAATTGTAAGCTGACATTTACTATCTTGTTTTATTAATTTAAATTAACTAAAATATTAACAAGTCAATAAAAAAATATACATTATTTTTGTGATATTTATTGATTACACAAAAAGGAAATACAAAGCAATAAAATAAAGTATATTAAAAGCAAACTAAGTAATGTAATAAAAATTAGATTCGGCATACATAATAAAATGGTATGTAATACAAAATAATGGGAGACACGGCCCTTACAAACTTAGGTTTTATAGTCTTATTTAATATAAGTGTAGACAAAACAAAATGAAATAGTTTGTAAAACATTGCGCTAGGTTTAGGCAGGCAAACATGACACAGCAAAATAATCGTGACAAACATCATTTCTATTCTATTTTTATTCAAATAATGTGTTATAGGTATATCATTTAGGTATAGGGTGGTCCATTTATATCCACTGCCCTCGTCATTGATTCAGAAGCTATTAAAGATAGAAAAAAGTTGATCACCTTGTATAAACAAAATTAATTTATAATGATAGCATATATTAAAAGCCCAATAACTTTTATATAAAACTTTTTTCTATTTCTAATAGTTTCCCTGTTATAATTGACGAGGACACCGTAGCTGGACCACACTGTACAATGCAAAATAAATATTATTTGAATTGATGTACAGCATGAATAAGACAAGACTGAAGGAAAAAGAGCCACTACATATTTGTCTGCATTTGTTATAAAAACGTCAATGTTTTAAAGTGAACTGTATTTATACAAAGTTCAAAACAAGCATACGTAAGATATGGAATGTGAAAACAAAACGAAATATTTGTATAACATGTATCACCTTGGAATTATACTATTCATTATTGTATGTCGATTGTCACTTTGCAGTTTTCAGTATAACAAAGTTATAAATATCAGAACATCAAAAGAGGCTGATAAGCATTTGCTACTCCTTCTATTATTAAAACTTTCATCCAGACATTAACTCAAAACAAAGGTAATGGTTACATATCATAATATACCTCCAAAGTGATGATAATTAGGTATACAGAAATTACATTCATTTATATTTCCACTTCCAATGCCACTTTGTCACTGAATGTCTTGTTCTGGATCGTAGATTTGGTGGTGTTCTGTCAACGTCGCACCTTCAACTGAGCAAATTGAGATAGCCTGTAAATCCCCGTCACGTACAATAACTAATAGAGGGCGATGCGTACTGAAGTACAATACATATGGAATTACGTCGATGGAACTATTTTTAAAAAATATAGCATCTATTCTTGTTTTGTTTGTTGTAATAAGGTTTTTAGTTGCTATTGTAATTTTATGTGTGTTTGAAATATTCTACTGTTTCATCAGCACTCAAATCGTAATTTAAATCTCCATAAATAATTAATGGTAAATGGTATTAATCATTTCGTCTACTAAAATCATATATATTTGATGTCCTATTAAACTTTCATAATGCCTTATCCATTAGTTCCATTAATTGGTGTTTAATATTAGGCATGGCATATAATGCTATTGGACATCGGGAATATATACTGCGCATCCATAGTATTCGGGAATACCTACTGCGCATTCATCGGACTTGGAAAAACCTACTGCGCATTCATAGTAGTCGGAATTACCTACTGTGCATCCAGAGCATTCGGGAATACCTACTGCGCATCCATTGTATTCAAGAATACCTACTGCGCATCTACAGTATCCGGGAATACCTACTGCGCATTCATAGGACTCGGAAAAACCTACTGCGCATCCATAGTATTCGGAATTACCTACTGCGCATCCATAGCATTGGGGAATACCTACTGCACATCCATTGTATTCGAGAATACCTACTGCGCATCTGTGACATCCGGGAATACATACTGCGCATCCATAGTATTCGGGAATACCTACTGCGCATTCATAGGACTCGGAAAAACCTACTGCGCATCCATAGTATTCGGTATTACCTATTGCGCATCCATAGCATGCGGGAATACCTACTGCGCATCAATTGTATTCGAGAATACCTACTGCGCATCTATGACATCCGGGAATACATACTACGCATCCATTGTATTCGGGAATACCTACTGCGCATCCATTGTATTAGGAATTACCTACTGCGCATCCATAGCATTCGGGAATACATACTGCGCATCCATAGTATTCGGGAATACCTACTGCACATCCATAGTATTCGGAATTACCTACTGCGCATCCATAGCATTCGGGAATACCTACTGCGCATCCATTGTATTCGAGAATACCTACTGCGCATCTATGACATCCGGGAATACATACTACGCAGCCATTGTTTTCGGGAATACCTACTACGTATTCATCGGACTCGGACTGCGCATCCATTGTATTCGAGAATACCTACTGCGCATCTATGGTATTCGAGAATACCTACCGCGCATCCATTCTTCCCAGGGAAAACTACTGCGCTACACTTATACTCGGGAATACTTACTGCGTATCTATTTTTTTCTAGGAAAAGCTACTACGCATCATACTCGAATAAGCCCACGGCGCATCCATCCATTGTACCCAAATAAAAACCACTCAGAATTAATCTTGTCATACTAAATAAAAATCGATATCGAAATCTTCTAATTTGTTATCTGTATATAATTTACGTATAAACAAGTAACAGTAAAATTCAACAAGTTACGAACTTACCATTTTCAGAAGACTTTGCCACCTTGTATCTCACGTTCACAACTCACACCAAAATATTGAAACCGCTGCCTTTTACATTATGCGCGCTCAGACTGATATAATAATATGAATATGTATTATATGCCATGCCTGCCTATGATACACTAAGTTTGCATCCGCTCTACTCTCGGTCCCGCACTATAAAGTCACCAAACCATGTCGGTGTCGCGTTACACTTTCATCGAAAAACATACCCATATACGAGAACCTTTGCGATCCTATAAGCATTTTCAATGCTAATATGTAAATAGTTTAAGGAAACCTGTGTTAGATAGAAGCGTTGAAAATCAAGCAATTCTAAAATCAAATTTGCATATTTATCCGACATCTAATGTTCCACTAATGAATCTATTTCTGAACACAATGTAGTTACGAATGAAGTAGAACCAGAGATAACAAAAATCACTAGTTCGAATGATGATATGGCTGTCAGGTTTTATGGTACAAGCGCTAATAATGGTGATAAGTCTCAGTAAGCTTCTACTGATACTAGTGATAGTATTCCTACTGGTAAAAATATTTATAATTCACCAGGTTTGTGTTTGAGGTGCAGCAATCACATTCGTAAGCCGTCTCAACGTCTTGGTTTACAAATAATATATAAATCTTATTTTTTTCAGTAAAGAGAAAAATGTTAAGTAAACGTCAGTGGTTACTGTTTAGTTATTACTATTTGTTATATTAATATATAGTAGGTGTGTAACAGGGCATAACTATCAGAGAATTACTTCTAAAAAGTTTTACTGTGTATCACTAATATCTTCCATAATATACTCTGCAAAGCCTACGGTGTTTTATTAAATAATATACAACAGTTTAATGCAGCAATGAAGTCTGAGATTCAAATAAAAAATGCAATAAAAAATACAGGTCCGTATTTAAAATAACGTACTTGATGATGGTCGCGAAAAGACGAATTGTCTTATAAAAAACTATTCACTCTAAATTGTAAAGGGAAAAAAATGCCAACGAAAAAGTTTTTACTTTTTCAATATCTCTTCAAATAACCTCAAAAAAAATAAAAATGAAACTTCAAAATTTTACTTTTTTCCAAAAAATCTCAAGAACAGCAAGATATATTTTCGATTTCTCAATGGCACATTCCTGATCGCCAAATTCCGCAACTTTGCGCCAATTTAACCGATGCTGTGTCTATTACCGTTTTCGAGATCCCTGTAGTGAGAAGCGAATTTGTTACAGCTTGTGGACTTAGTGTAAAATACTCCAGTAACGTAGGATAAACCTACACAGATCATTATTTTTCATTAATAAAATAAGTAGGTTAAACTGAAAATAATATAGAAGTAGAACCACTTTCATAAAAATACAACAAAACCTTTCAATTCACTTAGACTGTATGGAACACTGAAATGATAAACCTCTCTGGTATATCCACTCATCATCGACATCCACGTCGACGAGGACCGCGACCTCACCACATCTTCGGCATATCCTTTCCCTTAGAAATTCTAAAAAACAGAACGTTTGTCGTTTTAATTTCTTAGCTGAAAAAATAGTTAAACATTTCCCAGCTTGGTATTATTTCACTACTTATTGGCAGGCGAGCTTTCGGACTACGCGAGATTTAAATTTATTGGAAGTACGTTTTTTTTTTAACAGAATTTCTTTGTTTTTTCTACAAATTTTGTATTTTACCATTCGGGATGATTTTCTTAATAAAAATGTTTAATATGATTTAAACATGTTTGGCATTCATTTTTAATCGTAAGATTTAGGCCATTTTTTATATCCATATTTTTTTGTATAAATACATTCTTAGTTATTAAAACAAATGTCAGCAATAAAAGAAATATACCAAATAAGTCAGTATTTTAATGTAGTATATATCATATTCCGATCTTAATAACCATTTCCTATACATAGCGTCGCAGCATAATATAGAACAAAAAAAATAATCAGTTGTATGTTGATAAGAATTAATACATCGCGATGCCTAATCAAAAACAAATTTTTGTTTTTGCCCATACATCGGTTCCAATACGTCTGTGGATTTTTAAATACTTCTTCAAACGTTTTTTACAGTCGGATATACAAAACATTTTATTATCCTTATTGATGTTCATTTATTTACAAATTTTTAAATAGTTCGGTTATTATACTGAGTGGTCGATAAAGGGGAATTTTTTGTATTACTTATAACAACTAGTTGTAACTTTTATCCATTTTCAATTATTCAAAAACTGAATTATAACTAGAGACCGAGAGGCAGCGAAATTCCAGAAACTAATTTTACGTAAATATAATATTATATTTTAAACACCTAATGAAACATTCTCAAACATATAACACATTAGCGCGTATGTTCGTACGCTCTGTGTTTCTTAACATCATTCTTCTATTGAATTTTTTCAAACCTTTCTTTTTTCGTCAAAGGACTTTTGCACATGGTAGTGGGCTGCCAAAGTCGACAATGGATGTCGGGGCGTTTTTTTCATTTCTTTTTTCGATATCTATATCCCTTCACGAGTTATAAGGACTTTTTGGTTTTATCAGTTTATGCTTTACATATTTAACATCTCTTCGATCTTTTAAAGAATGTTTTCAAAACTTTTTTATTTTTTGTTCAAAGGACCAAAGCCGATTTGGGGTGTGGGGGTGTTTTCTCATTTATTTTTTCGATATCTACATCTCTTCACGAATTAGGAACTTTTTGCTTTTGTCAGTTTATGCTTTAGATAACTTTTAAAGATTTACTCAAAACTTTTTTTTATTTTTTGAAACTTGCGAGGCATTGGTCTGCGAGGTATGGCAGACGTTACACCTGAGATGATCTTTTAACTGGCAAATAAGTAGACATTTGTACACAAGACATAAATGTGGAGTCTCTGAAAAAGTTCAACATTTTAAGTATGCGCCTTATCCGACGTTGAACGTTCCTTCTCACAATAAAAATGGTTGTTTAATGAGATTATCGCCGGAATATTTACAACAAATATTAATTATATACTCTATAATTTACTCGTGATCGCTAGTTATAAATACATGTGTGTTAGTGTTACATTCGCCAATACTTTCAGCTCTATTCGTATTAACTTTGTATGTTACCGAACTAGCCAAAATAACCACAAGGTAAGATAATTATGGTGTCATAAATGCATGAACACATTTACGTGATGACACATCATCTAGAGGAAACCCTGGAATTGACATCATATTTCGCTACCCTCCCCCCTCTTCTCTAATTACCTACAACTGCAAATTTTGCAGGGAAAATCATTTTCATAGTACACGAAAAGTTTCATTAAAAACTAAATAGTGGCATCGAAGTTAGGGCAGGTTTGATAAGATACCTTTACAAACTTCTTGTATTAAAAAATTTAAATATTTAATTTGAATAAATTGTCATTGAAATTTTTGAGAGCTACCATCATATTGCTGCAAGTGTGTAATCAGAAACCCAGCGAGTATGTTAACGACTACTAAGGACAGATGGAAACTGTCAAGTTTAAGTCACTTTGACAGATGGCTGGATATTTTGCCACTGGTCGAAAGTTGTCACTTGCCGTAATGAGGGCTAACGTTTTCAGGCTCACTAGTTGGCGCCACTAGTCGAGTAAGGTCGTGTCAGAAGTTATTGTTAGGCGCGGGAAAAGTTTATAGTGTTTTATTATAATTATTTCGTACACCAGCAAATAAAAAACCTTGTTAATTGTGCCTCAGTGTTGTGCAGTTCCATTTTGTTCGGAAATAAAAGGCGGACATATGCTTCCGAGAGATAAAACTCGCCTAAAACGGTGGTTGATTGAGATTACTTTACTCCTTCGAAACATTCGTGTGTTTGTAAGAAACATTTTAATCCTGACGATTATGCGTTACCAAAGGAGTCTACTACAGAAAATCGTGAGTAATAATCATATACATCGTTGTTTTCATCATACTAATTCTTAATATAACTTAACTTTAATGACATAAGACACTTCTGAGAAGTACAATAATTTCCCTAATGAGCAAGTAAATTACTACTTTCCCCTTCTGCCATCATTGTGTTAAATGTTTTTCAGCTAATTTTGATAAAAAGTACTAAAAACTAGCGTTAAGAAGCCATAGTAAACATTAACGTTCAGTGACATTGACCTTTCCGTACACTAGCACCTCTCGTGATGAATTCAAGCGTGTTAACCCTCATTGAAAACTACCCAGATTTAAAAAACTAGTTAGGCAGTCACTTACAGGTGTTGGGTTGGGTCCAACTGATCAAAAGGACATTTCTTAACGGTTATTTATACATGTTAGTTCATTGTTGAGAGGTGTCACCTCTGACAAGTTGTTAATTCTGACAGGTGTCAGAATAAAGACATTTCACATTTCTCAACACTCATCAGGGTTTGACTTATCTGGGGAACTGTCATGTCATAAGGTAGAAGCACCACCTCATATCGATCTACAGGTCATTTGTTACAAGACGATTCGCGAGGACGCCGTTCGGTCCTGATGGCTCTCACAATTCTTAGGGTCATTGTTTGAACCTGAAAGTTGTTGTCGGTAAGAGGCTACGTTAATTGGATGCTCGAACAAGATTGTAACCAACAAAATTTAAAAAACGAAACCTATATGGAACAAGGTTGTAACAAACTTTTCGGAGCGATTTTTACTGAGATTTTCCTTAAAATCCATTTCTATAAAGAACATTTTGGCTTATATTCGTCAGTTCGGCTAGAATACCTTTGTAACATACACGTGCTATCAGTTACGAAATCGCTGGGGCAAGCGAGGTGCGTCTCACTGCTTCTGCAGAAAAGCAATTGAAAAAAGGCAGAATAAGGAAAATAATTAAAGTTTCGAATGGAAAGACAATAAAAGGAAAAATCTCACGGATAGTGGACATGCGCATATAAGTAAAATAAAAACGTTGTAATTTGCTGGAAAATCTCCTCCAGATTATGTGAATAGAACAATGTTGTATCCATCAAAATACTTTTATAAAATAGTTTGTGTTGGTCTTTGTCTTCTATACAGGGTGAGTTTTAAATGCATAGTTATATTTTAACCCTCAATATATTTCGTCGTGTACAAATTGATTGGCACTGTCAAAAAAATTTTTTGAACAAAAAAAGAATTTTTTATTTCTGATAATTTTTTCGTCCTCCAGCCACTGACATTTTGATAGTCACTGGATGACTTTGTAAACGCCGTTCACAGAAATGACGTAACTGAAGGCAGTGTTGCTACTGCCAGAGTTCGTCAACACAATTATCCTATAATTGCATGCATTGCATGAATTGCAAATTTTGAATTTTTAAACAAATTATTACCCTTTTGTCACGGACATTTTGTGAGACGATATTAGACTTATTTAATATCAGTGTAGACGCCGCACCAAAACAAATGTAATTGTTTATAAAACATTGAGCTCTTTTTAAGAAAGCATGTTATCTGTACACACTGGCCGAAAATAAGAAATAAACTTCAAGGCGGCCACGGCGCGATTGGTTAGTCCTTTGTGGAAAGCGACACTTGTCACTTGTAGCTTGCTCTTAAAATAAAAGGTGTTAAAAGTATCTGTTTATCTATTTTTCCTTGTAAAATAGGTAATCCTGACATTTTTTTTATATATAAACAGAACTCGTCCCGTAAGCACCAAATATTAAAAATATGCAATACTTTTTCTGTGTATTTTAAATAATTATTATTGTCTCTGATTTATAGTTTAAGTTTAATATGGTTCATTTCTAAAAATGAATCAAAGTTGAAAATAATCATTTCAAAAAGATGCATTTACTTTAAAAGAACGAAAAAGCAGATTTGTTTACTTACCTAATACAACAGTTACTACATAAATATATCATATGGGCTTGACGTTTGGATAGCATTCAATAGCCGTTTTGCTTGTCTAGCATTTTCATCTACTTGAAAATATGCCTTTAACATATCCAGCATTAAAATAATAAAATTAGTCGCTATGGTTAATCACTAATTTTCACAAAATGAACCACCAAAGGAACAAATAATAAATAATAAATTTCGGTAACATAGTTACTCAAAACTTCGAATCACAAATTTAATCACAAAAAACTATAATACCGTTATTAAACACATTTTTGTAAATGCTATTGCAGACAGGTACGCGAACTACAATAACACTGATTTTTACATGGGATGTAGTGTTGCCAGATATGTGAGATTTTCACATAGGTTATAAATTTCATTATAAATAAATCATGATGCTTTTCAAAAAAATTTCTATTGACCTAACTGACGGTTAATTTAACTAACTGAGTATTGAAAAAACGGGTCTTACCATCGCAACAGAAACAACAGAAAACAGCAAAAGACTATTATTTATTTGGGCTTGCACAACTAGCGCTGTTTACGCGAGGTTCCGATTTATAAAGATCTACGTACACGGTATAAAATTTAATTCAGTTTACTCTTTTTTATTGGAAGAACTGACCGAGGTCGGCGCTGACGACCTAAATTTAACTTTTTAATCAACTTTTGCTAATATTGGTGTAAAATGGTAGAAATTTTTAAATAACAGTTTTATTACTTAAAAAAAGTGCAGGTACACAAGGAAAATAATGGTATAAATACCATGAAAATGGTATGTCTGGCAACACTGATTAGGTGCGTGGTTAGATGTGTGAAGATCATAGGTTACATATGCGACGCTAATATCGCAGTTCACATTATGGCGTGGTTGAAATTTTATCATGTAATGGCCTATCCCGAATAAAGTGCTATTTTCTCAAGAGAAAATGTATCTTTTTTTATAAAAAATGACGTATACTATCCTCCTAACCGTCCAGAGTATTACGGAGGAATAAAATGCAAACTGTTGGGTATGACCAGTGTAAAAAGTGACAGAAGTGTGTGAAAATACTGCAAATTATTTTCCATCACCTGATATTGTGTTGCACCTTTAGTGTTTTACTAGTAGAGGCCAAAATAATAATTCTTTTATAAACTTTGAAAAAATGAGATGGGAACATTAAATTCCTCTTGAGATTCCCTAAAAAGTTTACTGTTCATCGGAAAATTTAGTTTTAGTTGTACATTCCATATGAAACGCTTAAAAAGAAATGTTGATTGGTGCAAGAAAAAGTCAAAATTGTTCATTTCTCACATTGAAAGGTATTTCAAAATGTTTAAAAATTATTTCAAATGGAGCAATTAATCGTTTAAGTAGTTAATTATTTCATCCAATGTTATTATAAATTCGGAAATGAACTGAATGCTAGGGCTCGGTTTTTCAATCGTGGGTTAGCTAAACTCACACCTTTAGAAATAGAATTTTTTTCAATTTTACATTTGTTTTGGAAGTGGTTATAGCAACAAATATTTTATGCTAAAGTAACTTTTAGTTGAAGTGGTTTGTATTAGAATCTCAACGATTTTTGTGAAAATATAATGCTAAGTAACCTTCAACTTATGTTAACTTACGATTATAAAATCGCGCCTAGGTGAGAGAATTGCATAAGATATGCGGCAACGTTGCTTCACTCCATTACATCATTTTTGCTAAGATATAGAATGTTTCCAGTAACCAGCAGTTCCAAAACAGTTTCATCAAATTTTTTTGAAAGTCGATAACTCAGTTACACGTGGGAATTAAAAAAAAGGTGTCAGAGGGTTTCTACAGATGTCAAGAATCGGTGGTTTAAATATAACTACACACTTAAGACTCACCCTGTATGTCCTGCTAATAAATTATGACAACCGCATAAGGTAGATTTACAAGAAAGCTAAAAAAATTGAATTGGACTCTCATAAATATAACAAGAACAACCCTGAGCAACGGTAGTTACGTTATTTTGAATGTTGAAAAAATATGAAAACTTTCAGTCTTAAATTTTATACCGTATCATGCAAATATGCCACATGGTGGAATTAATAATCTGAAAAAATTTAAAATGGTTTTTTATGTCAAAACAGCGTGCACGAAAAATTCAACTTTTGCTTTAAGCCGTTTTGAAATTTTTGGAAAAATTTCTGTTTTTTTTTGGTATCATATTGAGGGACTACGACTCTCAGAAAAATAATAATTTAATACCATCATTGTCAGAAATACGAGTAATGTAGTTAGACATTTATGTGTGAGTGTATTATGTGTTGCATACTCTCGTATATGTTATTAGGAATTTGTTTATTTTTATTCAAAATTATTTGCTGTGTGTTGTTTTTTAGAGAAGCTTCGCGTTTTTCAATGTTACAAATTTGACGTTATTTATTGAAGGTAAGGAAACTTGTTTACTTTTTTCATATATTAAAATTGTATAACGTTATTTTGTGAAGTGTGTGCTTTTTATTTATATATTTGCTGAAGTTACTGAAATTGTGGCGACCGTAACAGGACTGTCTAAAAGATGGATAAATTGAGGGAGAGCCGTGAGGTGATAGGTTAGGTTAGGTTAGGTTAGGTTAGATTTTCTTTATTGGGTGAGAATATGTCCAGATCCTCTGGCAGCAGTTGCCCTCGGCGTTTTCCGCTAGGCCAAGTTTATGCAGACGCTAGTTTAGTCGGCAGTGCCCGGTATATAGAGTTTTCAGGTTTACCCTGTTTAACTCTAAAAGTTTCTTAGCTCTTGATTTCAAAAGGTATTTTATAAACACCTTCGAATGAACTAATCCTGGTAACTCTTGCCAATATTGGAGAGTTTTCCTTTCAGCCCAAGTGAGGCGATAAGAACGTCTTTTACAAAGTTGTACAATTCACTTAAGGGGATGAAATAGAATCAACTTTTGGGTTTCTAGAAGAGAAAATTGAATCATTAGTTAATCTTGACAGACAAATTTATGACGTTTTGCTTGAAGATGAAGTCGTATGAGGAACCAAGCCTACAATCAGAGGTGGATGCCAGAGATAAGTACACCAGAAATGTCCATAAAATAAAAATTAAGGCGGAAAAGATGAAACGACCATCTGAGGGTTCTGTAGTTACAAGTGAAAGTAGTAGAGGAAAATTTTCCTCCCACAACCGAGAACTCTACGAAGGCTATAAATAGTCTCAAAGCTAGATTTGGTAGCGATGACATTTAGTAGAGGTATATACGTCAGAGAACTGCTGAAACAAATTTTATAAAATATAAATCGAAAGGTTAGTCTTTCTGTGCTGTTTGATAAATTGGAGTCTCAGTTGCGAGCCTTGGAATCGTTAAATGTTACTTCAGAAAAGTACGCAGCTATGCTGTCTGTACCCTCTCTTTGAATCCTGTATACCCGAAGATATTCTTAGGTTATGGCAAAGAAGTTCCGACTCTGATAGTGATATAGAACTCCAGAATCAGCTTACAATTCATATGAATTTTTTTGCGCAAAGAGGTTGAAAATGAAGAACGAATCTCTTTGGCAGTGGCTGGGTTTGGTATGACAAACGAAATAAAGACTCTCATGAAGAAAAGTGTTTTCTAAGATAAAAGTCTACATGCTGCGGCTGGTCTAGTGAACCGTAGTGACAGTCCTACGTGTGTATTTTGTGAAAATTCACACAAGACTGAGGAGTGTCCGAAAGCGAAAAAACTATCGATAATAACAAAGATTTTGGCCAAACAAAAACTTTGTTTTGTGTGCCTAAATCCGGGACATATTTCTAGAACCTGTAAGTGTAACGGCAAATGTTTACCTTGTGATGAAAGAATTGCACAAAAAGTCACTGTAAATGTTTTGAGTCTCACCCGGTAACGATTGTGCTTGATAAGTTTCGATTCAGTGCCACCGAACAGTGCATGAATCACTCGTTCTTTCCCTAATGGCAAATAACCCATTTCATTGGCTAATTTTAGTGACACATACAATCGCTGAGAACCTGTATCGATTAAAGCGCTCGCGTTACAACCGGTATTGTCTCCACGTACCCACACTTTCAATGTTTGTAACATCACTTCTGCATGTGTATTATTAATCAATGCCTTTTCAACTGAAACACTTTCCATTTCTTTCCTGTATTTAATAGAACCGCTTTGCTCACTGCTCAGTATTCTGTTGATTTTCTAACTTTTGGCACATGACAAATGCCTTTAATCACAAAGTAAACATTTGACGTTACACTTACAGATTCTAGAAATATGTCCCCGATTTAGGCACACAAAACAAAGTTTTTGTTTGGCGGACAACTTTCGTTTTGCTATTATCGATAGCTTTTTCGCTTCCGAACACTCCTCAGCCTTGTGTGAATTGTCACAAAATACTCACGTAAGACTGTCACTACAGATTACTAGACCAGCCGCAGCAGGTATACTTTTATCTTGGAAAACATTTTTTCTTCATGACAGTCTTCATTTCGTTTTCATACCAAGCCCAGCCACTGCCACTGCCATCATTTTCAACTTCTTTGCGCAAAAAAATCATAAGGATTGTAAGAAGAATCCGAGTATGATAGTGATAATGAACTCAAAATTCATTATCACTATCATACTCGGATTCTTTGCCATAACCTAAGAATATCTTCGGGTATACAGGATTTAACCAGAGGGTACACTGTGGGAAATCGACCAAATAAAATGTTTTGCTAAGATGATCTGCATTTTCATAAGTATTTTCTTTCTTAAGACTACATTACCATCATCTAAGCATAAGAAAAACTGTTTTGCTAATGAGCTTTTGCAACGTTAAATCTTTGACTAATTATCCCAATAACAGCACTTACTAAAAACTAACTCAAATATTTCTTTTTGTTTTTTTTTATTAAGGATAATTAAGTGTTTTCTTATGGTAAATAAATGCCTTTAGTTGAGATTGACTTTTTAGTGGTTAATTAAGCACATACCTACGGTTAGTAAGATATCTGTTAACTATAAATCTGCGTTTGCGAATTCGACATTTTGTTTGTAGGTGACGCACGCGTAGACGATTTGACGCCATTAAGAATATTAAAGTTGATCTTTGTTGGCAGGAGGTAGGATTTGTCTCAATAACGTTTACTTGAACCGTAACTACTTCGTGCATTTATAAAATAAAGTATTATTCGGATACTCGCAATCCTATTATTTTTCCATAGTTAAAGGTTTTTGTGAAAATGTCTTACAAGTCCAGATTACAAGATTGGGGACTTAAAGACTGCATATGTCTAAGTATTCGAAGGTATAATAATGACTATTTTAATTACATTTTAATATGATATTTGTCATTTTCTGTACCTAACACTACTTCTATATATTTACGCATAATAAATCAATGATTTTAAAATATGTATCTATTATTTATTAGTCGTTTGTTTCCTTAATCATTTGTTTGCGTTTTCACCAGACATATAACTTAAATTTATAAATCGCCGTTCAAATTTTTCTCTCAGTAATATCGAAGAAAGAAAACATTCGGTTCATTCTAAATACCATATTATAGGTAGATTTAAGATATAAAATTACAGGCAATACTGATAACACCAATGACACCAAATAAAATATTCGTATTTTCTTTCTTAAAAAAACGTATCGGTATTGCTTGTAATTTTATATATTAAATCTATGATATTTAGAATGAACCAAATGTTTTGTTTTTCAATCCTACTAACCGAAAAATTTTAACATCCATTTAAACCTATCCTGGCGACGCGGGAGTCAAGATAAAACATTGTTAAAGAACGTGTTTTAATATTAAATATTAAGTTGTAAGTTGTACATGTTGAGTTTCATTATCTTTTTCTAAAAAATATGTTAAATGAAAATATCGAATTTAGAAATTCGCTAGTTCAAACTGAAAATATTTTAAATAATAAAGAAATGTGTAACTGACAAAATGAAGATTTTATATAATAATGTTTCCTACATTTAACAGTACAAATATAAGTAAGTATTTTGTGGTATAATTTGTCCATAGAGACCATCATTTTTGAAATAAAGGGTATCAAAAAGTGTTTTTTTTTTTTTGGAGTTATTGAAAATATGTTCATTTACTCCAAGATATTTTAGTTACCGTGTAGAAAAAACGAGTTAGCCAAATAGATACAGCTTCATACTATTATTTAATACTAAATATAAATAATAATTTTTAGTTTCAGAAAAAAAGATAAATATTTTTCGACATCTTGTATCTCGAAAACAAAAACCCCAATGGAAAATTTATACTCATACTATATACAAAGTAACTTTATTTTGTTGACATCTAACCAGTTGTTAAAGTTATTAGTAATAAAACTGAATCACCTTATACAGGGTGACTGGTAGATCGACGTATTCCTTTGAGAGCGTGTTTAATAGAGCTCATTTGCAATTGATTTAACCATTTAACCATTATATCCATTATGCAAAACCCAATTGTTTTTGAGATATTTTAATATAGATAGGTTTTTACAAAAAGTGAAGGTTTTAGCTCTTGTATTCTTACCTTATCAAAGGATTTAACATAATTTTTGTTACATAATTTGTACTGTGTAAACTAATAATTAGAATATCTCAAAAACTGTCGAGTTTTGCATAATAGATATTATGGATAAATCAATTGCAAATAAGCTCGGTACTAACACGCCTTCAAAGGAATACATCAACCTACCAGTCATTCTCATATGTGTGCTCACAGAATACTCTACGACTTGCAAAAATTCTTTCTATGGTAACAATTTTTTTTCTAATGGCAGAAATAAAATTCTGCTAGATCCAGTATATATTTATACAATGTTTACAAAGTGAGATTACTAGGACAAAAAGGAGTATTTGCTGTCATTACTAGGTATTTATTATTATTAATACAGTGTAAGCTGTATAGTGGTTACAAAGTCATCTATTAGCGGCAAGAAAATCTTTTTTCTGGTTGCAAGGTAATAATGCTGTAACAAATACGAGCTTATTAACTGTAACAAAAAAACCTATTAAGGTTAAAACAGGGCTCTGACTCCTGATAGCAAAGTTATCAACCTACAGCAATAAACAATACTTAAAAGAACTTTTTTAACGGTAAATAAGTGCGTCTTAGCAAAATCGTTTTTGTTGCGATTACAAAGCAGTCTATTTGGAGCCTATTTAATGCAGATATTTTTTTGGGGTTAGTTAATTTTTATTTATGGTTAGTAGAAATTTCTTTCAGAGTACATACAGCATTGCTGCGTACTTTTCTGAAGTAACATTTAACGATTCCAAGGGTCGCAACTGAGACTCAAATTTATCGAACAGCACAGAAAGACTAACCTTTCGATTTATATTTTATAAAATTCGTTTCAGCAGTTCTCGAGATGTATGTATATGCCTCTACTAAAAGATCATCTCGACCAAATCTAGCTTTAAGACTATCTAGAGCCTTCGTAGAGTTCTCGATAGTGGGAGAAAAGTTTTCCACTAGCAGTCGTTCGCTAGAGCCTGGCACTCTTTCCTGTATTAAGTACTGAAATTTATCAGCTCCTACACCTGAATCACTGTCAATTTTTTCAAATTGTGTCCAGAAGTGCAACAACTCTTTCATATCATCACCAAACATTTTCACCTCTATAATAGGCAATTTAAATTGGTGTTTCAAACTACTACTACATTCATTCGTAACTACAGAACCCTCAGATGGTCTTTTCACTTTTTCCACCTTATTTTTTATTCTATGCAAATTTCTTGTGTACTCATCTCTGGCATCCACCTCTGCTTGTAGGCTTGGTTCGTCATACGACTCAGAAAAATGTCATAAATTTGTCTGTCGAGATTAGCTAATGATTCAATTTTCTTTTCTAGAAACCCAAAACTTGCTTCTATTTCATCCACATCGGGTTGTTCTACAGCTGACTACCCTTTAAGTGAATTGTACAACTTCGTAAAAGATGTTCATATCGCCTCGCTTCTTTTCCTCAATTTATCCATTCTTTTAGACAGCCCTGTCACGGTCGCTACACTTTCAGGAGCATTAGCCAATAGATAAATAAAAAGCACACACTTCACAAAATAACGTTGTACAATTTTAATACATGAAAAAGTAATTAAAATAAGTTTTCTTAACTTCAATAATAACGTCAAACTTGTAACACTGAAAAACGCGAAGTTTCTCTATAGTGCACCGTAAAACGGGGAAAAAGTAGCTTCCTTCTTGAAAAAAATTTTTTTAAGGTACAACCACTTGGGACCTTCACAGCATGATAGCCTAGGTCCTTGGCCATCTGTAATGGCCAATTACAACATTTTTTTGGAGGTCAAACTTTTTTTATTACGAAGAATATCATAAATTTGTCAAAATTAATTTTTCTTACTTTTTCACACATCCCTCATGATATCTCCGGAACCAATCGAGATAATTATAGGTATTTTTTTTTAATTGATAAAGGAAATGTGGGCGAAGGTCACTGCTTTAATTTCGTTTTTTATGGAAAATTTAATTTCTTTGTAAAACTAGGTGAAACTGGAACGTTTACCTTCCTTGCTGCATTTTTTTCGGTAAGCGAAAAACTTTTTTATTTTAAGGAATTTTGTCATACCATATGTGTATGAAATAAAGCTTACACTTCAAGGAAGTTTTTTAAAAAAAAATTCAGTTCTCTACGACTTATAGTTTTCGAGATTTTGTTTTTTAAAGTTACGAGTTTTTCGATGCTAGATGCGCCTCACTGCGGCGCCACTTAAGTGTGTACAGTGTAGACTATTGAATACAAGTAATCTTATATTATACATAATATATTGTCATTTAGAAACAAGCTTTTCTTCGTGTAAAGTGAATGCGAATGAGTATTATTTTTATTGAGTTTTTACATATTATTTAATGCTTAACAATGGAATGTTTATTTTATGTTATCAGAATTAAAATCAGGTAATCTGTTGATACTGATGTCCTGATTTTGCTTTTACATTATTACTGTGAAACACCCAAAGGAATATATTTATACAATTAGGACATAGTAAGAATATACAATTTTTGTCAATTAACAATATTGTGGCAAATTTAGGAGAGGAAATTTGCAAGAAAGTATTAACGATTCATTGCCTAACTGGTTGTGACACAACTAATGCCATGTATAAAATAGGGAAGAAAACGGCATTCTATGTTTTATATAAAAATTTAAATAATTTAATAGATTTAGAAAACCTTCCTTTTCTGTCAGAGGATAAAGCGATGGAATTAGGGGTAAAATATACGCTTTATTTATATAAGAATAAAAACAAAAATATAAAATCCCTGAATGAGATGGGACTTAACAACAAATCGGCCAGCTTCTGAGCTGCCTCCTACTGACCATGCTTTTAGACAACATTTAAAAAGGTAATAATTATTTTTCTAGATCGCCCATACCTATTAAAAAAGAAACAAAACACCTACATGTAATTATTTTCTTTTTAGGTATAATAATATAATAATAACACCACATGAAATTACAACCCTCTTTATCCCTGAAGGTCTGGAATGACCTTGTGTGGGAGAGGGCTACAGATTTAGAGACAATGGACACACACCCAATGTCCGAGTATACTACGATTAATCTCTCTCACAGAAAAATCCCAGTTCCTCGACCGGGAATCGAACCAATTCCAATTCCAATTTAAAACATTTATTGCATATTAAAATACATCACAAAAAACTTAATTAGAATGCCACACTCGGCATTGTACAAACAAAATCGAACCCGGGACCCCGAAGTTTTGAGGCAAGTACATTACCTCTAGACCACGGAGCCAGGTGTCTGTATCAATTAAAAATTTAGTACAATAGCCATATACAATACATGCAGATGGAAGATCCAACTCGATACGGTTGGACATTTGAAGAAAATGTTTGGAAGGCAACTTTTTCTAGTCAAAAATCTGTGCCCGATATTGTACGGCAAAGTTTGTCAATAAGATGTTCCGACAGGGTCTGTAACAACAGATGTATCTGTTTTGCTCAAGGTTTGAAATGCTGCAGTGAGTGCAAATATGCAAACTGCTGCAACCAAGGAACTGTCTAGATATTTTTAGATTCCGACGTTGACGATTTTTAAAATATTTTTATAACAAGTTTTAAAATAAATAATTATTTCGTATTTTTTTTAATTCAATTTTAGGTTTTAATGTATAAATATAATGGATTTTAAATAATGTGCAATGTAAATAATGATAAGTAAAACCTAAGTGCTTATGAAAATAAAATTTATATTAAAGATATGTCAAAAATAATACTTAATAGTATGCACCCACAACACGCATAGCACACTGATTAAAGCACAGTAGAACCGGGGGAGATATCCTGCCCGCAGAAACTTAATTTCAAATAACATTAACTTAAAACAAACAAGTCGTAGAGTATTGCGTTTTTTTTAAAAAAACTTCCTTGATGTGTTAATTTTATTCCGTATGCATATACTGTGGCAAAATTCCTTAAAACAAAAAAGTTTTTCGCTTACTGAAAAAAGTACTGCAAGAAAAATAAATGTTAAAGTATTACCTAATTTTATAAAAAACTAGGTTTTTCATAAAGACTAAATTAATTCAGTCACCTCCGCTCACGTTTCCTTTATCGACTAAAAAAAAAAAACTTGATTATCTCAATTGGTTCCGGAGATATCGTGAGGGATGTGTGAAGAAGTATGAAAAATTAATTTTGACAGATTTATGACATTTTTCATAATAAAAAAAGTTGGACCTCCCAAAAAATGTTGTAATTTGCCATTTTAGATGGCCAAGGGCCTAATCTATTATTCTGTGAAGGTCCCATGTGGTTGTACCTTAAAAAAAATTTTTGAAACGTTTTTGTCGGTTTTTCAGTGTACTACTAGAAAAAACAGCACGCTCAGCAAATAATTTTGATTTAAAATAAACAAATAATGTCTAATACCATATATGAGAGCATGCAACACATAATACACCCAAACATAAATGTCTAACTACATTACTCGTATTTCTGACAATGGTGATATTAAATGATTAGTTTTCTAAGAGAGTCATAGTGATGTCCGAAAAACAGAAAATTTTCTAAAAATTTCAAAACGGCTTAAAGCAAAAGTTGAATTTTTCGTGCATGTTGTTTTGACTCAAAAAACTGTTCCAAACTTATTTAGATATTCACACAGTTCAAAATTAAACGATGTTCATACATTTACCACTAAAAATAATTTAAAAGTGGTGTGAAAATTTACACATTTTGGTGTAAAATCAAACACCATCCAATATTGTAAAAGGTACACTCATTTATTGAGTTAATCTTACCATCTTTTTGATCAGAAACGATCTTAAATACTACATTTTCGTATTATACACTTTACATAGTATGATTTTACGTTTCTGCGAATGTGTCAAATATCTGGGAGGTAAGGAAGGAAGGAAGGAAGGTAATCAGTCAGACACTAGACAGTCAGTATCAGTTAATGATCATGCAATATACGAAATCGTGCCTTGACTTAATGCATTTGGTAGATATTTATATTATCTTTAGTGGCGGTTTGTACACCGTTTAAAATTAAACAGTGTTCACATTTACCACTAAAAATATTGTAAAAGTGGTGTGAAAATTTACACATTTGAGTATAAAATCAAACACCATCCAATATTGCAAAAAGTACACTCATTTATTGGGTAAATCTTACCATTTTTTGGATTAGAACTGATCTTAAATACTACATTTTCGTATATTATACACTATGCGTGGTGTGATTTTACGTTTATGCGATTGTGTCAAATATTTGAAGCAAGGTAATCAGACAGTCAGTAACAGTTAATGATCTTGCAATACACGAAATCGTCACTTGAATTTGGTAGATATTTTTATATATCATCTTCAGTGACGGTTCCCAAACAGCACAGATACGTTCTATGGACGTCCATAAGATGTCCACGATGGATATAGCGGACGTCCATTGGACGTACGCACTTGGTCCAATGGACATACAATGGACGTCCAATGGACTATACATTTGTCACAAATTGGGACGTCCATAGGTAACACATTTTATGTCCATTTGTGGACCTCCATGGACATCCATTGGCTATCCAATGGACGTTCTTAATTACGTTTAATTTATTTATTTATTTATTTATTTATTTGGATACTACCACCCAACAGGTAACCATTTACAGGGTGGGAACATTACAATGAAGAATGTGAACATTATAATAAACAGGCATTGCAAAATAACAACATGCATTACAATAATAAAAAATAACAATAATAAAAACAATAACAACAACAACAATAATAATAATAAAAACAAAAAAGAATATTAATAACAATAAAATAAAGTAAAATAAAAAAACACATTAAAATAGAACTACAGTAGAATAGTGTATAGCGAAAGTTATAAATTATAAGTCAAGTTGTTTAATTGAACGAATGCTACAGTTGAATATATCAAGCTGATCTTGCAGTAGATTATAATTTCTACACATAAAATACAAAGGAGAGAATTTTAATAAATTAGTTCGAGGTGTAGGAAGATAAAATGTTTCGCAGTTTCGACTTGTCATACGAGGTACATGAAAATGTAGTTGCTCCAAAATGAGAGGGCAATCGAACATGTTATGCATAATTTTGTAAAGAAAGATTAATGAATGTGCTATTCTTCTATTTTCCAAATTTGACATGTGAAATCTTTCCAACATCACATTTTGCGGATATCCAATTATTGGATAAATATTATCTTCAATAAAGCACAAATATTTAACAAAACGGCGCTGAATATTCTCAACATTATTTATATAAATGGCATATCCTGGGGACCATATCAACGAGCAGTATTCCAATTTTGAACGTACGAATGAATAGTACAGCAGTTTCATAATATCAGTATTATTAAACCCTTTGCAATTTCTAATTATAAAACCTAAACTTTTTAGTGCCGATGCGACAGTGAAATTAATATGTTCCTTAAAACTTAAACACTTATCAAATATAACTCCAAGATCCTTTACTGTATCCGGTCTCTGCAAGATTTGATCGTTTATATGATAATCGTAGTTGATAGGGTTACGCATTTTAGAGAAGGTGAATGAGTTACATTTAGATATGTTGAGAGGCAAGTTATTAGATAGGCACCAGTCATTTACCATGTTTAGGTTATTCTGAAGAATTTCACAATCTTGTTCGTTTTCTATGACACAATATATTTTTAAATCATCGGCATATAAGAGACTCTCTACATTAAGATTATCTGCAATATCATTTATAAAAACAACAAACATAAGCGGGCCCAGTACAGAACCCTGGGGTACACCGGAGGTGGCTAGGACGTCAAACGACTTGTAACCACGGTATTCAACATACTGACGCCTATTCTCTAGATATGAAGAGAAAAATTCTAACTGCATCAATGACAGTCCAAACTTACTCAATTTGTCTAATAGAGTACAGTGATCCAGGCGATCAAAGGCTTTGGAAAAGTCAGTGTAGATAATATCGACTTGCCTATTTGCATCCAGTTCCTTAGAAATGAATTGCGTGATGCATGCAAGATTAGTTTCAGTAGATCTACCGGGAACAAAGCCATGTTGGTTACAAATAATTTGGCCATGTACGTGATTGGATAATGACATATGCAAAGTAATCTCAAAGACTTTAGCGAAATTGCAAATAATTGTAATGGGTCTATAATTTTCAGCCACACACTTGTTGTCTTTTTAAAAACGGGACATAAGCGCGAATATTTCCACACATCAGGAAATGTACGCGTTTTTAGTGACAAATTAAATATTGTTGTGAGAGGGCCCGCGAAGATGGCTGCGCAGTCTTTGACGATAAATGCGGGAATATTATCAGGTCCTTTAGTAAGCTTAGGCTTGATTTTCTTTAATGATTTAAGTACTTCTGTTTCGGAAAATGACGTTAGAGACAAATTGGTGCTGTTACTACTGACGTTTTCATAGGAATATTTATCTTCATATTCGTGCATTGAGTATCATTATACGTAATATTATCGGGAATGGAACTGCTACCTCTTTTACCGTTAATGTAAGACCAGAATTTTTGCGGATCACTTTTTATGTTTTCTTGTATTTTCAGCAGATAGTTTTCATGCGCCTGTCTTAACTCATCCTTTATCTTTTTTTCTTATATCACTAAACTCCCTATAGATATTGGTATTTTTTGTTTGTTTACATTTTTTTCCATAGAATACGTTTTTTCTTTATGTCTCGTACTATGTTATTCGTGTACCACGGGGGATATTTAGATTGTCTAGGAACATATTTGGGAACGGTTTTATCAAAGATTTCAGTCAATTTTGAGTAAAATTCAGAGCATGCAATATTAACATCTTTTAGTTCATTTAAGAAGGACCAGTCTGTTTCGAATAAAATCTGGTATAGTTGAGGAAAATCTGCTTTTTTAAAATTGTAGCTTTCTGTTGGGTTACACGGGAAATTTTCGGACTGAGAAGTATTTATTGTTATTGATATATCCAAGGGTGGATGGTGTGAATCTTCAGTCAGTAGACACTCTAGAGATCTCGTAACACGGCAATCTTTGTTTGACAATACTAGATCTAGTGTAACGTTATTGACATTTGTAACAGTGTTAAATTGCGTAATATCAAGATATTGGGAAAACTGGCGCAGAGAGTTTGCACGTATGCTTGAAACGATGCTAGTGTTATTGTATTCTGGAATATTGAAGTCTCCTATAAAATAAACATCACCATCATTTAAATAATCAAGTGATTCAAGCATCTCAAACAGAACTGCATATGAACCGCTGGATATATTTGGTGGTATATAAATAACCAAAATAAAAAGAGTTTGGAAGTTAATTGATATTTTAATACCAACTATGTCAATTTGAGGAAGAAATTCTCGAATAAATTTGAGATCAAGTTCAACATATGTATATTTTTTATGTAACGCAATTAGTACGCCGCCGCCTTTACTTTTATTCGTTTCTACAAAGTTACGATCACACCGTGCGGTATTGTAATTAGGGGACAGAATTTCCGTATTTGAGATGGGCGAGTCTAACCAAGTCTCTGTAAAGGTAAATATATCGTATTGACATGTAAATGCCATTGTGTGCGTATCATGGAATTTTGTGTTTAGACCGCGTACATTTTGGTAATATATTTCTATGCCAGGAGTTAAAGACGAGGAAGATGCTTGCGTAGATAAATTCCGACTAGGGGTATGGGTATTACTTGATAATGTATTAGTGTCACCTGCTAGCTACGCGGAGGACATTTTTACCTTTAATTCGTCGATATGATGTTTGTATACAAAACAATTATGATCCCAAGCAGCATGTTCAATATTAAGCTCCGTTTTGTTAGCATTTGAATAGTCTATACAGTTGACACATTTTAAGGTTGTAGATGTGCAGTTATTTAGGGTGAAGACACAACACAGCGGTGCGACGTCGCATCGCAAAAACGACGTCGCACGGCGATGCGATGCGATGACGCAACGTTAAAACTTCATCGCCACGGCATCGCAGAGAAGACGCTTCTAGTGAGATGTGGACCGCACAATACGTGTCCTACGTCTGTTGCAGGCCACAACAGTGCGGTGCGACGACGCAACGCAAAAACGACGTCGCACCGCAATGCGATGCGATGAACGTTCCTTGCACGGCCACAGAAGACCTATACCAGAAGCGACACGTTGATATATGTAAACCAAATAAGCTGCTGGCAACATAAAACATTTTTTCCAATAAAATAAATCATTTTTATACAATACTAAAGGATATAAACGAGATTTGTTTCGCAATCCGTAGTACAAATCTAGCCATATGCATAAATATAAAAATAAATATTTGATTAACAATAACATGCAAAATACAATAAAAGATTTATAGGTTGACAATAATACCACCAAAAAGATGGCGCATAAAAAATTCAATATTGGCGGGAAGGCAGAGAATCGTTATAGTCCGGGAGCTGGCGACACTTTTCATTGTCTCATTTCATAAAACTTGATTTATCTTTTATTTTGTAATATTAATATCACTGATCAAGAAAATGAATTCCTGCCATCTCGTTGGCGGGACAACGATTGTCAGCGGTATGCCAAATATGTTAAAAAAAGTACAAATGTTTTAAATAATAAAAGTTGAAACTTATTTCGACTTTTTAATAACATTTAAATAAGACATAAAATGACCTCCTGCCACTTTTTCGGTAGAGCGATCTATTCCTGCCATAATTTTATTTATGTAAAAAAACAATTATCAATTGATATAAATCATAAAAGTTCAAAATTTTTTTATCATTTCATCAATAATTAAGATAACTAAAAAACATATCCTGCCAGTCATTTGATGGGACTTGGCTTCGGCAGGAGCTAGTAAAGTAGTAGGATCTACTAGTTTAGATCTGTGACATAAAAACAGAATAGAAAAAAAAATATCAATTAATATGAATCATAAAAGTTCAAATTTTTTTTTACCATTTCTTGAATAATTATTATAATTAAAAAACATATCCTGCCTGACATCTGATGGGACCTGGCTTCGGCAGGAGCAAAGTTGTTGAGCGCGAACAACTTTATTCGCTATTTCTAGGCTTCCAAATTCCAAATCCAAACGTTCTCAATGCGTTTTGATACTCTGGAGAAATTCATTTGTGAACTGTACGGCTTTGAAACAATGAGCAACGTGAATGAAGTACGATTAGCAACGTTCAAGAAAGCCTATAAATTCAAGGACACCCAGGAACAGCTCAAATTACAGTCGACAAGTTTTGATGGATACATATTACCCCCCGTGCAAAGTGGAATTGCAACAACAAATTCTGAGGGCTATTTATATTTCCAGTGTGTGGTGTAATGCACACTTCCAACACTCGACGTTGCTATCTCCTGCCGATTGTGGATGGAAAGAAGCTAATAATAAGCTGAAGTTCTTATTGTTTGAGGGTGACCAGGTACCAACTTTAATCAGTGACATAATTATGGATAAAATTGCTGAAACCGACGACGCAGGTAATAATAATATTTTCTCTACTGAGTAATTAATAATAGATAAAACAATGCCACTAATATTCAAATTATTTATAATCAATTTACAGAATCTGATATGGCAACTAATGAACAAGATGACAATGATACAATGGAGCATATTCAACGTGACAGTGATTCCAGCGATAGTGATGATTCTGAAACCGAAGATTTATCCACTTTTGTAGAAACTGTTTACGAATATATCGACGAAGATTCGCTTCTATAAACTTTTCAATATTACATATTTTTTGTGCAAAAATAAATATAAAATAATCTTACGCGTTGAAACACATTCCTTTCTGTTATTATGTCACAGAACCTACTACTTTACTAGCTCCTGCCGAAGCCAGGTCCCATCAGATGTCAGGCAGGATATGTTTTTTAATTATAATAATTATTCAAGAAATGGTAAAAAAAATTTGAACTTTTATGATTCATATTAATTGATATTTTTTTTCTATTCTGTTTTTATGTCACAGATCTAAACTAGTAGATCCTACTACTTTACTAGCTCCTGCCGAAGCCAAGTCCCATCAAATGACTGGCAGGATATGTTTTTTAGTTATCTTAATTATTGATGAAATGATAAAAAAATTTTGAACTTTTATGATTTATATCAATTGATAATTTTTTTTACATAAATAAAATTATGGCAGGAGTAGATCGGTCTACCGAAAAAGTGGCAGGAGGTCGTTTTATGTCTTATTTAAATGTTATTAAAAAATTGATGAAGTTTCAACTTTTTATTATTTTCAACAATTAAACTTTTTTTTTAACATAATTACCATATCACGGTCAATCAGTGTGCCGTTGGTACTCCTGCAGGAATCGATTTTAGGTTTTTATAGCTTCGATATGATACAAATAAAGTAAAACTAATCGTTATGAAATCTTACAAAATTTAGTGTCGCCAGCTCCCGGACTATTAGGTTTTCTGTGGCATGGCATTGTACGAGACACGAGAAGACCCTGCTCAGTTTTCTAGTGGACATCTTGTACACACGCAACCTGTTGGCACAGCAGACTAAGTCGCGTATAAAAGACAACCAGACTTCCATGATTTGCGCGTGCGTTGCTTGAGAGAATCATTCCCGATCTCAAGTGAAAACACAACACTGCGGTGCGACGTCGTATCGCAGAAATCAACGACGTCGTGGAAATTTGCGATGCGTCGTCGCACCGCAGTGTTGTGGGTTCGCCCAGGATTTATACTAAGCGACGTCGCATTGCAAATTTCTACGACGTCGTTGATTTCTGCGATGCGACGTCGCACCGCTGTGTTGTGTTTTCACCGTTACGTTGTGTTCACCAGCACATTTTGGGCAACGTACTGCAGATTTGCATTGGCCTGACATGTGATTGAACCCATTGCATGTAAAACAGCGACGTATTTCAATGGAATCGTAAACACTACATAAATCATATCCTACAAATAACTTACCATCTCCGATTGACATTATTTTATCGTAAAAAATTGTATCCACTTGCAAGATAGCCTGATAAATGTTAACATTTCTTTTTTTGTAGACCATAATTTTAGGATGTATTTCACAATATGTATACTAGTTTTATTATACAGTGTGTCCCCGGATAACTGCCCGGAAAGCAAAAACTTCACTATTTTTAATTTTTTGAAAAAAGTTACTCACAAAAAGTTTAGTCTAAAAAAATTAGATTCGCGTAGTTATATTCCATATATAAAATGTGCAGGGTTTTAAAAAATTATGAAACCCTAAAAATAAGTTAATACTATTCTCATTTTACGCAGTGGAGGGTTCATAAGTACCCACACATAAGTAGCCATTCTCATTTTAACTTTAGAGGACAAAACGAGTTAAATTTTTTTTTCAAAATATGAAATTTAGTGACATTTTAAAATTTAACAAAAAAAATATATTGAATATCCAATTGTTTACATATTTGACCCAACTTTGTGATTCTAAAAAATGCAACGTATTTTCCTCTAAAGTTAAAAATCAGTTCTCTATTTTCAGTTTTCATAATTTTTATAAAACCTGTATATCGGATATCAAAAATCTCTACGCGATTATCATTTTTTAGACAAGCAAAAGTTTTTGCAGAGTAATGTCCCAAGTAAAAAATAAAAATTTTTCCTTTCTGGGCAGTAAACCGGGACACACTGTACTTTTAAATATCACAGAAAAAAATAATTTTTTGGTTAATATAGACCTAAGACTTTATACTTGCCATATGCAGCGTATTATGTAAAAGTTGCACATTTTTTTATTTTCGAGTTTGAATTTATTTAAGCAGAAACTAAAATACAGCGAAATAAGGAAATAAATATGTACGTTACAATTTCAACTGATAAAATTATTTACCAATTTTTTTCAATATATTGGTAACAACCTAAATCCATCATTTTGACACTATTATAGAGATAATTTAAAAAATACCATATGCCATTTATTTTCTCAGAGAGTTTTAAAATTAGATTAAAATTTATCTAGGTATTGTCGTCTTTCAATGTAAAATATCAAATAAATACGTGTTTCAATAAATTGTATATATTTATAAAAAAAGCAAAATAAACAAAATACACAGAACAAATATTTTCTAAGTATTATAAATGTTATTTAAAAAAATAAACATAAAAAAAAAATTAAATTATGGATCATTTCTGTGTGCTGCCACTCCTTTGCCCTGCGTAGCCATTTTTTTATAGCATCCTCTGTAATTTTTTGATCAGTGACCATTATGGATTTCTGATGCACCTAAAATTGTTATTATATAAGAAAATCTCTTCAGTTTATACACGAAACCTATTTAATAAATGTCGATGTATCGAGTGAAACTGATAATGCAAATGATTTGGATGTTTCTTTGAAAATTCACAATTGGACTAAGCAACTAATTCTAAACAACTTTTCTTAATAGTATTTTTTCGGTATATTTAAAAATAAAAGTACTTTACTCTTGGACAAAATTCCATTAGGTGCATTTTAAGTTTCACTGATAGCAGCACCAACTTTAAGAATAAATTATTTTGAGAAATGAATAAAAACATTGACAGAATTATAATTGGATGAGGTGCCAGCAGATTCAGATAAATAACCTAAATCTGCTAACCTGCTGCTGTCTGTTGAAGACAAATGTTCGGTGTCTGCAGGTGAAATTTTTGTTAAAAGGGTATTCTCACCAGCAGTTTGCACTGTTGATGTATAATCTTGAACATTACATAAAGATAATTCTGTACCGGCTCTTGCAAGCCGGTAATTACGATGCGAAATCTTCGGCATTTTTTAGTTTTTATCACCCCTAGACTATAACCTTGGATCTGTTATTTACCTGCTTATTGTACGTGAAATCACAATCACCGAACTTTTATAATTGATTAATATCTAGTCCACTACACACTTATTAAATAATTAAATCATAAAAGCGTCACACTATCAACCATCGCAACAAGTTATTAAAGAGAAACACAAAACAACAGAAATTGAACGTAATTTATAAAAGGAAATATTTGACATTTGACGTGTTGAACGTAACGAGACGAGCATGCACGATCCAACCCATCGCGCGGTCAGAACAGAGGGAACTCTGGTTCAGAATATTCGGTCCAGAGCGGATTTCGCTTGGTAGCAAAAAAGGCCCAGAGTTTTTGCTGAAATGACCACTATCTAGTATGCGCATAGCATACTATGCTTGCAATATACCTATCGACGAAAAGTAAATTGAAATCTGAATGTTAAACCAATGTAGTGTGAAAAAAAGTGCACTGAAACTTATTTCTTCAAAAATAAGATCCAACTTGTAAAATGATGAAGTGTTTATAATTTCTTTGATATGACTTTTCGTGGATATCCATTGTACGTCCAATGGACGTCCGGAGAAGAAGAACGAAATTAATCCACAAATGGACATCCAGTGAATATCCATTTGTGGTACACGGACGTCCAGGACTTCATATGGACTTAATATGGACATCCAATGGATGTTATGTGCTGTATGGGTTTATGTGCTCTGAGCTGCAGCTGTTGAACACAGAGGAAAATAGAAAAATGAGATTAGCGATTGGATTATTAAAACCTATTATGGCAAAAAAATGGCTTAAATATACCTAGTTATGTCATTCTACAGTTTTTAATTCAAATGGAAATTCATTCTATATAGTCAGTGTATAATTAATTATCTAAAATGTGGCATTTACATTTAATAAAATACATGATATTTTATTTTTGTAGTTTATTTAAAATTAATGTGTTTTCCACCCCTTAACAATATTACCCTTTAGCAGATTTGCATTTTACATTTTCAACAATTATAAAGTGTACAAATTAATCAAAAATAACATAATTTTACAATTCATAGGTGTAAACATTTTACACATAAATAATGGTAAAATTTTACCCCGTATCATTGATGTGTATACACCTAATTGGTGTGTCCCTATATTTACTCCGTGTGGTGTCAAGTTGGTGTGAAATTTTACACCGCATTTCCAACTGTGTTGCTGTGAGCTGCAGCAGATGTAGAACACAAAGAAAAACAGAAAAATGAGAATAGCGATTGGAAAAATTAATTTTTTATTCAAATGGCAAAGCGCATCTTGCATTCCATATAGTGTACAGTATTCAATTATTTGAGTTATCTGAAATCATTTTACATCATTTTACACATAAATAATGGTAAAATTTTATCCCATATCATTGGTGTCTAGTATACAGGGTGGACCAAATTATATGAGATTTGGGGTTTTCTCTAAAACTATGGCAGATAGACAAAAACCAATATAGGTGTCCTGAACTCGATTTTCGAGAAACAAACAATGGCGTAAACCGCGATCGTCTATCTTTTTCGACTACCGAGCTACAGATCATTTTGGGAAAATTGGCATTTTTGGATGACCTCTATATCTCAATTACCACATGTCGAATCGAAAAATGAGTAACACATTCTTTAGGCACTTTTTTGAGTAGAATCCGTTGCTGATAAGAAGAAAATTACGCATGCCTCAGTTTTCGAGATATGGACATAACTTCTGTTTTTTTAAATGGAATAGGTACCCTGTAAATTATTGCATTATTCGATCAGAACTTAAATTAGCTTTACAAAGATATATATTTATCTCTAGAAAAAGTGATTAATTTTCGAAAAATTAAATATATTTGTGAGGCCATGGAAAACTATTAACAACAAAAACACTTCTTATAATATAAAATAATTTTGCTAAAAATAGGAAAACTAAACTACAATAAATGTTCAAATTGTCTTCAATTGACATATACGCATATTTATCGTATTTCTAATTTTTATTGAGAAGGCCATGGTAAAAAAAAGAAAATCGAAATGATCATAAATGTCAAAAACTAATTTGTCAGTTAATTGTAAGTGAACATTGTTAAAAATGGTTCAATTTATTAATTATGAAAAATATGATATGATTAAGTGTTTTATAGAATGCGGATAAGATTCAAATTTAGCTTCAGAGCTTTATTTTGATAGGTAAGTTATAGACAGCAAAACTTTGTGCCAAAAGTGCCGCCTAAACAATATTTTTAGATATCCAGAAAAGAGACAGCCAGACATAAAAATATTCAAAAGGCTACAACAAAATTTAAAAGAGTTTGGATCATTTGTAAAACCTCGAGCAAAAATGTATAATCAATCAGGTAGAGAAGCTGTAGAAAATATTGTTTTAGAAACTGTAAGAGAAAATCCTAATATATCGTCTCGCGAAATACAGAAATTTTTTGGAATCCCAAAAACAACTGCCTTGTGTAGCTTAAAAAAAATAAATTTAAACCCTACAAAATTAGGATTAGTCAAAATCTACACCCAAACGACTTTCAAAGGAGTGTCGATTTTCCTGATTCTCCTGATCATTGTCAGGGCCAAATCACTGATGAGGTAGGTATAGCTTCCCATTCTTACAAAGGCGCATCCGTCAAATTATCCAAATCCATTCAACATTTCGCTTAGAGAATATTGTTCAACTTCTCGTAGCAGTTTAACAAAAAATATTGTACACCAGTGTCTCACTTGTTTTAAGTGAAACGCACTTCGAGTGAATTCATAATGTGTAAGTTATATGATTATCGAGTAAATCAATAATTTATCTTTCAGCAATGTTGGTATTGATTATGCGGAACCAGTTCTACTTAAGGACCGAAATACTAGAGGCGCTAAACCGACTAATCTATCTTTTCATTGACAACAAAGACCATTCACATCGAGCTTGCGTGGCATCTAACCACTGAATGTTTTTCAGCTAGGTACTTTAAATCTGTTCACAGGAAGAAGTAAACCTCTAAACATATTTTCCTATAACGAATATACTTTTGTGCGTACAAGTGCAGAGTTAAATGAGTCAAATTGAATTTTTTAGTAACTAGTCAAACAAAATAATAGATAACATAAATTGGCATTTTTACCCCAGAACTGGCGTCTGACTTTGACTGGGATTAAAAGAGTAAAATATTAATTAAAACGAGTATTGGGTAATGCACATTTGAATTTTGAGAATCTATCCAACGAGCTCATTCAGATTGAATCTATTGAATCTATATATTTCAAATTATAGATGAAATGAATCCTCTTACTTCAGCTAAATATTGCGAAGACTTTAATAATGAATGATATTTTATGTTTATATAAGCAGTGTTTATAGAATAGACACTGATATAAGTAAAAAGGTGACAATAAATGTCGTATACTGCGTATATTGCAACGAGTCACTCCAACAAAATCAACTTTGAAATTTTAAATGGTATATAGTACCATTTAAAATTTTGATTTACCACTGTATATAGTCAATTTTGGATCTACTGTAAGTCTCCAAAATTTGTTCCTCATGCTCAGAAATCCTATTCGTACACCAACATTCATAATCATCAGTTGCTAGAGCAAGGTTTTGCCATTTGCGAAGGCATTTCTTTGCAATAAGAAAGGTTTGATGATTTGTGAAGTAGTGGTTTGTAATTTCCTCACTGTATTCCTTGCGCGACAATTTGTTTGGCATACTCTAAAACCAGTAACATATATTGTCTGTTCTACTTAATTGTATTTTACGGCCATCATTTATAAAACAAAATTAGCAGATTTGTAAGAAACTTGATTTATTAATTGACAGCTTCTCTCACCGTGAATAAACATGTACTGGGAATTTAACAACGCTTTATAGTAACATTGCCAGTATGAGTAATTATTGGTATTTTGGGATAAACTTTGACAGATAACGATATTTAATAAGAGGTAAAAAAAATTGGAAATAAGATTATCTATCTCAAAACGTTTTAAATGAAATGAAATATACTGTTGAAAATATTCTTTTTAGCTGGATGGTCAACTTTGATCACTTTCGCAGTACAGATGACCAAAAAGAGTACATAAAAAAACATCTATTGCCAGAACAGATAAACATACTAATTTGATAGCAATATCTGATCTTTCTTTTGTTATTGAAAAAAAAAACAAGAAGAGCTTTGGCCCTCGATAACGATTTGCTAAAGCACTTTTGCATAGAGGTTAGTTGGGTTAAATTTATTTAATTAATTTTAATTGTAGTATTTTCGTCTCGGGAATATATGGTAGCTTTCCGAGACACCCTGTATAGGTATTATGAAATCAGTTATGTATATTTTTTTATATCAAATTGTAGCATTAACGTAGGAAATTTTTCGTGCATAGAGAACTGGCAAAAAATTTTTTCCATGTTAATAAAATGCAAATTCACTGAATTTAACTGAAAAAAAAACTTTGTATTAAAATATTTTTATAATAAACATATATATCAGAATATAACAAAAAGAGTAAGTGATGTCTGCAAATAGACAAGTATTACCTAGTGCTGGTACCTGTTTAGATAATTTTATTATAAAAAAGAAAAGTACTAATATTCATTCAAATATCATAAAATCAGGAATTTTGGATCATTATGCACAATTTTTGTTTGCCAATTTTCAATTTACTAGAAAAAATAAAAAAACAGTACATACATAGACGTAATTTTCAAGCGGATAATATAAATTACTTTTGTCATTTCTTGCTTAATGAATATTGGAGTATATATGGTGAGGCGTCGGTTGATACTGCTTTCAAATATTTTATTGATATTTTTTTTGCACTTTTTTAATATGTGCTTGTAAACGCATCTTTTTAAACCCCAAAATAGCTAATCACCCTTGGATAACACCGGAGGTAACGCATATAAAAAATACTTCAACGGGTCTCAGATCTTATGAAGAAATATCCGCAGTACAAAGAATCTTATGAAGAGATGGACAAATATTATCACAAGATTTTCTGCTCATCAAAAAAAAATGATAATATGACTAATGCTACAGAAAATAAAACAAATAAATGTGGAGCATCATAAACCAGAAAAAAAATAAATGATGCCCCGAAGAAATTAAAATAAGAGAATGGATACTGTTCTCGATAGTGCAACCACTGTGAATAACTCCAATAAGTTTTTGCAATATCGGTCAAAATTTATCCAACAATTTTGACACTTCCATAGTCTTCAATTATCTATATTCTAATGCAAATAAAGTGAATGAGTCATTTTTTAAATATCAGTGATTAAATCTGATATCAGATGCAATAGATAAACTAAAGTCCTTTTGGTCTTATGGTTCCCCTGAAATACCTAGTAATCTGTTAAAACAGTTTAAACATCTTATTGCAGCTCCTTTAGTATATTTAATTAATATTTGTATTAAAATCAGAACTTTTCCAACAATGTTAAAATATGCCATCGTAAAACCACATTTCAAAAAGGGCAACCACAATAATATCTTTAATTATCGACTGATTAGTCTCCTTCAACTATTTCTAAAATATTTGTAATAATAATGTATAATAAATTAAACAGCTTCTTACGGAAAAATAAAATAATTAATGAAACTCAACATTGTTTTACTTAGGGGTATAGACATAGCACTTGTCTCACTTATTAAAGAAATAATCCAAGCGATTGAAGGTAAGTCTGGTAAGTAAGGCACTTGATTGTGTCAACCACACTATTTTATTAGACAAATTACACAGATTCGTGGTAACGCCCATATGTGATTCACGTCATATTTGCAGGGATGACGCCGAAAAGTGTCTAAAATGTCGAATGGCAATCCTATTGTTTCAGATAAATCTGAAATCACTCTTGGTGTTTCTCAAGGATCCATTCTAGGTTCACTATTATTCATTTTATATGCCAATGACCTCTACACAGCTCTTTCTGAAACCCCTCATCTCCTCATGTCACCACACGGTAAAAAAAGATTTCTTAAAGTAAGACAATATATTGTCTTAGAAATATTATCTAATACTAAGAAAATATTTTTTTTAAAATTACAATATATACTTAAAGGTAGTATTTAAATGAATTTCAATTGAGAACATATTTTTTCTCACAAAATTTCTTTCAATTAAATAAATTTTACTTAATTAAAGAAAAAGCGTTTCTCCGTTTCAGTGACACTTAAATCTCCGTTTGAGAAAATTAGTTGTTTATTACATAAAATTGTAGAATCTCTGTTGAAGATATTTGAAGCTTATTTTGAGAAAAGTGATACATTTTCATTTAAAAATGGAATTTTCTTTATTCAATAGTCGACATTCTTGATGGAATAAAATTGTATACATTCGTTTAAGTAACTCCCTACCTAAATAGGAGAAAATTAGCCACGTTCAGAGCAAAATAATAATATCTCTGTTGAAAATATTTAGCGCTTAATATGAGAAAAACAAAATATTTTAAATGAAAAATGCCATTTTCTTAATTTAAGAATCGGTGATCCTGATGGAACAAATTGAGGTTTTTTCATTTGAGCAATACAACAATGTACATTTTAAAAAATATGTTGTTTTGGAAACAAAAAGTTAAAAATCTTTGTCAAAGGTATTTAGGGTTTAATTTGAGGAAAATGATAAATTTACATTTAAGAATAACGTTTTCTCAATTTAACAGTCGTTTTTTCTTAGAATAAAATGAAATATATCTACCACAATCTAAATTTGAATTTGAGACAATTTGTTGTTTATAAAGCAAACAGCTACAATGTTGTAAATATTTAATATTTAATTTTGTGAAGATTATTTTCATTTAATATAGCAAGTATATGGTAATTTATTTATTAATCGACAACCTATAAGGGTGGCCACGCACCGGCCGCAACTTTTTGTAGCGCGTTTCGCAACATTGCGCAACGTTGCACGCTCCAAATTTACTTTGGAATCAGATGGAACGGGCGCGCACCGCGTGCAACGGTGCCATGCAACGTTTCGCATCGTCTCGCAACAAGAGGGCGATGTTGCGCTGCCGAAGAGGAGTCGTCAGTTTCTTCGCAACATTCGTGGGGTAAAGTACATTTTTAAAAACAAGTGTTATTATAAATGGAGAAAAAGAACTCATTCGGCAATAGTTGTAAAATTTTTCGGGATCTTTTCTTAACTCACGAATGATATCAGAGATATTCCTTTTTTGGTTAATCGGGTGAACCCAAAATCTATTTTTCTTTTGGTCATCCAATAGCTCTAAAAATTGCCACAATAAAATAGTTGTCTCTGTTTGCCTATCCATTTTGTCTGTTCAAAATCTGTGATGAGTTTGGGGGAGCGTCAAAATCTGACCAAAAAACACTTGTCACTGGACGATGCTTATGAATAAACTGAATTTATTACCTGTTGCGACCCAAATGTTGCATGTAGAAAATATATCGACTTTATTGCATTATTTCGTTGCGCAACAAAAAAAGTTGCGAAACGTTGCGCTACAAAAAGTTGCTGCCGGTGCGTATACAACCTAACTGTTCTTAGTGGAAACAAAAAATTTTTTTCAAGCAACGTACAATAGGTAGGTATAAGTATATTCTCGAATTCGTTGTACGTATAACACTCATTTTGAATTTAGTTGCATAAAAATTGAGAGAAAATAGTTTTACTGAATTGAATAATGCATTTCAACGTAGAATAAATACATATTTTTAAAATAAGCCCACAAAATTGTTCGTTCAAGACTTTTTATTCTTTCTATTCGCCTATAAAACTTTTTAACATTGCGTAATAAATATTTTGTTCGTGCGCATGTACGTTCGGTGGAAAGCCGTGCTGGCTGCGTAGTTAGTACGTATTGCATAACATTGCAACCCTTGCTTTGTCACAAGAAGGTATATGGTATTTGTATATGGAACAACAGTTAATTGCATCTTCGATTCTCTATCTTTGATCTTTGTGCTGTTCAGTGTCTTGATTTCTTTACATTATGACAATAGTAGATCTATTACAAAACTGGGGTCTAGACGAATTAATACCCGTTTTCACAGGTAAGTGATATCTATATTATTTAAAGCTAATTAGGGGCAAATAATGACAATTCTCATCTATAACCTAGTACTTAAGATGATCGTAATATTAAAAGATTATTTCTTGATATTTTTATAATAAGGCTGAAATCAAATTACCTCATTCTTTTCATGGCAATTTTATACCTGCTGGTTAGTTGCACCATTTTTAGGAGCAAAAATCAATATTATCGATAATACCGGTGACTCAAAAATCGTGCATGAGGCAGGCAGCATTAGTTAAAAATATTTACCAGTTAGCGCCGAGTAATTTTAACTATAAGATTGTAGAGTACTAGTTCAAATTTGCAGTCAAACAAATTTAAATGCTTTTAACGAATAAAAACTCCACAAAGTAAAAATTGTATGTACTTTCCACAAAATACCTAGGTAGGTACCTACCTAAATAATATTATAATTTGCCAATAAAGTAATTATGCATAAGGACGAGGTAAGTGTTGACTCTTCAAGAACTGCCGACCTTGGTTGAAATTACATCGTTTTCTTGTTAGGGTGTATTCTTAGGGTGAAAACACAACACAGCGGTGCGACGTCGCATCGCAAAAACGACGTCGCACGGCGATGCGATGCGATGACGCAACGTTAAAACTTCATCGCCACGGCATCGCAGAGAAGACGCTTCTAGTGATATGTGGACCGCACAATACGTGTCCTACGTCTGTTGCAGGTCACAACACTGCGGTGCGACGACGCATCGCAAAAACAAAGTCGCACCGCAATGCGATGCGATGAAAGTTCATTGCACGGCCACAGAAGACCTATACCAGAAGCGACACGTTTGATGTATGTATGGCGTGTTATAATCAAATATAAAAACCAAATAAGCTGCTGGCAACATAAAACATTTTTTCCAATAAAATAAATCATTTTTATACAATACTAAAGGATATAAACGAGATTTTCGCAGTACAAATCTAGCCATATGCATAAATATGAAAATAAATATTTGATTAACAATAACACGCAAAATACAATAAAAGATTTATAGGTTGACAATAATACCACCAAAAGTCGCGTATAAAAGACAACCAGACTTCAGTGATTTGCACGTGCGTTACTTGAGAGAATCATTGCCGATCTCATAAGTGAAAACACAACACTGCGGTACGACGTCGCATCGCAGAAATCAACGACGTCGTGGAAATTTGCGATGCGTCGTCGCACCGCAGTGTTGTGGTTTCGCCCAGGATTTGTACTAAGCGACGTCGCATCGCAAATTTCTACGACGTCGTTGATTTCTGCGATGCGACGTCGCACCGCTGTGTTGTGTCTTCGCCCTTAACATTACTTTTATTTATTGAAAATTGAAATAACAACTATAGTTCTCTTGGTCTATATAACACGCCCATAAAAAACCTCGAAATGTTTGAAAACTGATGTACTTTCAAGGACACCGACGTTTTTTATGCTATAGGTACTAATCAGATAGCTAGGTAGATAAGTTGATACTTTTTTTGACTGTATATAGAACTCATTAAAGTAAACACAATCTTCAAATAACTTTATTTAAATAACTCAAAATAGGAAAGATATAGCCATCTAAATTTTATTATTATTATTTTTTTAATATTGTCCTGTCCTCGTTATTAAAATTTACTTATTAAAACTTGTGTCACGTCATATTTATGTCAGTTTATTTTTAATCATTTGCACTGTTTTCTTTTTCGTAATAATTTTATTAATTTGCAATTGTATTAAGAGCTAAAATGGCTCACGTTTATGAAAATATTGAACTAATTGATATGTTGGAAAAAAACCAGTGGAAATGATTAAAAATAAACTGAAATAAAGATGACGTAACACAAGTTTTTATTTTTAATAATGAAGACAGTACCGTGTTAAAACAAAGAAGCAATAAATTTTAGACAGCTATACCTTTCTTATTTTTGAGTTACTTACATAAAGTTATTTGAAAAATGTGTTTACTTTAATGAGTTCTATATGCAGTCAAAAAAAGTATCAACTTAGGAATCACGCTGTATTCCTATATATAATATTGAAGTACTAAAAAAATTTCCCTGCAACGTAAATTTTTTATAGTAATCCTTGTGCTTGTGCTCGATTGTATGCTGATATGGGGCAGGTTGATTTTTTGCTTTCCCTAATTGGTTTTTAATAGAAAAATTAATTTTTGAAAAACTTTTTGTTTACTAATTAAGGTAGTAAATCGCTGAATTCATTTTTTGCAGACATTTTTTTTGGAATTTAACAAGCGGCTGAAAATGAAATAAATCTAACAATAATTTCCTCACTGTCACAAGCGATCAAAACTCGTAAGTACAGAAGTACCTATATATTAGAACTTAAACAATCTTTTTAAATATTACAGCAGATTAACGCATGCAGATTATAACATTGTCTCGTCAAAGATAATTACATTGTTCCCGAAAGAAACAGTACAAGTATATTACATCCCGTTAATTAAGAAGAAAGAGTCGTTCAGTGGTCATTCTGTGGTGGCCAAAGGAAAATTGGTTGATAAGGCTAGAAATTTGATTCATAAAAGTGGAGTGATTACGATAAAAAGAAAACGAGATAAAGAAAATGACGAACATCCAGTAGAGAAAATAATTTTATTAGGTATTTTTCTTACATTCTTTGTACACATAATAGGTGCGGTTAAGGAGAATTACTATTTAAGAAAAAATGTTTAAAATAATTAACACCGACCTATACAATATGCTGAAAGTTTTTTATTCATTTTTTGACAGGATCGCTGTTAATATTACTTGCTACTCTATTTTTAGATATCAGTAGTATATATGAACAGTTTTCCTATAATACCGAAAAGACCTAATAGATTTAGATATTACATTAATGTTCATAAATAATTACAGATGAGGAGCTAACAAATTCTCTAGCATTTTTACAAACTAGGAATGAGCCATGGGATGAAATTACAAAACATTGGAACACCACTTTCTCACTAAAAAGAAAAGAGAATATAAAGACTTTGACAGATTTTTTAAAAAAAGTGGCCGATTTTATGTGACGCTAGAGCGAAAAGTTTGGTTAGTTGAATGTAATGTATTATGCATAATATAAATTTTGTATATACATACACACACAAACACACGACTATGACAATTCTTTATTCATTTTAGATTAACTCTAATTTTGACCAAATATTTCCAAATTGTGGATTAAGGCTATTTAGCCGATGGGTTAAATTTTTTCAAGAGATTTCGAAACTAAGAAATGAAAACTGCAAATCTCTAGATTTATTGGAAATGTTAAAAAACCATGATGTTGACGAGAGTATAAATTAATAATTATATGTATTATCAGCAAACTGCCAAATTAATGGTTTTAAAACAATATATCCAAATAAATTATGTAATTTACAAATGAACATGGTTTTAAAAAGTGATTCAATTATTTTAATTTTGGAATTAAAGTTGCTTATTTTTAAATAATTAAAAAATTTTGGTTGTTGGTTAACTTGTAAATCATTGTATTGCTATTATTACTATTGTTTCAGATTGTATGCTGGCAGTTCATTTAAAAACATTACCTCATATGATTCCATCAAAAGGAAGAAGACGTGTTCCAAATAAAAAAGTATATATGTTATTTTTGTTGGTTATTATGTATGTATACAGTTTATATAATAAATATATTTTTTAAAACCATCTTTTATTGCTTAAACCAATTTGTAAAAGTAAGTAAACGAGAAAGTTTTTAACGAAGATAATATTGTATTCCATTTAATGAAATGAATCTTCTTGAAACTAGAAATTTTTATTCTGATTAAATGAATAAAATCCTCGACTGAAAATATGTATATCTTTTACATAGAACATATTTTATTAGTTTAAACATTTCATTCATCTTCAAATGAATATCCCGATTTTCAAAATAAGAAGATACACATTTTTAATTTAAGACAAAATTGTGTTTATATTGATAAATACAGTTTTGTAAAACCGAGATATTCTTTATTCTTATTTTAAGTATATGAAATTTTTGAATTTAAAAAATAAATTTTCTTATACTAAGGAATCGTTTCTTCAGTTTCTGTATTTCAATTATTTTAAAATGAAAATCTTATAATTTAAATTAAGTAAATAATTATTTTTAAGTCAAGACAATACTAAGTCATATTTGATGAAATAAATATTTTTAAATCGAGACTCTTAATTTTTATTTTAAGTAAAACAAATTGTTGAATTTAAAAAATGAATGTCTTAAATGAGAGAAACATTTAATTAATTTAAGCATTTTTTTCATTTGAGAATAAACATTGTATATTTCACAATAAGTAAGTGTAGTTACTCAATTGAAATAATTTTCTTACTTTATTTCCAGATAATATTATGTTAAATTTAGTAAATAATCGAAAGAAATAAATATCTTCAACAAAAGAAACATTGTCTTGTGTATATATAAGGATTGGATTTTCTTGGTTTAAATATATTTTATTTGATTTAAGATTATTTTTTTTTCCGTGCACGCTGACGACAAATGTATTAATAAAGTCAAAAAAGTTAATAAACTTTGAAGACGAGGTAGGGTTGGTATATAGAAAAATAGCCGAGTGGATGAACAAAAATAAGCTTACAATCAATAATGGTGGTTAAATCCTCTTGATCTAACCTAGTAAAAAAAGATGGAATTGTTTTTATTAACGATCTAGTTAATTTTTCCCCTTCTATGAAACTGTTGAGTCTTCATATTGACGTCAATCTTGAGTGCTGTTCAAGCCGCTAATTTATCAAAAAAAATTATCGTCTGCGTGTTTTGCATTAAGCTCTTTTTCTGCACAATGTAGCAGACAGATTCTCCGAACTCTGTATTTTTCTAGTTTCCACCCTCATCTAAGATACGGTATCATGCACTGGGATCTCTGTAAAGACTTCGATCGAATTCTACAAAAATGTACAGTTCGTATTATTTGTAATTTAAAATATACTGAAAGCTGCTGGCAAGCTTTCCAAAACCTCAAGATACTCACTGCAATAGGTGTTTACATTTTTGAGGTGTTATGTTTCATACATCCAAATATATCTTGTTTTGAAATTAATAGATTGAAATTGATTACAGCACTAAACATAAGAACCTACTTACTCCAGATAAACATTCCACAGCACTTTACCAAAAAAAAAGTGCATTTTATAATGGCTGCCACTTGTATAACAATCTACCTGTGTTAATCCCTATACACTTGACGAATTCCAGCTTGCTTAAGTTTAGAAATGAATCTGTTTTGATTTTATTTTATTTTACTTTATTTTATTTTATATGTATTGTGTGTATACGTATTGTATGTGTATACGTATTGTTTATATTTATTTTTTTTAATTTTGTTTGTATTTATCCTTTTTATATTGTTTACCTTTGTTTTTTACAACTTTGATATATTAACATGTTTTCCATGATTTTTTACATATGAAACATATAAACGAATTATTATTATCATCATCATCTCCGGTTTGTGACGAACTGATTTATCTAAGTACAATTTGGACAGGGGGAGGGAATTAACTTTTTTATACCTTTTAGACTTCCTTGATACAATAAACAAACAACAGAAGAAACTATATGCTTAAAATGTATTGTCTTCCTTTCTACTCAGGCATTATTCGTCATAAATTGCTATACCTTAATCGATGAAATATCTAAATATGTCAAAATATCATTATCCAAAATTTATTTTATATATCACAATTAATACATAACAAAGGGCGAGCTGCCTTAACAGTACTCGTATTCGATTACCTGCTGGCTTGTTATATATATGTTTGTGACATGTACTTTATGTATTTTATGTATTGTGTTTGTTATGAATATGTATATAATCTCTGTGTACCTTAGTTAAGTTTATACAATGTATTTTAATAATTAATAAATCTTTTAAATTAGAAATTGGAATTGGATACGAAAAGTTAAGCAACGGTAGTCACAGTCAGTAATTTGATGGTAAATCAAGTGAAATGTTGTAGAACCAAAATTCTAGAAGAAACTTATAAAATTCGAAAAAACCAATATTATCAAAAAATCACCCAGATCACATAAAAAGCCCTCAGCCATAAGAAACATTTAAAAAATAACAACCCAGCTAGGGAGGAATAAAGCCACAAGCTTTTAGACAAAAAAATACCTGGTGTATTTGTGACATGGTGCCCCGAACGTGGGGCTTCATCGTTAAAGAAAGAAAATAATAAGACGGCATAAAGAAATTAGGCCACGTTGCTGGCTCTCAAAATACCTTGTATTTGTGACAGAAACTCGATGATCTCGTCCCGTCTTCTAGCGGTTTGTATATCAGCCTATACTCAGAAGCTATGCAATCTTAGGCGAGGGTTGTGTAGGTAATATACCATCTTTCGGAATGGCTGTAAATTAGTTGGTCCCTTGTCTACTAAATGTTAGGTAAGTAAAAAAACCCCTACTCTTTGATAAAGAAGAGGTCGGCAAACTCTCCAGGTTGGGGGTGGCTCGTCTCCTGGCGTCGGTGATTGGCCCTGGTAGCAGAAATAGGCCAACATTAAATAAATGGTTAAAAGAATATACATAACATACCAGTAGAGATTATTAAGAGAACTCTTTTAACTAACCTGTTTGGCATTAAAACTGCAATACCCAGTAATATATAAAAAATTATGTAAAAATCTAGTAAACAATAGGTCTCACACTAACAAAAATCAATAAATGACGAATCACTGATGAAATTACTTTTTTATTCTTTGTACTTTTTACTCCGCCTCATCTTGCCACTACCCTAGAGGCATCGCGCGGTAAGACTTGAGTGGCACTACGAACGTGTCAAGTAAAATAAAAAATGATATCTGATAGTGATCATTATTGAATGAAGATTCTGTTTGTGGACTCATGATGGGCGTAGAAGAGTTTGACGTCAACGTGGACTGTGGAGAAAAGTCAAATATTTAGTTTTGTGTTAAACGGCTGACAGCACTTACTCGAGGGTTTATGTGTAGGGTGCAATAGCATATGGAGGCAGCATCCCTTTAGTCTCTCTAAAAATGAATATGAATGCATAGGTGTATATTCACAGATTCTTGGAACCGGTTGTGTTAAAAAATTATTTAAGGTTGAAAAATCCTATTTTCCAAGTTGATTACCGGTCCCACTAATGAACCTTCAACGGTTAGGACAAGAGGCTCAGATAGCTTAGAACAAAATATCTCAAGAACATATCGACCATCTAATTCTACTCGTATGTATGCCTCGCAAAGCTGGAGAGTGTAGGATTGCGGGGATCGATTGCAGTGTGATGTGAAGGACAGTGACGCATGTTTTCGTTCAATCGTCCGTGTTCAAAACCGAGTAGGTTCAAATAAATGAGGTATAGTGGATGACTGAACCTGTTGGCATCATCATCTATTGAAAGTGATGTAAAACTATGGGTTCCGTGTATCTACAATGTGAGCAAATAAAAAAAATACAAGCGTGGAGCACCAACGCACTATTCATTTTGAGATAGATAGCGTTGTCTAGCATAATGAAATTTCAATCAATTGATACTTTCTGTAAGTCCAATTCTTTAGCAAAACATTAAAATATTTTAACCATTACTAGGTATTGCGTTTTCTGTCACAGAGTATGATATACTCAGTAAATAATAAATCTAAAGATACATATATTGAAGCCTATGTTATATCTAAAAAAACCGCTGCCAATTATTACTTGGGGATCATAACTTCCTCACCGTAGTAAAATTCGACGTGTGGTGGTGTTTATAATAAAAGTAATTTTTGAAGTTTTAAAAAAGTCACATTTTTTTATGTGTCACATTAGTGGAACGTTACTAATATTTTTTTTAGACATTGGGACCGATTTTGCTCATCAACGAACTCAATCTCTTCCTTAATCTCTAAAATGTGTGTACCAAATTTGAAAGCTTTATCTCAAAAACTGTAGCTGCTATAGCGAACCACACACACACACAGACAGAAAAATTTTTCTGTCTGAAATTTTGTGTATCGTCATAATTCCTCGAGATTCGTCCAGAAATGTAATAAAAGTTTTCAATTTTTTTTTCTCGAATACATAACTTCCTCACTGAGGGGTGAGGAAGTAATTATAAACTGATTTTCCATTACAAACACGATTGGATTTATACAACCAAGAAAACGTAATTTCTTGTCAATGTGAATCTTATTTTTGTTATATTTCCTATTATGTTCTCGAACTGGTTACTGACTTGAATATATATGAAGATATTAAAAGTCTGATTTATATGGTAATGTATTTATTGATGATTTTTATAATATTTCTGTAAATAGGTTATCCTAATTTCATTTCTGGCAAACAAAAAACAAAGAAAATATAAATATTAAACACATTTTAAGCATAATGTTTTATTATGGTAATTTTTCAAATAGAATAATGGACATGTCATCAGGGAAAATTATGTTGTGCTATGCGTGCTGAGGCATACTTAATGAGGATTAATTATTGACAAGTTGCGCCAGCATCTTAAGTTGTCGAAGACTTATCAGCAATAAATTATTAAAAAGACAGTTTAAATATGCACACATCACTAGCGCTGAATAGTAAATATGTATGCGTAACAAAAAATCTTTTAATATTGCACGAGACACGATTTTATCTAAAACATGAGGCACATCTCGTCCAAATTCAATATGGAAATTAATTCTAGTATACCATTTTAAAAATTTATTAATTACTAATTTTTATATACGTACAAATTATAATAGAAAAATTCTGTTTGTATTTTTATAATGTACGGAATGGTGTGGTTCGCTTATCTCCGCTTACCGTTCTCACCTCATTTTCAACAGTGTTTCAAGACTTATGAACAAGAATCGGCTCAATGGTTCAATGCTTATACGTTAGGCTTAAAACCAAGTTACCCGTGGTTCGAATCCTGGCCAGGGCATAGATGTATGGTGGTGTTTTTAAAATATCAAGACGATAGCACAGTAGGCTAAAGCGTTGTTGTGAAAGAACACGGATAGTCACTGTCTACCTTTCCTGAGATCGAGTCTCAACTGTGGCATCTGGCAAATGTCGGAGGGAATAGTTGTTGTGTGTATCTGTCCTGGTTGTGTGGTGGAATAACAATGAGCTAAACTCCATCAGGAAGTTAATATAAATAAGACGATACATTTTTTAAAGGTCTTAAGCAGTTAGTGAAAGTAGAAAACCGTATATTGTTTTATCATTTCACATAGAAAGTTTATGTGCAAATTTGAGTCTTACCGTAAGTAACAAGTGCTCGTTTGCAAGAAAAAAAATCGTATCCCGTAAATATTTCAAATGGCGAAATTATAATCCCTAAAAATCTCATAGATTATTTATTTGTGTCCCTGAAACTCTGACATATGCTAAAAACTATCGTGCATATTTCTAAATTTAAAATAATACAGATAGAACAAATCTAGCACACTCAGTAAATTCTGAATACTATAAACTATTTAACATGGAACTGACACAAACAGTATAATATATATATATATATATATATATATATATATATATATATATATATATATATATATATATATATATATTACTAGTGTATTAAATAATAAAATTTTTACCAATTGGATCATATTAACCCAGCAGATGAACTATTCTGAAATTCTGTAATGATTTTACCAGATTAAACACAGTCAAAACAACAGATGAAATTCCCATTCGTACCAAGTCGCAACACCAACGAGAAAACTGTAGACTACCGTTATCCCATATCCAACATCGACGACATTCTAAACAAATTAGGAAAGTGTAATTACTCTATGGCCTTGAACCTAATATAGCAATTGGAACGGTATTATCCCAGGGCGTCATAAGTAAAGTAAACCAATTATTGGTTGCTCGTCACGAACTTTGACCCGTGAAAACAAAATTATTTAGTGATAGAGAAAGAGCTATTGTACATATTCAATTTTACTATCTATTTTCGTCCTTATTTATACGGTAGAAATTTCACCATTGTTACCGACTATAAAACCCTACAATAGTTGTTTATCTTTAAGAGCTGAATTCGCGTTTAGTGTGATGGCATCTTAAACTATTTCTGAAATAGGTTGGAACCTACACACTGACGTGGTTTTCCACAAAACATCAAACCACCATATACTGCACTCGACGTGCGTTTGACCAATCAAATTGACATCATCTGAAGATGAAATAATTTATAAATATTTGAAAGGTACAGGCTAATAACGATGATTGTCACTAAAACTAGATACAGTTTTATCTTCAAAACGTTTTTGGTCATAAACTACAAACAACTTTTTCAAATGTTTTTATTTATAGACTTTATATTATACTACAAATAGTTTATAAAAATAATTGTCTTATTCCAACATATTTACGAAAAAAAAACTTCAAAATACTAATGTGGCAAAGAAAACTGGGAAAAAACGATGAATGTCCTTAATCACTGATCTATTATTCGCAAACGTCTATATATTCATTGTCGCTACTATTATTGTCTTAAATGCATGGAAGTTGCTCATAATATTTCTGTGCTTCTGGAACCACACAAAACATTTTCAGTTCCTGCAGGTTTTGAAATTTTAGAGCTGATAGCGGTAGTCGGCTATGATACAGTTTATCTGGAAAATCAAATTCACCAATAGAAAGATTTATTGCTTTTTTTGTTTCTTGCGCGGAAAGTTACCACGGCAAAATTCCATGCACCATCCCAGATAGCACAAAGTAGTCCTATGGATGTACAATGGACGTCCCTTTATGTACGAATGGACGTCCACTGTTCGTTCTTTTCCGTCCTTTGGACATTCAGCGGACGTCCATTCAGGGTCCATTTGTCACAACATTGGACGTCCCAAAAGCGTCTCTAATCGGACGTCCATAATGCATCCATGATCGAACATCCATAATGCATCCGCCATTGGAAGTCCATAAAGAGTCTGTAATCGGACGTCCATAACACTATTACAGTATTTAACGGTAGCGATCACGAACGAAAAAATTCATAAAAACAAGGCATCGTAGTTAGACAATTTCTCCTTTATCCTTGAACCGACTCAAAAACACGGAATGATTAAAAACTCCAAAAATAAGATTTTTGAATTTTCTAAATTTTTTTCAATAGTTTTTTCTGTAAAGCTATCGAAACATTTTTTGAATCGGGTCAATGATACGGGAGAAATCGTCGAACTAGGAAACCTTGTTTTTAATTATTTTTCGTCATCGGCACCGCCCACCTTAAGAGAAAGAAAGAAAATAACATCACATCGTAAAACTATATTTATTTAAAATGACGGCAGTTTTAACAAACAATCTTGGTGTTCATATATTACTTGGATAATATTGGATTATACAACAAACTGCTAAATCTCTTGAAGATTTTATTGAATTTGAAATGGCCGGCCTTTTAAATAAAATGTTTTCCATATCAACTCGCTTGCTTCTGAAATCATAAAAATAATAGTATATAAAAATGTCCATCTATAGAAAAATATTCTTACTTTTGAGCAATTCATTCAATATTAAAGAAAAAACTTCAACTTTTTCTGGCGTCCAAGGTAGCTATAATTTGCAGCAAATTTATTTGTTACTAGTTTTTGAGTGGCCCTGTATACTAATTCATACACATTTTTCCCTCCAGATGAGGCAACTTCTTTTATGTTTTATGTTTATGTAAAATTTGATCTATTTTGAGCTTTTCTATATGAATTACGTTAATTTGCATTTCGGCATATTGATTATATTTTAATTATTTTACAAGAATCTGTGCAGTTTACTAGAAGATGCTTATTTCAGTTGAAAGTGTAAAACCTACAAACAAAAACAATTATTAGCACTCCGCTTGATTAATTTTGAAACTCTAGTAGGCATGTTATTCATTAGGATTGCAGTAAATACGTACGTTTTTAAATTCAACATTGTTTCCACTATAGTGACAGCGCCGAGGACAGCCTAACAGAGATGGAAACGTCCGAAATCAAATGTTTTATAAAATTTATGCTGTTTATTATGGTCGATGTAAGGTCAAAAACGTGTCTTAATTCATCAAGAAAGACCATTTCACATTTTTTATTATCTCATAAAGTGGTTTTTGCAGATTTTGTTGTTTTGTGATGTTCCACACTTAGAAATTCATCACTGGTGGATTCATTTGTGACATAACCTAACATTGAAATGAAAATTATGACAAATATGTGTTGAAAATGATTGACAAATGTATATAAAAAGTTTGCAGGGCCTACCAAAATTTAAAAACAGGGTAAAAACAAATCAAACATACTAAATCTCGTATTGCATTTTTCAATTTATATAATTTTTATCTGCGTGAGGCTTCAATAGTTCGTTAACGATAAAAACAAACATGGAAACCATAAAATGTTCTGTATGTACAACGTCTGAGAGTAAATATTATCATGCATGTACTTACCATTCAATTTGTAAGCATCAAATAATAATATCACTGAGTATCACAAATAATAGGGTCGTGGCGGTTCTTTACTTATTTATATCAGACAAGTCTCTGTTTATATTATTTAAAAATGGATGAATAATAAACGTAGAACATCTACGTACAATAATATGTCTGTCTAGTGTCTAATGTTAAGATGCACTTGCTGACCGGTGCGCAATGCGCAATCGTGTTTCTGTAAGGCGTGAGGAGTCTATAAGTACGCTCGAGATTGCCAGATCGAGTTATTAGTAGTATCTGTCGCTGATAAATGTGATAATATATGCATAAGTCTGTTTTTATTTTTTCATCCAAGTAAAATTGTGTTATTATTCAGTGGTGTTCCAAATGATTCTCTTCAATAAAATATGAATGAGTATTCGGGAGTAACTTGTCCTATTAAGGATTATTATCTTTTTATCGGGAACATTGGCATTATTTAATACGGAAGAAATCAGGCAACTCGCTGCATGTGTTCATATCTCTCTCACGCTTACTTTATTTGTATTAGTTACATCTCTTTTTTGTCTGGGCTAAAGTACTAAACTTAACAGAAATGAGCACACTACAATGTGTTTGTTTCTTCATTCTGCCTGATATTTCGCTGAGTGCCTTATGAGCTATTTAAAAACAAGAAACAAATGTTTAGGAAAATATTAGTAATAACATTAAGGAAATTTAATAAGGTGCTTTTTCAGAAGAAATGTACCAAAATGTTAAGAAAATTTTAGAAAAAATGTCGAGGAAAATTTGGCAATCCTCATCGTAGTGAGAAAATTCGTAAAATTTGGGGAAATTTTAATAAAATCTTGCGAATATCTGGGGGATATTGAAAGGTTTAAAAAGCGAATGAAAATCTTAGGTAAATTTCTATCATGGACACTAAACGGACATCCATAGAATTTTCCTTATAGCCGTCTATAGGACGTCCATATGGGAATGTCCATAGTGTGTCCACTTTTGGTTCATGGATTAGTTAACTTGCAGTGGACTCCTAACGGATGTCCATAAGACGTACTTTGTAGCCGTACATAGAACATCCATGTGGGGACGTCCATGTGTGTTCACTTTTGGTTCATGGATTAGTTAACTCGCAGTGGACACTTAACGGATGTCCATAGGATGTACTTTGTAGCCGTACATAGTACGTCCATGTGGACACGTCCATAGTACGTCCAGTTCAGGTGCATGAACTTATGGACTTATCATGGACACTAAACTGGTGTCCATAGGATGTACTTTACAGCTGTACATAGGACGTCCACGTGGGAACGTCCATAGTATGTTCAATTTGAGTCCATGGACCACTGGACTTAAAATGTACACTAAACGGACGTCCATAGTACGATGGGTGCTATTTGGGATTGTAGGTGTTTCTATAAAACATAAGTTGAGATTGATTTTGGTCGACTCGAAATTCTCTTATGGGCCTCCTTTTAAAAGGACATTTCTTTTTAAATGTCCTTTTAAAAAACTCATCTCAGACTCTCTCATCGTTCATGCCCTGTTTTGCATGGACATTCATCATTATTACTCTGTATACCTAAACTAAATTCCATAATATTTCGTTACTCTCAGCGTTTTTGCTCTGACTATGCCCTACAGTTGATAGTACTGTCCTCTACCTAACAGATGGCGGTGATATGTCAGTTTTGAGAATTATGTGACATTCATCGTTATTAGCCTGTACCCTTCATTTGTTAATAATGTTTAAATAAAACGTCAAATAACCAATAACGTTTTATAATTATTTAATTTTCAAAGAAGGAATGAACATTTATTTTTTATTGATTATGTTATTTTAAGTATTTATATTGAAATTTTACAATTTTTAATGAGCTTCTAATTTACAAATCAAATATGATGTATAAAATTTACATTCTTTCCAACTTCTATCACTAATAATAATGGAATATACTTGAAATAAGATATGTATGCAATACATTTTCAAGAAAAAAAATACGAGATACCACAAAGTTTTTATAATTAAAAGAACATAAAATCAAAAATAAAAAAATGTTTTGATAAATTTTATTGTTGTAAAAGATTTAGTATTTTGCTTCCTAGGCCGTTATCAGTTTTCCTTGCATAAGGTTTATCCTTATTTGTTTCTAAATAAAAATTACCAGTGATTTTGGCTGTGATGTCTCCCAACGGTATCTCTTGCCCGTTTTCACATTTCTTATCTTTGTAAGTATCCCAATCAGAGCATGATTTGGCTAGAAACTCTTTGGGGTTCAGAATTGCTTCAGCAAAATATTCAGGAGCCCTTTGGTGGTCACATGTGACTGTAAAAAATATATTAAAAATGAGTATTAGTTTCCACCATACAACTTTATTATAATAGTATCAGAGCTGGAAGTATCTTGAGAAAAAAGATACTTAAAAGAGAATTAGGTACTTGCAGTAACTAAGATACTGTATCTTAGTTACTTTTTTCAGAGATGAAAAGTAACTGTAACTTAGTTACTTTATGAGCGAATCTAGTATCTTTTATCTTAAAAAAAGTATCTAGTTATTTTAAAAGTATCTAGATACTCTAAGACTAACTAAGGTACTTAAAAGTAACTAAGTCACTTTTTTATTTTTGAATTTACAATGAAAAATTAATCTTTGTGTATGATACATCTCACGTAAAATCGCACAAAAATATATCGATGCCGAATTTTTCTAAAATTGAAATATGTGGTTTTCTACGTGAAAATAACCTAACCGTATTCAAACGTTTGGCCCTTTAAGGCCAATTTCTGATTTGGAAGTGAGAGTTTATATGCGTCTTTAGGTTTTCACTTCCTTCGCTTGCATAAGTGAAGTATTTTTTAATGAAGAAAAACGAAATTTGGCATGTAATTGACACTATTATCAAGGAAGAAATTAGATATATTTTTGCTAAAAAATATACAGATGGACAAAATACTAAAAAAAAATTATGATTAATAATTTTGCTACAAGATTGTTTTTAAATAAAAAAATGCTTTGAGTTATCCAAAAGTATCTTAGGCAACATCAGTTTCTTGATTACTTATAAAATAACTAAATACACAAAAGTAACTAACATAATTTTATGTATCTTAGTTACTTATGAGTAACTAAGATATTTTAAAAAGTAATTAAGATACTTTCCAAAGTATTCTGTATCTTAAGATAAATTTTGTAAAACATATTTAAATACTCAAGTAACTTAGATATATAGTATCTAAATTACTGTTTGAAACTATCTATTCCAGCTCTGAATAGTAAATACTAGATATACCAAGTCATCAAAAGTGATTGTTATTATCAACACTACTTTCCTGCTCTATAAATATAACGTTGGGTCAATTAAACTTCTATTGGTTTCCGCCAATTATATTTACAGTGTTACTTAGGCGTCGAAATGTAATAGGTTTCAATTCTTGTAAAACCAGGTAGATGGGTAATAAATGGAGAGTATAAATAAAATATTTTGTTTTAATTGAAAAATGCATAAAAGAAAACATCTACCGTTTTATAAGCAAGAATAAATAAAATGTAATTCAATTTGTTATTAATATAAATAAAAATGTTCTCAAGGGAGGCTAAAAAATTAATTTTTAAAATAAGTAAAAGAATATTAGGATAAAATATAACCAACAACACTGACCATTTTGACAACTGCTATTTTAGTCGGTGGAAAATATTTTTTATAACAATTGCTTACGTTACCATCAGCCACTTTTGTTGATTATCCTACATATAACACACATATGTGGCTCAAATATTTAGCTGCAAGTTTTTACCCATAGAAAATAATTAAGAAACTCATCATCTCGAGTTTTTTTAAATTTTGCTCGATTTTATTTATTTTCCTGTGGCATTCTCTTCGTATCGTTATGAAAAAAACAAATAATACAATAATTTGAAATCTCTACAAAATAATGTTATAGGACCTAAATCAATTAAATGATTCTGAAGTTTTGAATTGGGATTATATTTTACAGTTTTACGTTCCAATTGTCTAACAGTTTATATTGAAAAATTACATTTCATTATCTTAAATAACAGAGAGCTAGGTCTTGTCTTAACATCAATAATAATAATACCCATTTGTATGTAACAATAAAACTGTACGCATAACTAAAAGAGTTTGAAAATCTAAAGTTTATTTCATACCATTGCTTTTGTTTAGTCTGTTTTTACAATTATTTTCTAAAATTGTACTGAATTTAGAATAATACACTTCAAGAAACTGACAGAGTTCCGTTACTTGTTCATATTTAGAACTTACCAGGATCTGTAACACTTCTTATATCTAGCAAATCAATTCTTTTGCAACCAGGTTGTGATCTGCCACCATTTGGAAAAAAATCGATTGTGCCACAAGAATCCTTGAAGCCAAAAGTTCCACCATCTGTGTGAATTACCTCAACAATATTTGCATCATTTTTATTTAATCTTTTATCATCGGGGCGTTGAGAAAATAATGGTCCTGCAGGATCTAAAGCTATAATCCTTGGTAATTTTTTTCCACTTAATTTATAAATATTTTTTCCTACAAAACCTGTTATTTGTCCACCCAAAGAATGACCAACTAAGAGAATATTATCCAAACTTACGCTGTAATTTCTATTTAGGTCCAGTATTAGATTTGCTATAATTTTCCCTAAAATATAATGTAATTTAAGTTTTAATTCATATTACAGATGAGATGGTCACATTTTAATAATTGATTAACTGTCACCATCTTACATATTTTTACATAGTTCGTCTCAAATGCCATCGATAGTTTGGCCAAATAGAAATGATATATCTAAAATCTGAAACTTTTGAATGGTAGGCAATAAACTATTTTAGATAGATAATCTTTTTGGTATTTTTACTTTAATCGCTTTTTCGGAATCGAAACTATCTAATAGAATTAATAGAAATCAGTCGATATACAATTCCTTTATTTTCAAAACAAACTCAGCAACACTTCAAAGCTCCAATCTTGTATCACTATATATCTAAAATCTCCAAAATAACTAAATGCAAATACGACATCAAGCTTGCTAAGAGTTTCGAGAGACTATAAACGTTATCATCAAAACGTTGGAAGTTAAGATGTTCGCGCTATTGGTGGGTTGTCCCGACTGCACGGGATATGTGGCTCAAGTTACATGGTGTTTACGTACAACAGACTAAACAAGTGGCGCACACGGCTCAATTTGAATTCGTCCGTTTCAGTATGAGTAACACTGACGATATGAAGTATATAGCAAAGTTCGAAGCACATATTATATTATATTTATGTGAAATAAATCGAATACTATTAGTCTTAATTGGAACTATAATATAATAGGAAATAAATCTGATTAAATTGGAATTGAAATTGGTTTTACAAATGCAGCAGTTGAACGTAAAACCAGATTAGTTGGTGGCATTAATGACTGTCAAAACAATGGATCAAGGAAAAATCGAACATGGCGGTGCTAGTAGTACCAGCAAGGAGAAGAAACCGAACCTCAAGTGCTACGGTGGCGGTGATATTTAAGAGTAGGAACGTCGTGTTCGAGCCAGAGACTGCAGAAAATATGCTAACGCTGTTCCCATACGATAGGAACAATTACTCAAATGAGAAAGAATGTGGCCTGTTCTTGATTTGCAAGACGACAAGAAGATTCACTGCCGCAACAACTGTGAGACCGGAAATTGATAAAATTCCTGAGTGTCTGATCGAAGCAGTACTAACTGAAATAGATTAGCACAAGGCGTGGTTGATTGTTTGGAGCTTCAGGCAACTAGAAGGGATCGTGTGCAACGAGACATTTAGTCTGTTGTCAGATTCGATACAATCTGAACCGTATTGAGTATCGCAGCAAACGAGAATCTCGAGTTGGCACAATATGACATTAAAGTAGCATTTCTCAATGGTGTGATTGAGAAAGAGATATACGAGTACATGCAACAACCTGAGGCACACGATGATGTTACTAGTCGCGTATGCAGACTTCGGAAAAGCTGCCATAGACTGATACAACCGCCGAGGTTCTGGAATAAGGGATTTTAAAATGCATTTTTAAGCTTCGAGTTGTGTGAAAGTACAACAGATCTATATTTGTTTCATCTTGTCACCAGTGAGGAAAAATTAATAATTATGTTGTATGTTAAAGGTAGACTTATTGGTGTAATGAAGAAAAAATGTACTTGGATCAACATCAACAAATCGAGGCAGTTAGCTTTTCTAAATTTAGTGTAGTCAGTCTAAATGAACTAAAAGTGTTAAGCAAAGATGCACGATGTTCTTATCGGTGTAAAATAAAATGAGTATTCGTCACTGAGTAAATTTTTTTTCTGATTAGTATACTAAAGTTTTTCTAGAAAAATATTTAGTTTCCCATTATAGGTGATCGATAAAGGTCTTAATAATTGAATTGAAGAATTCCACAGCACAGAGTTCACAGCGTATTTCTATAGATAATTTGCTAGTTTGATTTAGTGAAGAACATTGATATTTCTTAAGTAAGAGCATATATAGCGACAGCACCCAGTGGTGTGCAAAATACTTCGTGAAAATTAGATGAACAGTGATTATAGGAAATAAGTCATTTCATTCTTAAATGTTTAGTAACCTGCTATACCGGGTGACCACGAGATGACGCTCGCCCCTATATCTTCCTGGTTTTTCAAGATATGAATCTCAAATTTGGGTACGTCAAAAAACGGCTAAGTATGGATTAATTAGACCTATTTATCATTTTCTGTCGCTTCCGGTTTCACCGGAAATGATGCCAACTTTTGGATTTTTAAATGGAACACCCTATATATTTTTTACATTTTTGAATTCAGGAAGTCATTTTGCATACAACTATGGTATATTGAGAAAAAAGTATTAATGACTGACATTTTTATGAGCAAATTTAATTTCTCATCTAGGCGGCCATGGCCCCAAAAAAATGTTTTGTTTTGCTTCAATAAATAAACAAAAAATACAGTTATGAGATTATGTCATATGACATTTGTGTTATAGGCTCCTAAACATATCGGAAATCGTTTTTTCCAGAATAACTCATTTCTTTTAAATGGCACCATGGTGGCTCATTACGTTATTTCAATAAAGCATTTTATTACCGATAATTTGGTACCAAACACCACTATTTATTCATACTATAATACATAAAAATACATAATAATGGTATCCAACAAGGTATAAATGAAAATAAACGCATAATATTTAACACTGGATCTTTATCAAGTAGGAGCCTTTAGAATGTAACAAAAGAAACAAATGAATTAATCTGACAGCTCAAATGATATTTAGTCTATGAGAATCCGATATTATTGTGGTGTGTATTAAAAATTCATGGTTTATTCAAAAAGTGACAAAGTGGATATGCTGATGTTATACGAGGAATGTCGCAGAAATAGCCGGGCAGCCCGCGATTTATATGCAGAGCGGTATCCACTAAGAAATCATCCTGGCAGACATTATTTTCTTAGAGTTGAACGGGAGCTGAGACAGGAGAGAGTAGCTCAAGAACACGAAAGGACAATAATTATCAATGAAGACACCGAAATTAATGTATTAGCGTCAGTGGAAATCAATCCTAGTGTCTCAATACGAGAAATTGCAAGTGAGTTAGATACAGGAAGAGAAACTAAGAAAAATTCTTAAAAAACACAAATTTAAGAGTTACCAATACCAGCTTCACCAAGCATTATATGAAAACGATTTCATGCGGAGGTTTCAGTATTGCAGATGGCTTTTAGACAATGAAATTAGATCTCCAAACTTTCATTATAATATATTATTTTCTGACGAATCCTGTTTTACAAACAATGATATGTTCAATAAAAACAATTTGAGGTACTGGGCGCAACAAAATCCAAGAATTTTGAGGCAAGGCAATTTTCAAGAACGGTTTGGTTTTAACATTTGGGCAGGCATTATGGGTAACAGGATCATAGATCCCATATTTATTGATGGTCCACTGACAGGAGAAAGATATTTAAGTTTCCTGAGAAATGAAATTGAAGAGTTTTTGGAACATTTACCCTTAAATCAGTACCAGTTGGGGTATTTGTAGCAGGATGGCGCCCCGCCCCATAACGCCAGAGTAATTGCAGAATATTCAAATGGTCATTTCGGGAATCATTGGATAGAATCTAATGAACCAGTCAGGTGGCCAGCGCGATCACCTGATCTAACGCCGTTAGATTTTTTTTGGGGCCACATTGAAGAACGTGTATATTAAACAGTACCAACTACATTAGAAGATTTGAAAGATCGAGTTAGGAGGGCAATAAATTCTATAACAGAGCAACATCTCACCAATGTGGTGAGAGAAACTTTAGTAAGAGCAAGACATTGTGTAAATGTCGGTGGTCAACATTTTGAACAATTGTTATAATTTTTTTTAGATAATGTGATAAAAAAATTACTTAGTTTTAATTCGTTTGTTTCTTAATTCGTTCATTTGTTATCATTTATCACATGTATTATTTTTTATGAATAAATAATGGAGTGTTAGGTACCAAGTTATCGGTAATAAAATGCTTTATTGAAATAACGTAATGAGCCACCATGGTGCCATTTAAAAGAAATGAGTTATTCTGGAAAAACGATTTCCGAAATGTTTAGGAGCCTCTAACACAAATGTCATATGACATAATCTCATAATTGTATTTTTTGATTATTTATTGAAGCAAAACAAAACATTTTTTGGGGTCATGGCCGCGTAGATGAGAAATTAAATTTGCTCATAAAAATGTCAGTCATTAATACTTTTTCTCAATATACCATAGTTGTATACAAAATGACCTCCTGAATTCAAAAATGTAAAAATATATAGGGTGTTCCATTTAAAAATCCAAAGTTGGCATCATTTCCGGTGAAACCGGGAAGCTGACGAAAATGATAGATAGGTCTAATTAATCCATACTTAGCCGTTATTTGACGTACCCAAATTTGAGAGTCATATCTTGAAAGACCAAGAAGATATAGGGGCGAGCGTCATCTCGTGGTCACCCGGTATATTAATATTACAATTTGTGAGAATAGACAGGTCAATTAAAATAGAAAAACTACTTTTTAATTTAGTCGACGTTTAGCTATATTTATTAGCAACCTCAGAACTAATTTAAGTTTTTCTTGTTCATAATTAGTGATAAATTAAATAACAATCAAAAACACAGATTTAAATAAATACAACGTAAAAAACATAAACGGCCTATAACGTTTCAAAGATATTCGGCAAATTTGATGTGTATCTTTGAAACGTTATATGCCAAAATAGCGAGGGTGAATTACCAAATATATCAGCAAAACATTTGCCAAACGCTACCGGTATGTTGCCAATGTTATTAATACTTTTGAGTTCAAATTTTTAATATGTTTAATTTAAATGTTGATCTAAATTATGTTTCATTTGGATATACTATCATAAGAATGCTGTGACCCCTCCGCCCCGAAGGCTTGGCACGCCACTGACACCACCATATATAGCAACTGTCCTATTAAAATGTGATAATATGAGATTGTAGTTAAGGTTACACCAAGAAAATTATATCACATCCAAATTATTTTTATTTTATAATAGTTTTCACTCAAAAATGCATCAAATTCATTGAATTTATTTGAAATACACTGTATATTTAACTGCAATAATTTAATTCCTTGATTACCTATTCTTGTTTTTGAAATGGCAGAATTACGACTTATGGATTGTTGGAATTATCACGTACATTATTGTAAGTATTTCTAAGGTCTCTGTTGGAGGAATGTTTAATTAATAAATTTTACATCTAGTTAATGATTTTATCATTGCCTTGAACTACTACATTCGTTTTTGCTATTCACCTCATAGTTGTTAACGTATATTAACCAAGCGGGCATTTCAATGTTATACTAATAATATATTAACTTAATTAATTATTTGTCAAGTAGTGTTTTAATTATTAAATCGTAATGGAATATTTTTTAAAAATTACCTACAACTTATCTACAATTTGAAAACAAGTTATTAGCAGGCCCGCGCTAGCCCTTCTTAGCGCCCTTGTGCATTTTAATATATTTCGCCCCGAATTTTCATAACGCTGATACATGAATAAAGGTACAAGTAAAAAATAAGTAACTGAATGAAATCGTAACTTGGAAACGGTTTGTTTTTCGTAGTGCACATAAGAAGGCGGGTAGAGAAATGTATCGTACTAAAAGGTTGTCTGTTGGGGTTACACCCATTTAGTTAATGTTAATGTTCATATTTTATTTTGTTATTCTTATATTTAATAACTATATTTCGAAAAATAAACTATTTCAAGTTATTAATTATTTACTATTGCGGAAACTAAAACTTTCGATGACGATGAGTGGTGGATAGGACAATGTATATATATACATATACATATACATATATATATATATATATATATATATATATACATACATATATATATATATATATATATATATATATATATATATATATATATATATATATATATATATATATATATATATATATTCCGGGTGAGTCACGAATTGCGCTCGCCCCGATATTTCCTAAAATATTTGGAATAGAAAATTGAAATTTCGAGGGCTTATTATACGACTAAAATGCCATCTTTTCAATGAAAAATCAAGTTTGGTGCACATCCGGTTTGACCGGAAATGCCCACAACTTTCGATTTTTAAATGAAACACCCTATATATTTTTACATTTTTGGAATCTAGAGGAAATTTTGAATACAATACATCCATTTTGGTCACTTTTTGATAAACATTAAAAATTTTATTAAAAAATCTATTTCTGAATCCAGAGTGCTGTGGTGCCCAAAATATATTTTAGTTTGTGTGTTACGTTACTATAAAAATAAAAAGAGCAATATGATTGCATTACTAGCCAATAATAATATAGGAATGAATAGAACCTAGAAAGAGGCTTCAAAAAATGTACTGATATACGTAGCATTCCATTTAAAAAAAAGGCACTTGATCCTGTAATTTCGTCTTGGCTCGCCCTGTATGTTCGAAAATAATTTCCAGTTATAGACTTTTTATCTAGTTTACTTGCAATTTTTTTAAAAATTTTCTAGCTATTGTAGAACTCGAGATATCGAGGTCCGACGCACTATTGCCCCACCCTGTATATCTATATATATATATATATATATATATATATATATATATATATATATATATATATATATATATATATATATATATATATATATATATATATATATATATATATATATATATATATATATATATATATATATATATATATATATATATATATATATATATATATATATATATATATATATATATATATATATATATATATATATATATATATATATATATATATATATATATATATATTATATATATATATATATATATATATATATATATATATATATATATATATATATATATATATATATATATATATATATATATATATATATATATATATTATATATATATATATATATATATATATATATATATATATATATATATATATATATATATATATATATATATATATATATATATATATATATATATATATATATATATATATATATATATATATATATATATATATATATATATATATATATATATATATATATATATATATTATATATATATATATATATATATATATATATATATATATATATATATATATATATATATATATATATATATATATATATATATATATATATATATATATATATGTGTGTGTGTGTGTGTGTCTGTGTGTGTATGTATACAATAAATAATAAGGGACCTAATACACTTCCCTGTGGTATTCCATAGTTATTAGTTGTAGGTAAAGATATGACTTCACCAATTTTCGTTACTTGTTCCCTCAGTTAAATAGTCCTTCAACCAGACTAAAGCTTTACCTTGAATGCTATACATAGCAAGCTATTTTATTAGTATATCACGATTAATAGTTTCAAAGGCACGTTTCAAATCTAGAAAAACAGCTATAGTGTAATTTCCTTTATCTAATTTTTGTTTCCATTCAGTTATTGTTAATTGCAGGGCCGATTCACAGGAATGATTAGTACCGAATCCAGACTGATTAACAAAAAATAAGTTATTACTGTTAAAATAATCTATTAACTGATTATATACTACCATTTCTAAAAGTTTCTGAGAACTTGGCAGATTATTAATTGGTCGAAATTTCCATGACTTATTAGTGTTTCGCTATAGGAATAACTGTGCTAGTTTTTAAATTATCAGGAAATTTATCAGAATCAAGAGGGATATTTATAAAATGCAACCAAACATGTCCGATAACCTCAAATGAAGTTTTTATACTTTAGAGCGTTTATTGTTTAACTTATTTACTATCTTACGTAGTTCTTGCAAATTAATTAATTTGAAAACGTTTAAACAAGAATCGGTATAATTATTGTTACTAGCTTTGTATTCATGATCACCAATGCTGTCAACAATTTCCTTAATACTCTATATAAAATATTTTTTATTAAAATTTTCAGTAATATTCAATTCATTTTAACACAGTTATTGCACCAGCATTTTCAAATTGTATACCCATATGAAAAGTATTATTAAAGTTTTTTTGGGTTAATTAATTTTTTTAATATTTTCCACATTAAATATGGATCACCTTTATTTTTATCAATTTTATTGTAATAAAATTGCTGTTCTTTTAATTTAAGAAGGTTAACCAATGCATTTCTTATCTTTTTACACTTATGCCAATTTTCCTCTGTATCATTAATTCTAAAAACTGTATAAGCATTATTCCTTACTTTACTTTTATTTTTAATTTCATTGTCATGCCAAGGTAAGTCATTTGTAGAACAATTTATAGTTTGAATAGGTGCAACTTTGTTTAAGACAAGTTCACAATTATTTAATAAATTATAATAATAGTTATTTACGTAACCAGTTATGAAAAGACTAATTTTATTTGACGAATGTAATATTTGTCAAAACGAGCGAGCGAAGCGAGCGAGTTTGCAAATTACATGAGTCAGGTAAATTACTTTTCATAACGTGTTAAGTACAAAATTTTATCTAATCCCGCTTAAAATAGGAAAATGATAATAATCAGTTACGTAAAAATTCATTACATCATTCAGTTATGTAATGGGACTAAGTTATGAAAAATGTGACGTTTCGTAATGTCAAAAATGCATTTAAAACTTGACATTTCATAACGGGGTTAGATAAACTACATTTACATTAGTAGATTCAAGTGCAAAATTACAGTCAATTAAATTAATATTTGTATTAAATAAATTCTCTTTATTTAGGTTTCTAAATCGTTTTTAATATGTTTGCCAACATTACTATTTACTGTATTTGCCAAATTCACTGAGATTATTGAATGATCATTTATTTTGGGTTCATCATGAACATTAGTAACAATATTTTCAAAATTAGTTAAAACATAATCAATCAACGTCGAACTAACATTAATACATCTGGTAGGCCTTTTAGCATTTTGTGTTATGCCATACACATCAAGCAGTCTTTTTATTTTTAAGTAATAAAATTGATCACAGAAAAAGTTTATATTAAAATCTTCTAGTAAAATGCTGCGAATGTTACAACAAAATTAATCTTCACAGATTTATTCAAAATTGTCTAGAAAAATAGAATGGCTCGCATTAGGTGAATTATATATACATTCTATTAACCAGTTTATTCCATAGTAATTCACTTTTATTACTTTGCACCAATAGTTACTATCTATCACATATACTTTATACTCTAAATAGTTAATATTATTTCTAAAATATAATAAAACACCACATGTGTGTCTTGAATGGGAATCACATCAAACCATTGAATAATTAATTACTTCCAGTTCAAAATTTTCAATAATATCATTTGTGGTCCCTGAATTATAACATTTCATGTTGACTATGTGACAATATGCTTTGGACGTTTAAATTATGTATAATGTCACTGTTGTATAGTATATTAGGATCGTTTTTTAGTTTCAATTAACTGTTTTTTTGTACAATTGTGGGCCTGTTATTAATGTACCTTATAGTTTTTGTATCATCGCCCGCAGTCTTCAGATCTTCAAGTTGTTTTTTAATAGCATGGAAATAATTTTGTTGTTTTTTTGTCTGGTCTCCAAATATACGTACACTGGGCACTGACATTTTTCTTTTATTTCTAAGTATGTGTATAAAATTGCATCATCGGGATTATTGAAAACAACTTTTAGCAGTCTATTTCTGGAAGGTGTAAATTTTCCTAATCGAAGTCTATTATATGTGACTGTTAATATCTCAGATTAACGTTGTTAATGCGTTATACGAAAACCTAACTTCCTTGACGAAAATAAAGTAAGTCTCAGTAACAAGCGAAAATAATAACGATCAATCTGATTGAACACTTTTGACTAGCGTAGTTGTCACATACTTCATAATTTCCTGTTTCTACATGTCCGCTATTAAATATGGATTTGTTTATTTTTTAGTTTGATTGTTATCGTTTTCTTTATTTTATTGATTTTTTGTATATGAAAAACAAATCTTTTATAATTAACAATAATTAATCTTCAGGACAAAAGATATGGTTCAATGTGTAATAATAATAATAATGATACTTAAATATACAAACAAAATCCTTTTTCTAGAACGCCATCAGACATTTTTTTTTATTCTTAATAATGTTAATTAATTTATATGTAATTATTAATATCTACAAACAATCGACATTTTGCCAAATTATATAAAAACGAAATTAATTTAAATTTAAAGACTCGAAATCGTTAAATTATTTTGACTTTTAGCGGAAGAATTGAGGTTATGTTTTTACTTTTTCACCTGTCAACGAGTCAAGTTTGTTTATATCTGGATATCATTTCAACAAGCATGAATTTGTCTAACGCAGTTTTAATTTGATTCATGTGAATTATAACGATGACGTACAGGCATTCTTTGCTGATTTCGGTATTGGAAAATATACATTTCATCATTGTAAGGCATTCACAATTCAGTTCATAATTTATATTAATGACACCAGCTTACTTTACCATTTTCCTATAATTTTGAAAAAAAAAATGAAAATTTCATAAATTCGCCTAATCACGTTTACACATATCAATACAAAAAAATAAGGTTAATACTAAATGTAAAAACTTTAAAAAATATTACAATATTTAAAAAAATTTTAAAAAATATATGTCGACAATGAGAAATTGAGGTTTTTTTAAAAAAATTTTAATCAAAAAAAATTGTATTATACATAAAGGTTTTTTTTGTTAACAAATCAGAAGTTGAAGCAAAGAAATATTTTCCTACTACAGGAGTAATATACATATAAAACTATATGCTATGAGTTATTTAATATAACTTACCAACATCATAAGTGTTTATAGAAGATACATAATATAATTGATTAGCAGGTTCTCTCCAGTCCACTTGAACAACAGAATAGTCTCTATTACTTGATAGAAACGCATTTTTTAAATCTTCATACCAACCAACTTCTCTGTTACCGGTCCAACCATGGATCAAGAACACAATTTTTTTATTCGTTAATAAATTCAAGTTTTCAGAATTTACATTGATGAATTCATTTGGATGGTCTTTTGTATATAAATAATAAGTAACGTTTTCAGGGGTTACAGGTTTATCTTGAATTTCCCTTGTTTCAATTGCAACATGTTTGTAAATATTAAAAAAATCTGATTTCAGACGATCCTCGATAGCACAATGCACATCTACAACATATTTTTCAGTCATGTTAGAGTTTTCAGTACGTGTTAGAACTTGTATGCTTAACTACTAATTACAATAAATATATGTTTTACAGTATACATGTAACTAATCTAAACATTTGAAAATTGAAAGAAACAAAAAACATTCGATAATATTCCATTATTATAACTATTAGTCCAGTTAGAAACTTGAGGTCCGTCATCATCAAAGAGCGGACTTTTATTTTATTTTTGGATTTTAATCTTTAGACAATTTGAAACAAATTTAAAGAGCGAGTTTATTTTTTTGGGTGGCGTTCAGCCGCCATTAAAAATTGAGGGCTATATTGAAATTTCCTGTTATTAGGTGTATAATGTTTGATGTAACTTACCGTTTTTAAGATACATTGGAAATACTACTGCCATCTTTAAATTCGTAGTTTTATCTCCGAAACTAAAAGATATATTTCTAAACCAAAAAAATGCTCAATATTATGAATTCTACAATTTTAGCATTAAACAAAAAAAAAGTAAAAAAAAAATAAATAAATAAACAAAACTAATATTTGTATAAACAAGATGATGTGTGCGTGTATGTGTCCGTGTATAATATGTACAGCAAGAAAGATGATTAAAAAATAATTACTGATAATGTATTGAAAAAAAAAGAAAAACTTCCTTCTCGAAACTCAAGCTTTATAAATAAATTTATGGTAGTCAGGTTAGATCGAGTATAATACTCGTATTGTAATCAAAATTATGCAGCTCTGGCCTATTGGAGAAATCCAGTGCCATAAAACTCAAAAACAACAACTTTATTTTTACCTAATATAAGGAAGTATAGTAATCGTGATTTTTTTCAGTCTCGAGATTTTGATTGATATATACGTTTTGAACCCTTCTGAGCCCATTCTGACTATTTTCCCAATGATGTCTGTCGGTGCGTACGTGCGTGCGTGCTAGCGTGGGTGCGTGCGTGGATGCGTGCGGGGGTGCGTGCGTGCGTGCGTGGGTGTGCGTGCGCGTCTATGCGCACGCCCGCGTGTGCGCGTGTGCGCGTGCGCTCGTGCGCGTGCGTGCGTGCGTGCGTGCGTGTCTATCCGTGATAACTCAAAAAATACTAATGGGAGACTTTCCAAATTTGACAGTTAAGATTGTAACAGCATTTAAATGAAACATTAAATTTGGTGAATGTCGTACCACCAGAAGAGACATAATGAATGAAAAAAGAATAAAGGTACAATTTCGGGAAAAAAATTAAAAAATTTTTATTGCATTTCTAGACGAATCTCGACGAATTATAATGAAAAAACAACTTTATGAAAAAAATCTGTCCGCATGTCTGTAGTATCGCGATAGCAGCCACAGTTTTTGAGATAAAGTTCAAATTTGGTACACTTGTACTAAAGGCTAAAGACAATAAAAAATTCCATGGGACTCAATATTTTTTGTATCTGACTACAAAAAAATATTTTCTTGATGAAAGATTATATATAAATATCTACTATATCAAGCGAATAAAATATATTTTCCAAGTACTTAAATAAAGCTGATGTAAATTGAAATATGTTACACATTTGGCCTCATAAAATGGGATTAGGATAAATTTAACAGTTTGACGTCTAATTTAGTTACAAAAATGTCAATGTCAACAACAAAAAATTATTAAAATATATGACATGAATTATTATTGACAGTATCGAATGACGCTGGTAATCAATTATTAAAAATTTTAATGAAACATTCAAGGTACGCTATTAAAATTTAATTGAGGTAAGTGAAGAATTAAACACAATGATTTTTTTAGATCAGGATGATATATACTAGTATAAGGAAGTTATGTGCTGGCCACATCAGATATTTTAGAATGATGTAATTGAAACAAGTATGATGTACATGTACAAAAAGAAATCTGGAAATCCCTCAAACTTCTTTGAGTGCCTCAAGTTTTTTTCAATAATAAAGTAGCATCAGTAGCTATAGGAGTCTACACATTCACGGACCTGGAAACAGCTGAAGGCATTTCAGATGGGAAAAGTTAAGCCAAGTCTATGAAGTGTATTCTTAGGGGAAAACAATGAAACATTCATGTCAGCCATGCTTTAGCTAGCTGGGGGATAACAGAGAACAAGTTTTGGACGGTGAATTTTATGACGAGCTGAAAATCAGGATAATATATGGTGATTCGATTAGCATCAAAATGTGTTAAGCTCGTGCTAGAAAGTGATATCATCTAAACGAATGTGATTCCTCAGAATTGCCCAGATAAGGACTCAGTAAAGCAGTACTTCCTTCGAGCCTACTTGCAAGCTATCTAATACAAAAAGGCATTAACTGGTGAAAGATTACATTTTATGCATTTTTTCTAAATATTTCGAAAACGGTCATAGTTACAGCAAAAGTTAGAGAAGAATAAAATGGTAGAACTGATGATGTTCGGTACTATGGTTTATGAAATTTTCCTCTATCTTGTTTAATTTCCTAGATAAAGCTAATAAAAAATTTAAAGATGACCCTTGGTTATATAAAATACGTCGAAAACGTAATCTTCCTAATAAATAATAATTGGAATTAGAAGATCATTTAGGCGGCCAAATGCCACCAAAAACTTATTTTTAATGTATACATGTATAGTTTATTATAGAAATACTGCGCACATAAAACATTCAACGGCTGCCGACCCAGCCGACAGTTATTTGAAGGGAGAGTGGCGCATGTTTTATTTTTTTTACATCATGTTGGATTAAATATGATTTGAACGAAACAAATACTCAGCGGGCAAATACCCCGACCTGCATTGGATTATACCTTCAAATCATGACAGATCGGTAGCCAATATCATTTGTCAATTCCTAACCAGACATAGACCGGTTTTGAACTTATTAGTTCTTCTCAGTATGCCATAGGTTATGGAACAGACAATTGATAGTGGCCAACCTGCTAGTCATATACTGACTAAGGTAAATTGAGTAGCGGTGAAAGGTATGTGAAAACTTCTCATATGGTCCAAATGCTACTATCCGACAGACATCATAGACGTCTCTGTAGCGGATAGCAACTTGCGAAGCAAATACCGAGAGCGGCGACTTCTAGCCCAAGTGTATATCGTATATATATTAGAAAATAATATTTAAAAAATAACAAGATTTGTTATTAGAAATAGCAAATCATTTTTGTTTCTATTTATTTCATGACCTTCATTGCTAGGTGCAAATTAATTTTTAAAATTTAAACTGTAATAATTAATTATATGCAGTATTTGACAAACAACTTTTTCATTATTGACATACAACATACAAATCATATATTTCTTGAATCCGAAAAATTTGAACAATTCAAATATATAATTAGATATACTTAGACTGTTTCATTGAAGATGTACACATTTTTCGCATACCCTGTATTTTTAGCCTATATATAATTTTCAATGACATATTTGAAATATACTGAAACAATCATGCTGCCGTCCTTATACTAAAGGGCGTATCTGCAAAAACATAGTTTTGAGATAATTAAGGTTTTGTATTTTTCTATATGCCAACTGTTTGTGATACACCTAGTCGTATCTGCTAATATTAATGCATATAAGACTAATTGGCTTGGTGAATATTAGCCCAAAAATTACTGATATGACCTATATCTGTCTGTGATACACTGCATATTCGATTTTTTTGGCTAAGAAAATGTTAGACATGACCATTTGGCTTTGCAGTATTACTATGCGGTGGAGATATCCGATATTTCAAAAAGATTTTTAGATAATTTAGAATACAGATACGCGCTTTTACTTTAGTAATAAAGTCAAATACCTGCTTGCCTATGTAAAAATCCCATAAACCGAATTTCGATACAATGTCAGATACGCCCATTAGCCTTAGAACGGCAGTATGTATCAAACAACATTTTATTTTTTAAGTATACCGGGTGTAACAGGATCATGGTAAACCATCTTTTCTCCTTTAGTTTTGAAGATAATTGATTGAAATTTGGGATATCCTATATACATAATAAGCGGCACTTTTTGACATACAAGTGATTTTTTTTCACTTCCGGCAAAATTGGAAGTGACACTAACTTTCGATTTTTAAATGGAACACCTTGTATATTATTGAATTTTTGAATTCTGCATAATTTTCTGAATCCAACAATACCAAATAAGTGACATTTCAAACGTCAATATTTTTTATATTATAATTTTTAGTTTTCCATTTAAGTGTGCCATGACGGTTCCGATTTTTTCTAAATGACCCGTGTAATACTAAAAAAATCGAAATCCCATCAAAAATACTAAATTACGTTATTTATGAGCAAATAAAGTTCATCAAAATGGTTTTTGGGGGAAAACACAATTTTTTCAAATGGAACCATTTTGGTACCGTGGTTATTAGTACTATTAATAAGGAATTTATTCATGTCGTATTAAAATGTGCGATAAATACGAACATAATTACAGCTAAAAGGAAATAAGAAAATACAATTTTGTTCTAATTACCTTACATAAAGTGGCTTTGGAATACAAAAAATGAACATAAAACATTACAACAGTTATTCAAAATGCCGTCCATTAACGTCTATGCACTTCTGAACTCGCATAGCTGTTTCTCGAAGAACGTTCGCCAATTGCTGGGCCGTTATGCTATTAATTGCGCGTCTTACTCGTAGTTCCAGGTCTTCACGGGTTGTAACGGCGATTGCGTAGACAATATTTTTTAAATGACCCCAAACAAAGAAAGCAAGGGGTGTTAAATTAGATGACCTTGGAGGTCACCTCACAGGACCATTCGTCTAAATTACGTTTTCTCTGAATCTCCGTTGAAGGTAATCAATTACTATTATTGAATTATGGGGAGGAGCGCCATCTTGTTGAAAATACATTCCCTATCGTAAATGCAAAGGTAATTCAGCTAAACTGTCCTCAATTTCATTTTGCAGAAATCCCAAGTATCTGGCACCAGTGGGGTCCTTTAAATATTATTGGACCAATTATTGCCGATTATTCCAAGCCAAGCATTGAAACCGAACCGCACTTGAAAGTTACTCTCCCGTAATAAATTCTGATTTTCTTGTGACCAATATTTTGTATTTTGTTGGTTAAATCATCCCAAATTTGTAAACCTAGACTCGCCCGAAAATAAAATCATTCCCAAAAAATCATTGTTTGGCTGCACGTTATTCTGCAAAATACAATTGCAATATTCCATCCTACGTTCGTAATCATTTTCGTACAAGTGCTGATGCAATTGGTATTTAAAAGATTTATAGTGCTATTTGTGCAAAATTCGGCTTACTGTTTGGTGACTGATTTCCAATTCAAACCCAATTTGCCTTAAAGAAACAGTCTCATCAATTTCTACTCGAGCCAAAACATTAATTTCCATTCCTTCGTCGAGAATTAAATTTCTTCAAGATCATTGTTGGGCTCACTTCGGAATTGATTTTCAAGACGATTAAAATAATTTCTCGCTGCACATTGTCTATCAGGATATCGTTCGGCGTAAAGGTGTCTAGCCGCAACGACATTTTTTCTACATTCCCCATAAATAATTAACATGTCCACTTTTTCATCTCTTGTATAAATTTTCGGCATTTAACACAATTAACAAGAATTTTAAACAATTTTTAAAGACCCAATAAAAATACCGGTAAACCAACAAATGTTTGACAAGCTAAATATTTCATTGTTTTCAAAGTCAACATAGTTACTTCTTAATATTTAATTAGAACTAAATTATATTTTCTTATTTTCTTTTAGCTGTAATTTTATTTGTACTTATCGCACATTTTATTACGACATATGATTAAATTCCTTATTAATAGTACTAATAAATGATACCACGGTACCAATATGGTTCCATTTGAAAAAAATTGAGTTTTTCCCCAAAAAATCGTTTTGATGAACTTTGTTTGCTCATTAATCATGTAATTTAGTATTTTTGACGGGATTTCGATTTTTCTAGCATTACACGGGTTATTTAGAATAAATCGGAACCGTCATGGCACACTTAAATGGAAAACTAAAAATTATATTATAAAAAATACTGACGTTTGAAATGTCACTTATTTGGTATCGTTGGATTCAGAAAAATATGCAGAATTCATAAATGCAATAATATACAGGGTGTTCCATTTAAAAACCGAATGTTACTGTCACTTCCGGTGAAACTGGAAGTGAAAAAAAAATCACTTGAATGTTAAAAAGTGCTGCTTATTACGTATATAAGACATCCCAAATTTAAATCAATTATCTTCAAAACTAAAGGAGAAAAGGTTGGTGTACCATGATCCTGTTACACCCGTATATGTAATTAAATAATAAATGAGAGGGATGAAGTTACTAGAGTTATCAGAGAGTATCTTTAAAATTGTGGCTGAAGCATTTGCAATATGCAAAGCGCTGGGTTTTGCTCAAGATAAAGCACAATTTTCTAATATCGTTATTATAGCCGACAGCTTAAGGGTCCTGTAGTCGATTGGAACCTTTGATGTGAAGATAACACTGACGTAGTTTTCCACGAAACACCAAAACTTTATATACTGCACTCGACGCGCGTTTCGCCAACCAAGTTGGCATCATCTGGATATGATTAAAACTATGTCAGTGTTTTCGAGAGCTTAAGCATAATACAGAAACTTTTGCGGCTCTCCTGGTATCCTTATATTTAAAATTTTAGAAGAATATTATGATACTGTCTATAGTTATTTATTTGTGGTATCCTATAATGTTTCTTCTCACCTATTTAGAGTATTAAGCACTGTCCTACAAATCATTTAAAAAAATTGATAGATAAATAAACCTCTGAGCCAAAATGATGTCGGAAGCTGTTTTTTGAAAAAAATGCTTTTTCCTATCCTAAAAATGTCACCTAAAAAATTATAATGTGCAAAATGAAATTTATATGTCAAATATTGTTGATGAATAAGAGTTGACGTTTCGGAATATCCTCTGATTCTGTTCTCAAAACTAGAGCAAAATTTCTTTGATAAAAAATTGTCTTTTGTAGTAATGTTAAACATGACAGTTTTTTGTTTATATATTTCCATAGACACGTGAGATATTAGGTTCTGTTGATATTTTGTCTACTTATCTCATCTCTTTGACAACCAGTTCGTACAAAAATCTACAGAATAACTGGACACACATTTATCACCATTCAACAAAATAATGGCGGATTCTTTCAGTTTTCTTCTTGTATCATTACTTTCTTTTTTATAAAACTCTTGCCAAATCCCACGTAACAATGTTGTTGCTGTTCTATGCGTGATATTTCAAGTTGTCACTTCCTAGCATAATTCTTGTGTTCAGTGAGCCATACATCGAAAGGTCTAGATGACTCACGTACTCGTTCAAGTAATGTGGGTAAAATGTTTGCTAATTCGCTGGCCAAAAGAGTTACAACAGAAGATGAGATACGCTCGTTGCCCATCTGATATATTTTCTTTAGAAAATCGAAAATTAATGAAGAATGGCAAAATCCTTGGAAAAGACGATTGCCGTAAGGGGAGACTCATATTCGCTCAAACAACCTACTATAAGAAAAAAAGTCTTGATTTTATAAACGTAAACAAAACAAAAAAGTCCTCCGTAGTATATGCCGATTACGATCAAGGTACATTCTGCAGCCCTCTTACATAACTTTACTACTTACAGAAGAAAACTGTTTAAAGAGCTACCTGATTTTCTATTGCAATCCTTTCCGAGTTCTAAGTCCTAATTACTGTTTCTGAAAACTATGAAAATTGTGCCGTTGCCGAACCCCTCGACAATCCTTCTCCTTTTTCTCTATTACCGTCTTTGTGTTCATGTAATTCTGGTAAAAGTATATTAATGTATTTCATAACAAGATAAAATATTTATAACTTCTTGCAGAAATACTGTGTAATAAAAAAATCAAAGGCGGCCGATCCAGCTACCGACAGTTATTTGAAGAGAGAGAGGGGCAAGCTTAATTTTTTTACACTACGTTAAATAATAAATCGTCAACTTACTTCCAAAACCTCCTAAGTTTGATTTTACTGATTTTGGAGGTTCTGGTGCAGACAATTTTTAATTAATATGTCGCATCGACGACGTAGAAAACCGCGAAAGTTTAAAACATTCATAGAGATATCTATTGACAGCTTTCAAAAAAAAATTCAAAAATAATACCTCCTATGTCTCTCAGTTCCTCACTTTTAATATCAATACTTCCTATGTCTAATTTAAATATATTTGGAACAAAAGTTTTCCATAAACTGTCAAAAAAACATTCTAGAATTATTTTTAACCTAACGACGCAAAAAAAGTAAAATTTTGAAATTTCTAAAGCTGCAACAAGTTTTTTGTGTCCCTGTAAAATTTACAAATGTAGACTTAAGAGGTTTTGGAAGTAAGCCGACGAAATATTGTATTACTTAATACATAAAACATCATTATTGTTATGTAAAGTATGTTCTGACTAGATTAAAATAAGAAATTAACAAAAACATATTTGATTTAACTAAAACTCCTAAGCCTTCTAATCAAGGTGCGCGAATCGCCCCTATAAACAACACACTTAATTATATTCGTGGTATCTGTTCCTTCTCCCGCGTCATCCCTTGGATACAGGGTCGAATTTCGAATTTATCAGTTTCGCGAAGGACGACGAAAGTGTAATAAAATATTCTTGTAGGTCAGTAGGTGGTATTTTCGAGGGTATTTTATATTGCTTTTAAGAATTAGATTAGGAATATATAAGTATGTTGTATAAAGTTTATGTTTACATTGTATATTTTAGCATATTGTGACAACTTAAAGTGTTTAACAGGTATGTAGGTGAAATTTTCATGTGTGTTTATGTGTATTTTATAAAGTTTTGTTTTTATAAATATTTTGGCAGGCGGTGACTATTAGGGTGTTTCCTGTTTACAAGTGGCTGCGGTAAAATAATAAGATCTTCAACCCACCAGCAGCAAAGAATATCAGGACGATCATAATGTTTCACAAATTACAAAGAAAGTTTTAAAACAGCACGTCAGCATTCACAAAGTAATAATTTTAAATATTTAAAGAAATGTGAAAGAAAGTGAAAGAGAAACAGGAGCCGTGGAAAAAACAGTCTACTTAAGAGAACTTTCACATCGAACTATTTATAAATTAATTCAGGAAGGGCAATATGAACGAAAATGGCAACAATAATAATTTAATATGTTAAATTATTATTGGCGAAACTGAGCAAAGAGCTACTTACTAATTTCAATTTAAAGTTAGATTTTAAGTTAGGATTAAAACAGAGTACCTAAGATTTTTTAATTTAACAGAAGCTATCTATTTACCTAAGATACTACTTTTAAATCTGTTGTATTATTGTGTTCTGTGTAATACATAGAAATTTGAAGTACGGCTCTGTATGCCGATAATTAGGTCTTGTTGGCATGTGAGATCGCTGACTTTGAATTTTTCATGGCAGTTTTTTGTAGCCATTTTTATGTGCACAATATTCTGTAATAAACTATACATATAAATCCTAGGACTAGTTGAGGAAACCAGTTTGTGTTTTTGGCTGCCAAAAAAAAAATTCGACCATTAAATTATTTGCCATTTTTTTATTCGCCATATAGTTTTATCTCTTTTTATGACTGATGGAAAATATTAACGTCAATTAGTCACAAATAATAGATAAATAGTGTTTAAATAAATATAGTGAAAACAGAATAACAAAATATTTTTTAAGAGAAGTACAAGTACTCATGAAACATTTTAAGACTGTAAAATTCAGCGACCTCAGGTAGTAAATCGTTATTTTATTGAACACTTAATATCTTCTTGAAATCAAATAATGCTTAGCCTGAACATTGTAGGAATAAATAATAAGTCACATAATAAAAAAAGTATTTTCAATATTAAAACTCCCTTATGCTGCGGACTTTTAGGTAAATCTACATTGTATACATTACATAAATTAAGTAGTACATGCAACGGATTTCCGTAAAATTACAATTCTGTTGCTGAAATAAATTTCTAAATTAATGCAACAAAATTTCGTATATGTATATGTAGATAGAAACATACTATGTTGTTCATCCAAAAATAAAATAATATTTTTGCAAAAACTAAACTTAAAAGTTATTTGAAAAATTATATAATTTTGTAGAAACAAATTTAAGATTTAATTTTTTAAATTGTAGGGAAATATAAATTTTAACTAAACTTACCTATAAATAAGATGAGCGATAGAATTGTAAGAAACCACGTCATAATCAATAAATTATACCATTGAGAGTAACTACTATAAATAAAACATACGTTTTAATCGGTTTATTTATATCAATATCCAGTGAAGGTAAATTTTAAGAATATAAATATTTATTAAAATTGTTACAAACCTCAGAAAAATTCCATCCTACAAATTGTCTCGGAAGTTGTTTATCTAGTATTGTACAATATATGTATATTAGATGGGTGACCGTACAATGTATCTCGAAAAAAATCTACATACTATTGAGTGTGGAAAAAATTTCAATACAAAAAATTTAACAAAAAAATCCTAATCAAGAGTCAAAGGCGTACAGCTATAACAAATAAATTGATTAATGGATATCTGAGATATCGGATCTATTCAATTTTAATATATAGTGTTTCTGTAAAGTATGGAATAAATTCATTATTTCTTAAACCAAAAATATTTAGAAAAAATCCTCGGACACTTCGATTTTTAATTTCAATTGCGCACCTTATTTTTTTTTTATTTGTTTGGTTATGACGTCATCACTGTTTCCAATATCACGTCATCGATATTTTTTTTTAAATAGAATACCCTGTATATTTCTCCATTTTTAGATTCTACTTCAACAGCTGATTCCAAATATGTATCACACTTAGGGTTTAAATTTGATCAGTTGGAAGATACGGCTATTTAAAAAAACTAGTAAAAAAAGTAAAAAAACACGTTTTTTATTAATTTTTGAAGTAGGTTAGTTTTTGTTTGTTTTTTGTGTTATCATTATAGTCTTTGACAGTGAATCACTTAATAATACTTTACCTCAGTAGTGGTTTCTCAATAATTGTTATCGAATTATTTTAATTTATAACATGAGTATCTGTAAAGCAGAGAATTAAAATTCTTACGATGATGATTGGGTATTGTGATAGGATGCGAACTCAACAAGAAGTATATCTAGAACAACCCATAACTCAGTCGACAGTGTGTAAAATAGAAAAAAAAAAATTAGAAGTGCTGGTGGAAGATTTACCCAACACAGGTCGCCCAGGTGTTGACGAGGATACAAAATTAAATATTTTACTGGCTGTTGAAGAAAATACACATACCAGCGTTCGACAGGTTAGTCGTTTTTATGATGTTACGAAAACGTCAGTACATACAGAATTAAAATTAGAAAAATGGCATCCCTTTAAGATTCAATATATGCGAGAACTAAGTGATGATGATCCAGATCAAAGGATACAATTTTGTGAAACCATGATGAATATATGCAAAATGATCCCTCTTCTGATAAAAGATATTATTTTCTCCGATGAATGCACTTTCAAATTAAATGGTGAAGTGAATCATCAGAATTGTAGATACTGGGCGAGGGAACACCCTAGATGGATGCGGGTGCAGCACACACAATATCCACAAAAGGTAAATGTGTGGGCAGAAATTGTAAGAAATAGAATCATTGGTCCCTATTTTCTGGATGGAACTGTAAATGGACAGGCATATCTCCAATTTATAATGGGTTATCTCATTCCAACGTTATTAAATTTATTCCCTAGTAGAATTAATCCTGGAAATGTTGACGAAAGTCTGTGGTATCAATAGGATGATGCGCCTTCCCATATTTCTCAACAGGTGGATTGGTAGATGTGGACCCATCGAATGGCCACCAAGTTCACCGGACCTCAATCTATTAGATTATTTTCTGTGGGGCGATCTAAAAAACTTAGTTTATAAAACCAAACCGGAAATCATTGTTGAATTAAAAGAGAGAATTAGAAGATAGAAATAAACAACAACTTTATTCATCGTTTATTGTACTGTCAGCTACAAAAAGGAGTACAATTTGAACATTTACTATAAATTGTTTTTATTATTAACTAACCGTTGGTTCTAGTGACTATTATTTGTTCAAACAAAATATGAAAAATTAGTAAATTTTTATATTCAATATGGCCGTATCTTTCAACTTCAATTTTCATCAATTTTAGACCTTAAGTATGATAAATTTTTGGAATAAGCTGTTGATTCAAAATCAAAAAATGGAGAAATATAACGTATGTTCCATTTAAAAAATATATCAATGACGTCATAACGAAAACAGCGATAACGTCATAACCAAAAAAAATAAAGGATAAGGTGCGCAATTGAAACTAAAAATCGACGTGTCTGAGGATTTTTTCTAAATATTTTTGGTTTAAGAAATAATGAATTTATTCCATACTTTATGGATACACTGTATAAATTTACATGGGAACAAAGAAATTGTATTCATAGATTGGAAAAAGCCGTTAATTAACATGGATACTAGAATATTAAAAAAAAATTCATTCTCTATTTATTTTATATAAAAAATATATTTAAAAAAAAAATTGAAATGTCTCAAAAATTATTAAAATTTATTTTTATTTTTTTTTTAATTTTGAGCTATTCATGCAAATTTGCCCAATTTCAATTTAAATATTAATATTTGAAATAATACACGTGCTAACAAGCGTGCGCCTATGTCTAAAAATGAAAACAGAGCTGTGAGCATCCTCACCAGTCCCGAGGTCCGTAAAGGATCTTGCCTGTTCTCGCATCCTTACCTTACCATCCCCATTTTGGCACATGCATCGATAGATTGATGTTGTTTCAGTAGGCAACCAATTATACAATTTAATTTTATTTTCTCCAAAGGTATTTTATTATTATTAAGTTGTTGCACTGGGTTGCGTTCGAATACAACACATTTTAGTAAATTTTATTAAAGTAAACGTTTGAAAACATTTAAAATTGCTTTATAGTAATGCATAAATACGTTCGAAAACTAGTTAAAGTGTCGCCGAAAAGTAACAATAATCGCGGCACTTTGGATCGCAGTAAATATCGCCTGACATGCGCATTAATTAAGAAATAATACATTCAAAACAACTCTGGGTATTGTAACTTTAGGTGGCTGCGGTAATTTTTATATTATGTAGCATTTGTTTATCTACTTATACCATAGTGTATTATTATTATTATAGTTTATGATTTTAGTTTCGTAATTAAACATTTTTTTACTTCTTCATCCAAACAACTGTTCCACAGACTACATATCTCTGTGAACTGTTCATTCAGTATGGCAATACTCCTTTTTTTCTGTTCTGTGGCAATACTAACCAAGGCAACCTTTGTTGAGTTGTTCGTTTTCAAAACAACAGCAAAATAAACTGGTTAGTTGCCCATTAATTTATTTTTCTTTACACAAACAAGCAAATTCCAACTTTTAATTTAAAGTATCAAGTGTTAAACTCAAATTGGTTAAACTGTTTTACATTTATGGGTCATTCATTATTGTCATTATTTTTATACCCCACTATAAAAGTGTAAAAATTACATAAAAGGCTTGTTTATGAACAAGGATAAAAGCAACGTTCTCGAACGAGCCCCTGCTTGCTTACAACTGCTAATGTCAGTCAAGAAGCCATGGGAGGTTAGGAAGCATTATTAAAAAAAAAATAAATAAAAACAAAGTCGAATAATGAAATTCAAGTAAAGTATTAAAATTTAAAAAAGTAAATCTATTTTATATGAAAATGTCATCAACTGTGGAAGTGGAGCCTGGTGCAGCATCTGAAAGTATCCTAGTGACCACTGAGTCCTTTGAGAATTTTGAACAGATGAGTTCTAGCCTAGAAGAAATTAAAAATACCAATGCTATTTCTCAGAGTGAGGAATCTAATGATAATACTCACAATGAGCATTTTGAAGAAACTTCAAATTCTTTAGAAAGTTGTAATGAAGATGACAACGATTTAGAACATAATAAAGAATGGACTAGTAAGAGAAAACATGTATTTGTTTTAAGTTCAGCTGGAAAACCTATATATTCCAGGTACGATTGCAGACTGCATTTCAGTGCTAATTTTATTTTTGTAGATTCTGTAAAAGAACTACATTTCTCTTATGTTAGTGATATTCTATTGCAGAAGAAAGTAAGTGATTTTTTTATTATTAAATCGTAGTGGCTGAATCGGTTGATATGAACTGTATTTTTTTAAATCGTACTTTTTTGTGAATCATGATAATTATGAATATATTTTTTTATTTTAGTTTGAATATTTCTTATTCAAAATAGTCTTGAAATGTTGTTTCCACAAAATAAATCTAGTTACATTTTCTATTGCTGATATTATGATTGAAAATGTAATTTTTTTTTGTAGTAAAAATATGAATAGATTTTTTTTTACTCGGTGATAATTCATAAACCAGTGGTTCTATGAAATTGTAAAATTCTTGTCAGTTACTGAGAGATTAAAAATGATGTTGATATAAGTAAGTTTTGAAATAGAATAGTCAAATGGAAGGCGACTATGTGTTTTTTATTTATTTTCAATCCCGGGAATTTTGGAATATTTCACTATGAAGATGGCCCGCGAAAGATAATGTAATGTTTTTGATTATGTAAATTTAAATGACTCGTAAAGTTCAAATTCATCCAGGTTCTTTTGGAGGCATTTTTGATATGTTCCAGTGTAAAATTCATCAATGTATTTATCATCTTATTCGATTTCTTCAAATAAAAAACTATGTTAAAATATCGTGTTTTCATTTCGAAAGTCATATCGCTTTTGATAATAATTATCGTGATAATGCAAAAATAATGCATTGTAGCCAAAAAAGTTTTAAACCGAACTTGTAGAGAACAATCTTCTCTTCAAAATGGGTGCCTCACAAACTATTTTGTTGAAAATTTCTGACTCTAGAGCAAATATACCAAGCGTTGTACCTTATTCACTATAGCCTGAATCTTTAACAAGGCAAAGGTTGAAGTTAAAATCAGTAGATTTGTTTATATTAATTTTATTTTAAGTGAACAATTTATAAATAATGAGAAATTGAGAAAATAAGTACATGCACGAGAACATAAAATATATTATTGATACATTAGTGAGGCATTTTATATTAAATTATTTAACATCCTGATTTTCAATTATATTACGTGCAACCTCAAAAGCTTTATTTGTACAACTATCAGAACAGCGACGAACATCTCAGCAATACAAGTTCATTGAAAAGCATGAGCAAGTTTCAAACTAACGTGCTGATTTCTCCACAATAGCAAAACAGTGATACCGCAATGAATTTACTGAAGGACGATCTGCTTTCGACTTTTTCTTAGTATCATATAAAGCAACTAGGAAGGTCATTACTGCTTGTGTAACCATTTTAATAGGCAACCATATGCATCACACAGTCAAACAAAGATTTGGCTCCGACATCCCCTTTAATGCTTGAAATGTAGATTTCTTGTCAATGCCAAACAGACGACACATTATTACATCCAGTAAGGGCATGTACATACAGCTGGAAGAACAGCAGATAGCATGGGTCCTAATTTCTTTATGAAGGCTTCTATTGACGGGCAACGACGATGGTCAATGAGAGACGTTGTTCTGGCAGTAAAAAAACCTCAGCTTTTGATGCAAAGTTTTTGAAGTTTTCAATTAACGAAATCAATAATACATCTGTTTCAGGTGAATCAACAAATATAGGGTAATTATTTGAATTGGATTTTTTTTACATGGAAAATAAGACGGATGTCTGTATTGTGACATATTTACCACCACAATGCTTATTTGTGTGTATGTGACGTGTCACTTTGGCACCCTTCAGTACAGTACTTTGAACTTTTATTACGGTAACGGTCTCAAGCGCCAGATCCTGTTTTAAAGTGTTGGAATACCACTTTATTCTATCAGCTGTGTGATAGAAGCTAGTGTAACTTAGTGAAGAAATGGAATGCTAGGCGGTCTGTGTGTGTGGTTGTCGTTTGCGTAGCAATGGACAACAGAGTGCAAGCAAGATACAACTGCAGGAGGTCAGTCCAGGGACAGACGGTTTATTTGATTGTCTAATCGCGAGCGTGCTATATCATTAGAGTCGCTCCTAATGTCCCTTGTTAGAACTCCTTGACTATGTGTGACGGACGGAACGGTTCATGCATTACCTCCCGGAGCACCTAGTGAGATTCTTTCCATAGATAGAGGATTAAAAACCTCACTTCTGCCACGCGTGCACCTGATGAAATCCTTTCGACAGATCGAGGATTAAAGATTTCACGGGTATTTTATTGAAATTACAACTGAGATGGAACTCTTTCCATAGATCGAGGATTAAAATTCCTATCTTTATGTCTGTACTAACAACCATATATTCCCGATGCTTGTCTAACTACACAGCACAGATGTTCAGTTTTACTAACTCGCTTTCAACTGTAAACTGTCCCTTAAACTTCTAAATCAGAGATATGTGTGAGTGACTGAAAATACTAGAAGTTAACTTTCGTTAGTTAGTGATAGATTAGAGCAATAGGTTATCAAATCAGCTTCAAGTACTTTTTATACAAATTAGTTATAGTGAACATGAGTATTGGACGGAAAGGTTTATGCAATACTTCCCGAACACCTAGTGAGACTCTTTCCACACATCGAGGATTAAAAATCTCACTTGTGCTACTTCGCGTGCACCTAATGAAATCCTTTCCACAGATCGAGGATGAAAGATTTTACCGGAACTTTATTGCAACTACGACTGAGACGGGACTCTTTTCACAGTTCGAGGATTAAAAGTTCTATCTTTACGTCAATACCAAATAAAATGACAACCGAATAATTCCGATGCTCGTCGTTGAATGGATAACCCAACTTTATTAATGTATCGCGAAATTTCCCAAATATCTCTGACTTATTAGGCATTTCTGACAAAATACTACAAGGGTAAATTCGGGCACAAACGGTAAAACAACGGGAATATAAATAAAAACAGTAAAACGGTCAAATAATGCTTACCACTACCTGATTGCGGAGTGCACTAAAGGTCGGGAACTGAGTACTTATTGTTGGAGCAGTCAATGGAGAACAAGTGATTCTTGCAAGCCGTGTGAATCAATTTATACACAAACGTGGATCAAGAATAGCGGGGATCTATGCAACGCGCAAGCGAATCGACCGCTGTCCGTGGCAAACGTTATTTCAGCTTATCTCGGCGCATCATATTTAAATAAATTCCCTGCGTTAATTCATATAAACAGATGTTTATAAAATATTTCAAGGCTGGGAATCGCTTTCTCATAATTTTTTAACTATATTTCCGAAAAGAAATAATTTAAAACGGCCAAGTAATACTATTTAAAATTAAATAAAATTAATAATTTATTCGGTAAATTATTAAACAAATAGAAACATATTTATTTACTATGAATAAATGATTTCAACTGGCTTTGAAATAAAACTAAATTAAATTAAACGACTTTCCTCTTGATTGAGTACAAACACAATAAACGATTTATCATTAGAATAATAAACAAACTAAGATTACCCTGAGAAGAAACCGGTTTGAAACAATTATATTAGAGAAATAATTGTTATTCCAAATACTGGACAAAATAAATTGAACTTTGGATCAAAACGGTTTTAAAAGAAATATTACACAAGTTATCGTATACAGGGTGTACCAAAGTGCACGAAAAACCCATTTAGGTCTGATTACAATAGAAAACTAGTAACAGAAAAATCACTTCGTTACACCATCTGCACTCAAATTCGGAATGTATATAATGAAACACAGCAGTGAAGTTTACCTCTAATATGTCTGGAAAAATCTGGATGGATTTGAACTTTACAGGTCATTTAAATTTACATAATCGAAAATATTACAATATTTTTGGCGAGCCATCTTCATGCCGAATGCAATTAGTCGATCTAGTCCGAAAAATAAAGATGACTTGCTTACCTAAAGGAATCAGGAGGCACTGAAATAAGCAGTATGTGTTTGAGGGAAGATGAAATGAAGCCATTAACATTTTTTCATCCTCTATTCCTTCGTTTTGCTCATATTCTAGAGCTCACTTGATGTGGGGCTGCTTATTTCTATTGGAATAAAACTTTTATAAAAAGAAAACTGTTTTTTTTTTCACCCACCAAATTAGGTATAATGGAGTTTTGAGGGGCGCTGCATAATGCTACGGAATTAAATTTGTGATAAAAAAAATCCCTAGTATGGTTTCTCAAAAATCATAGTTAGCAATGAATCAATCATATGATCGAAATGGTACTATCTATGAGATACCCTCCCTTGGGCCTATCTATAAAAAATGCAGACCTTTAATTTTCTTGGCCCTTCATAGATTTTTGGGGTGTTAACAACCAAATCTGGATACACTATATCACTGATATCAACTAATGTAAATTAAGCTTATTAAACTGGGGGCGCCAACATACAATGTACAGGGTTATCTAACGAAAGGGCCTATCCCCTGTATTTTGTTTATTTTTCAAGAAAAAATATTTTCAAATAAAAGTTGTAGTGAATCAAATGAACTCTTTTTAGAATCCCTGCAAAGAATATACAGGTGGTCCCATTTTTTTAAACGGAACACCCTATTTTTTTTACATTGAAATGTGTGTTCATTTGTGATTTCAGATATATATGAATATGTTGTATCTTATCTTTTACTGTTTTTTATTTATTGCAAATTTTATACTATTAGAATCTGCCAGGTTATTAGGTTAGCCATGAATGAAAAACACTTAATTTAACACTCATGCCTTACAGAATAATTTAATAAATTCAAAAAGCAAACTACTTAAAAATTATTATTATAACTACTATTATACATACTATACCAAATAAAATGTTACCCGTTGAAGAGTTCTTGTTATTTTTTATAAATAATGAACATATCATATCGGTCTGATAAAGTAAATGTTTTCACAAATAATATGATGCACAAAACCACACAGTTTGCTTTTTGAATTTATTAAATAATTTTGTATGGCATACGTATCAAATTACTTGTTTTTCATTCATGACGAACCTGATAAGCAGATGCTGGTAGTATAAAATTTGCAATAAATAAAAAACAGTAAATGATAAGATACAACATATCTATACATTTGAAATCACAAAAAAAACACATTTCAAAAATTTCATTCAAAAAAATGTAACTTTGGTTTGTCCCACTTTTACTGGACCACCTGTATATTTTTTGCAGGGATTCTAAAAGAGTTCATTAAATTTACAACAACTTTTAACTCGAAAAATAAACAAAATATTGGGGTGGGCCTTTTTGTTGGATAACCCTTACAGCGCATTGGCACTGTTTATAAATGATTACCATAAGACCCAATAACCTTATTACAAATTATCAAAATAGAAGAGACCAACAATCAAAATCATATTTTTGTTTATTGATTTGGTATAGAATAACCTTATTCTATTCTAAAATAGTTGTTTTATTACACTTTCTATGAGACTTCTTTTTTCAGGTATGGCAATGAAGATAGGTTAGCCTGGCTATTTGGTGTAATGCAAACTTTAGTTAGTTTCGTTCAATACGATGATGATTGTATAAAAAGTATTCATGCTGGTGATACACACTTTGTATTTTTAGTTAAAAAGCCATTAATATTGGTTGCTGTGTCAAAAACACAAGAAAGTGTTTTTCAACTTAGTTCTCAATTAAAGTAAGTTTAATTATACCATTTTGTTTTTAATATAACTATTTGCTTCTGATTGTAAGACAAGATTTACAGAGTATTTGTGGTTTTAACAAGGTGCACACTACTTTTTTCTGTAGTATTTCCTGGGTAATACAACCTATTACCCGGTATAATCCAAGGTAGTACTTACATTACCTCTAATTCTCTACTCAGTATTTTCTTACCCAAAGATTAATTTCCTCATCGAACAAAGATTCAATTTCTTTGGTATTTCATGTTTTATTGATTTCTCCCATAGTGTCAAGTGTTGCATAAGTAATACACACGCACACGCGCGCGCGGGCACACGCACATACTCGTGTATTAGTCGCCAGGATCTATGTCAACTTAATGCATATTACAAGTGTGGCACAAATGAAATATCTGCTTTAACAAACTTTTAAAATTATCACAAATCATTTATAAATTTAATACCTGTTACAGAAGAAGATGAATATCTAAATTAATTTTTTAAAGGGTAACATTGAAAGTATAGTTATTTACGTAACAAAACCAGAAAAGATTCTTTACTGGTGAGCAGGCAGTTTCCAGAGCAAGCGCCAACGCGTCCTTGAAGCTGGCAAACCCAGTAAAGACACTTTCTGGGTATGTTGCTTACAATACTTTTTCTGCACCTGTTTTTGCTACTCTTAAACACTTAAATATTTTCTCAACAAAATTCATAAAATTAAACTGACAGATGTTAGACACTGTTGTGTAGAGTTCAGATTAATTTTACTATTAATCTGAGGTCTGAAGTTATTAATTAGGTACCTACCCGTGTTGTCAACTTTACTGGGCTAGACCAGTAAAGATGCATTTTCCATTAAAAAAATTGACCAAAAATGGTTAACCTTCTAGACTTGCAGGACAAATATTTTTTGACTGAAATATTTAAATAATTATAATGTCAGCAGTTTTAATCTTATCATCATTTGTTTACTACTGATTTACTAACCATTCCATATACTACATAATTATTGAAGCAAAAATTTGTATCAACACGTGTCCAGATAATTAATTTTATTTATTTAAATTTTTCAGTTATGTCTTTAACCAAATAACAAGTATGTTAACCTTAACTCGGCTGAACAAAATATATGAGCAAAGGCAAAATTATGACTTGAGAAGACTTTTGTCTGGTGTAGAGAGGCTTATAGACCATCTAATAGATTTTTCAGAAACAGAACCATCTTTTACTCTAGGAGCAGTACAATGTCTTCCTCTTGCATGTTCTGTGAGGGACAGTATCAGTTCAGCTATTGTGGGTGCTTGCAATAAAATTAAGGTATTTTTTTTTATCCTATGTAATGTACAGTGTGTAGGTAATAAAAGTGTGGAATCATTTCATGTTGTCCGTTGATACAAGGTTATCGAGAAAACTTTCGGATATGCTTTTTTTAATTTCAATTGCGTATCTTTGGGTATAAAATTTTTTAAAATGACATCACAATTTGCGTGGTTGAAAGATTACTTAAATAAACTAGATATTTCTATTTCTGTTTTCTTAATTAAAAATAAAGTATTGAATTGACTATGTATTTGTATGAAATTCTTTGACAATGGATCATTGACCATTCGCCTAATTTATTCATTCACCCAAAAAAAGAAAGCTGGAGTACTTAAGACTCCTTTAATGGGTGAAACTATTCCATTTGCGGAGGAAGTGAAATATCTAGGTATCGCTCTAGATAAATCACTTAATAGGAACTCTCATCTGGAAAAGGTAATCCACAAAGCAAAACTGTCCTTATGGATATGTCGTCGTATTTGTGGTAGATCCTGGGTCCCTAACCAGTTTACTGGATCTATGTCACATCACCAGACCAATGATAACATACGGCTCCATCATTTAGTGGCCGACAGGATCACAATGGATGGCTAAAGCCAAACTCTCTGGTTTACAGGCCTGATTCTCTCTGCTGTCTTCCTAAGGGAAGACAGCAGAGAGAATCATATTAAATACCTTAAATAAAATCATAAAAAAGGGCTAATTCCAAACATACAATTTGGTTTTCGGAGAGGACATAATACCACGCTGTCATTGTGCAGTGGTGCACGACATCATCAACGGCTTTAACCGCAAACACAATACGAGAATGCTACTGTTCGACATTGAGAAGGCATTTGACACTATTTGGCAAGGGGGTCCCCTCCATAAGCTCCAACAGCTTCATAAATTACCTGTATACTATATTACAATAATCGAATCGTACTTAGCAGACAGAACATTTATGGTTAAAATAAATAACACTTGCTCTAACACACATAGCATAATGGCGGGCGTACCGCAGGGCACAGTGCTCTCACCCACATTGTTTAACCTGTAACTTGCTGACCTACCTACTCATCCCCTTACATAGACCATCATGTACGCCGACAACATGACTATATACTCACTTCTCACAATCTTTTTACGCACAGACTGCACCGACTAAACTATGCTACCACCTAGATATACTAAATACTACGAACAGTGGAGATAACTATAAACGAGACAAAGACAGAGACCATTAACTTTACGAAAAAATTCACAAACATCAAAACTTTCACCCCTCTCAAATGATAAAATTATCGAAAAAATGAAGACTGTAAAATACCTAGAACTCACAATGGACCCATGACTATCCTTCATACCCAATATTATAAAAACAATTAACAAGACACATGCAGCTACATATACTTTATCCTCTCCTTAACAGACGCTCTCGACTAAACACTGACAACAAATTACTCTTATACAAAAGACAATACTGAGACCCACAGTGACGGACGGTTGCACCGTAGATGTAAAATGTGTTCAAGAGTAAACTACCAATATTTTACTTTTTAGAGAAAAATATCATGAACAATTGTTCGTAATCATAAAACCGATTTAAATTATGAATCGGATGTCATGAAAGATCAATAATTTTCATTTCAAAGAAAAAATGCATTCTTTATAAAAAAATTTATGTTTTATGATTACCAATATCAATTGTTTACGACATTTTTCTCTAAAAAGAAAAATATTGGTATTTTACTCTTCAACAGATTTTACATTTTTTAAGTTTTTGATCATTCTGTATGATTTTTTTGAACATCTGATCACGGCTTTTGAATTTTCAAAATAGGCAAAACTTCATAAAGATTGACTTTTCAAAAATTTTAAAATTAAAAAATTTACAAGTATTGTGAACTCCATCTGGGGACAAACTGTATATTTTGGTATCATTTTATGAAATTAAATAATTATAGTTCCTATTAATAAAAAAATATGCATTACTATTGTCTGTAATTTTATATATTAGATCTATAATGGTATTTAGGATGAATCATTTATTTTCTTTTTTAAATATTACTAACAGAAAAGTTTTACCAAAGATTAGATTTAAGTTGAACACTTGGTTAAAGCACTCTTAAAACGTTTTTAAATTTCTCGATAACAAGAACACCAGGATCATAAAACTGTTAATGTCTGTAATGTCATATTTACATTGTTCACTAATTTAAAAAATTTAGATAAAGATAACTAGTAAAGAATGGCTCTTTTTTTGACATTGTATACGCTTGCGAAAATATATTAGATCTCCGTTCACATATACAATATACGTATCTTAGCAGTATCTGTGTTTGACTGATCACTGGAGTGGAAATCTTTTGATATGCAAAGTTGTCGGCGCATGTCCCACTAGTGTGTACAATAGGCTGCATTTACAACAGGCCCTTTTTAGTACCTAATAAGGTATATAATGAGGAATGCACTTTTACCAAAATGTTTTTGGAAAGTACATGATTTAAAAGAACTTAAAAAAATATTGATACACTATTTACCAGTTTTGTACTAACAGTAAAATTAAGGGAGAATTAAGGGATTTAAAATACATGTGACGTCACATGTACTTTTTAGACATATGGCAACAGTGCATATAATTTTGTAATGAAACTGAGTGAAATAGACATTGTAGAATGCAATAGAATGTCGAACCTCAATATCATAGAAGAATGTTATAATGGAACCAGGACATAAAAAAGCTAATTTAAATAACCTACCATCTGTCGATTATGATATGATTTTAAATTTTTATTCGACAAATAAAAATTAAGAGGCATTAAAAATGTCACCATTGTAATCCTTGTGAAAAGACCATTCATGTCACAAACAAGTTCTCTGATTAGTAATTTTAAATTCTGCATTATTTTAAATATTAACCAATAATAATTTATCTATGATTTTCATTTGTCAATAATTTTGAAATTAGGATTGAAGGATTTTTTCAGAACATGGTACAAAAACATTTTTTTATTTTGATTTTAGTTTAAACAAGAAATAATAAAAATGACTGTCACAGTAAACACTGACAGAATGATTGGTTCTTTTTTTGTTCACTTCCTCATTATTTAAGAATAGACTGCACTGTTGCCAGATGCAGTAAAGATACATGTGACGTCACATTAATTAAAAAAAAATAATTACTCCTTTAATAAAGTGTTTATAGCAAAATCCTGATACACATGTCCAATTTTTTTTTTTTTTTTAGGTCTGTTGTATAACGTAAAAAGCCAAATTGAGAGGCGTTCCCCATTATAACTTACCTTATTACTAGTAAATATATATTTCATAGATAAAATTTATCTAAAATTTTAAATATGTAGAATTGTTTAATTTTAAGTAGGTGTTTTATTTGGCTACTTAGTATAATATATATTAATATTAGTATATTAATGTATTTAATTTATTTTTACAGAATTTGGTGTTTGCCATATTGCTAGCCAATAATAAACTAATAACACTGGTTCGTATGAAAAAATACTGCTTACATCCAGCTGACTTACATCTAATTTTTAACTTAGTTCAGTCATCAGAGAGTTTTAAAAATTCTGAAAGTTGGACACCACTCTGTTTACCACGATTCGATCCAAGTGGATTTCTTTATGGTCATGTTTCCTATCTTTCTGAAGACTGCCAAGCATGTTTACTTCTTTTAACCGTTGAAAGAGATGTCTTCTTTACATTAAGCGAAGCTAAACAACGTATTGTGGAGAAATTACGAAGAGGAAACTGCTTAGAAGCAATAAATGAATCTTTAAATACAAAAGACGAAACCTGCAATGGTGCTGGTTTTCCAGAGCTTAGACATTATCTCTATAAATGTAAATCCACAGCACAATTTTACCAGCCTAAGATAAGTCCTCCTTATACTCTGACTAGACAGCATTTAATAGACATCTATAAAAGAGCACACCAAAGGCTGCATTGTAATACAAGACCTTTAAAATTAGTATTTGAAAGGAGTCCCAAAGAAGCAATTTTAGCATGGGATACAAAGGGTTTTGAATTATATGTAGTTTTTGAGCCATTAATAGATACTACCAGTGCCATTAGTTTAATAGGAAGTTTGTTGAACTGGATAAAAAAAGGAGGAAAAGCTGTTCCATTTAAATGCACCCACTTTTTAATTTTTTGTATATACTATAAATATGTACATTTGTAATGAGAAATACGTTTGATTCTAAAAGCCCAGCGAGCTATGCAATTAAATTGTAACTTGTGTTATATTATTTGATCTATAACAGTTTAGTTTGGTTATCTTTTTGTATTAAAAATAGTTTTGCTAGTAAAAGATATATTATTTGTTTTGATATGTTAAGTGCCAAGTACCTACATAGAAAATGGTGTACGTCAATTACTTGCAAAAGAGCTACTGAACACGTATGATGCAACTAATTAATACTTTACTTTTGTATGCGTACCGTTTACCAACGCATTATATTCACATAAAATCATCAGAACAGTGCGCTTGCTATAAGAGAATATAAGAAATGTAAAGAATGTACATACAAACCCATTAAATAAAGTTGAATATATACTAGAATAATGATTGTATTGCAATATTTAAAACCATATACTTCATACTAGCATGAGATGATGTTTCCTTTCTGCACACATTTTTAAAAGGAATGTACTATATTTCATCCCAATATGAAATAAATAGATAACTAAAGTCCTTGAGTAGAGAAATGTGAGGCACAACATATGCATATGAATTGTTCCATATTGCCCTCATTCATCTTAATTCCCTGCACCCTATTAACGACATATTGTTGACTGTTTAGTGCTGTCACCGTTGTCCTTTAGCAAAGTTATAAAACTCGTTTTAGTAATTTTGATGTTATATGTGCTTTGATCAGTGACCTTTGACCTTTTTGCTTCCGAAACTAAATAACATTTTAAACATTCTGTTTCCATAAATATTTAAATATATTTCCTATTTTTAATTGAAACGTCATGATTTTGTTTTAATTACAAATAATTTCTTATTTATATGGAAAATAAAAAATTATAAACAGGTAAATAAAAATAAACTCGAATCGATAAAAAAAAAACAATGCAATAGCGTATATTTGGGAGAGGATATGAAAAATTGCATTTTAAATTTTATTAAATAATATATGCTCTATTAAACTAAATTAAAAAAAGGTATTTTAAAAAACTTTATCAGATTAAACAGAAAAAGAACATTCATGCTAAATTAATTACATTATTACTGTATTATAGTATCCAAAAAAATTAATTTTTTTATGACCATGTAGAAAGTATGAATTTCTAACATGCAAAACAGTATAGAAAATGACCTTTTACAGTACCCCCCTGTGAAGAAAATTATTTATTAGTGTGAGACTCCTCACACTAGTACCTACACACCTATTGATCACTCATCAATAGCGACTCTTAAAAGTCAGTGGACGAGTTGAGTACAGGAAACGATTCAAAACTAAGAAACAATGGTACAAGGGAGTAGTACATGAGATGTGAAGTACATGACTACTATTAATTGACGAACTGACTGAGAAATCCAAACGTAAAGTCAGTAAGAGCCAGGAGATAGTTACAAACACAGTCAGAGCTAAGAGTAAAAAAAAAATCAGAGTAAGTGAGAAATACTCGTTGGCTATGGTACGTGTTGTTGGTAGATTTTACATTTAAATTGTATTTAATAGATCGGAGACAAAGTAGTGAAATCTAAATTTCCATTAATATAACCGTATACTTGGCACCTAACATTTTAGGTATAGTCCATCACATCACTATTTCATTTGTGTATACAAGTGTATGTGCCTCTGTTTTAAGTTAACGTCAGCGTTATATGGTGTTTGGATGACTTATGTAAAGAAATGAAATAGTGATGAGATCATTCTTTAAACAAGAAATTCATGTGGTTCAATTCACAGATAGCATTACTACACCTTGTTCACTTACAATAACTACATGTTTATATATACTTTATATATATATATACATACAACATAGCTAAGAGATTGACAGTATGATAGTATTATTGTAAGCACACAAAATTTTTTCGATATTTATTTCTACAGTCTTACTTATTAACCACGTATACAGGATATATTATAATAGAGAGCTCTATCTTGTGTATGTTTAAATTTAGTGACACAAATATTATGCATCATTTTAAACACCATTTGGTGGTACAAATGGTGTCATTTACAAGATAGTTGGTCTGTGGCCTGCAACCAGATGTACAGGGTCATTACGCAGAAATGTCCTTTTCTGAAATAACTTGGTTAATTTTGACGTTATCAAAAAGGTGCTGAGATCTTCAGGAACTATTTTTTATAATAAAATCCAAAATTTGACTAAAAAAAAATTGTGCATCAAGTTGATATGTGGATTTTGGTATTAAAATATCATTAATGATTTTATTAAATGTGGTTGCCTTTGAAAAAAAGAAATAACCATGATGGCTACTACTTTTTGAAGAACGTTACTTTAACGAGTAAACTGTATCTTTATTTCAGAAATGCAGCTATTTTGTTTTCAAAAGCAACTACGCTTAACAAAATCATTAAAGATATTTTAACACCAAAATCAAAATAATTGAAAAGCGTTTTGAGATAATATGACATGTATGGTATTTTAGTAATTAAGAAAATGAGGAATATCAAATTATTTTAAAATATATTTGTTTTTTTATTCAAAATTTGGATTCTGCTAATAAAATTAGATAATGAAGGTCTTTACGCCTTTTTGATAACTTAAAAAATAACTAAATTACTTCAAAAATTAACATTTTCACGTGTAACTGTAGAAAAAATATTTGTCTATGATCGCTATTAAAAGTGGACCATTTAACATTAGTTTCTTGAATTAAAAATGATATATTGTGGGGAAGCATGTTAAAAGTAAAAATATTCAATTGTTATACCAGTTATGTCATTAAATAAAGCTCATTTGTATTCTTATGTGACATTAGGGATTTACGAAAATGGAAATGGTATATCGGTACTCATTCTGTTTCTCATATACCTCACTGCAATGACTGAGATATCAGCACATATTGTTATATACCGATACCATTTTCGTAAACATCTATTGAGAACTGTCATTTATTTGATTTGAAAATGTCATTCAATATTTTTATAATTATTATCACTTTGATAGAACAAATAGTCGATGAAACACATATTAAAAGTGATTTTATTTTGTTCGTGGAGTTGCTTTATCTCCGCAAACTTCCCCACACAAAATAAAATTATATTTTTAACACTTGTATAAATAGCAGCTATTATTTTTATATACAAAAATGCAGAATTTTATATCAAATGGTCTATTTAAGAGTATTTTGAGAATACAATTTCTGTAAAAAGTCCAGAGGAATGTTTGCAGAAATTTTTAATAAGTAGTTTCCGAAATTAAAAAATTCGCAACCTGTCATCTAAGTAATGTCAAGTTACAAGCATTTATTTGTATGTACATTTATGTTAAATTGTAAAGTAAATCTGAAATGTTTAAATTATTGTAAATATAAATTGTTCTGTTTATAGCTGATTAATCTATCTAAACTGTGATAGTCAGATTACTGTAAATATATATTTTGTTTTCGTTTTAGTTTGGAAATGAAGTAAAATAGTAATTAAATGTTATATGTATATGTTAATTAATATTTTATTTATTCTACCAAACCTTAACTATTTGAAAATTATTTACTATTGAGAGAGGGATCCAATGACTTCATTCTGAAGTCATTGGAGGGATCACTTGTTTAATAGGAATGAAAGTACAAGGTAATATTCAACTACAAGTGTTTCCTTAGTGGATAAAGTATATGGCACTTTATACATATTGAGCCATCAAAATGTTTGCATATAATTAAATTAAAAATGAACTTAGTGAATGATTTTATGAATATATTTATATTTAAATATATTATTTAAAATGTAAAAAAAAAAACAAGCCTTTTCCAAAAATCTGCTTATATTAATTTACAAAATTTTAATAGACATTAAATATTAAACTATGATAGAAGTAAACTAACAAAATGAATTTGTTTCATTATCTTCTCTTTCTCTCTTCATCTCTCTTTTTATCTCTTCTGTCTCTATCTCTTTCTCTCTTTTCTTTATCCCTTCTTTCTTTATCACGATCTCTCTCACGATCCTTTTCCCTTTCTCTGTCCCTATCCTTATCTTTTTTATGCCTTTCTCTCTCTCTACTTCGTTGCCTTTCTCTAGATTTACTTCTTTCTCTTTTACGCTCTCTCTTTTCTTTCTCTTTTTCTTTCGATAGCTCCTCTAGGTCATACTTAGATTCATCTTCCATTTCTATATCTTCATCTAAATCATCTTCTAGTGCTGAGACTTTGGCTTCTAATTCGTTGTTTTCTTCCAAAACAAAACGTTTTTGAATACGTGGCAGTATAACGTCACATACCTGGAAAATATATTAGTCAAATAAATATTTTAAAGTTAATAGAAAAACCTGATATTTTTTTATGTAGTAGGGGAATCAGATGGGTTCTACATACACATCCTTCTCCCCAGGCTCCAGGAAACATTTTTATATAGTAGAATTCAGTGAATGTGCCAAGAGAGGTTCTCAAGAAAAGACAGGCCTTTTTACCAAAATGGAGGCAAATTTTGTGAAAAAAAATTACTTTTTTGTGAAATAAAAAAACTTCCACAAAAACTTTCTGATGAGAAAATGATGTCCGTAAAATTGTTTTCATTTTTGTTTATTTCTATATGATAGGTTTCTGAGAAATGGTAATGAAGTTAATAGATGTTTTTAATTTACATTTAATAAAAACAATTACAAAACTGTATGTTTACGACTTAGTCACCATTTTGGTAGCAAGGCTAGTTTTTTTCATTGGGAACATCTCTATGAGAATTCACTAGACTCTGCTATATAAAAAAAAATATGTATATGTACCCAGTCTGACTTATTGTTATATAAAAATCGAAACTTAAAGTAATTATGCCGTCTATTCTGCAATTAGTTACTTGAGTTCTAGCTTGTATGATATACTATTTAACTTCCTATTCTTCATGAAATGTAGAAAATATCATTAATTCATAATTTCTATTAAATTAACAATTAATTTGTGATTTGAAAAGCTTGGTGGTAGTTTCAGTGTCATGATCTACTTGTGATGTATGGTGCCTCCTTTAAAACTATATCCCCATTTATTTTCATTTTTCATTTCATTTCAAGTTATACATGTACACAAATTTGGACCAGTATGGAACCCCTCGCAACAGAACTTCTAATAATGAACTAAAAAGAAGCCATAGAATTTCTAAATGCATCTGTTGAAATTTTGGTTGATGAAAATTAAGCGAAGGCACCTACTTTCAAAAAGTCCAACATGAAACAGTCTTTTGAAGGTTATCTTGAAATAAGTTTGTACGATGCCACCTTTAAATTATATAACCTTTTCATTTTAGCTTCAGAAAATACTTTAACAATAATTGTCCATATGATTGACATTTTAATGCATTAAATAAGTGCTGAGAGAAAACACTTACAATATTCACTAATAAAGGTTTTAAGGTATTTGCAGAAGAATTTTTCAATGCAAAGGTTCTTCTTTGTTTATTTCGTACACTCAAATCATTCCACATGGATATAATCGGTGAATCTACGATGAATATCGGCTCAAGTGAGCATATCCTTTGTGCATTTCAACAGTTAGCATACTCAAGAAATGCAGATGAGCATTATGCTGTACTCATGAAATTCAACTTTCCAAAAGTAAAAGAGTATATAACAAAAACTGGCCCGTGATTAGGTCAGAAATGGTTGAAAGTTTAAAAAACAATGTGTTGCTTTTAACATAATAACAAAAAATGCATTGCAAAATGTTAATAAAAAAATAAAGCAAGTTGTTAGCAAGATAAGTTCTACAAAAAAGAAATACGAGAATTTGATGATAACTTTTTTAGTTATGCAGCATAAATAAACGGTTAAGCATACAAATTATTATGAGGGCAATAAATAAAATAAATACAACATAGTAATAAAGAAATGCAGAGTAAGGCATATGAAGATATTACCAGTGACATATTTATTACAATAAGATAAATAATCTCTTTGTTCTAATTGTGCCAGCAAATGTCAAGAATGAGTATGGACAATACCAGTGGGCGACACCAAAATATCCTTAGTGCATCGATATTATTCTTTAACATTTTATTAGGTAATAATCCATTATACTTGTTTCAATAAATGTGACAAATAAATTGGATTAGTATTAATGAAGAAAAAGCAAGAAAGCAGTGTCACCTTCTGGTAGTGTCCATGCGCATTTGTGACGTTCTGGTTTCAGATAGGTAGGTAGGTTTCTTGTGAGTAGGTCCCTGTAGACCCTCCACTGTGGCCTTCACCAGGCCTATTGTGGCTCACACCTAGTTATATTTCACCCAATAAGTTCAGTCTCTTAACAAAACTGATAACTTTATTGGGTGACGTGTCCAGATCCTCTGGCAGTAGTTGCCATTTGCCAAATATTGAGAATCGGATCCTCTCCACAGCAGGACAGGCACATAGGATGTGGTCTGCCTTCTCATCATCTTCTAGGCATAGACGGCATTCAGCGTTTTCCGCTAGGCCGAGTTTATGCAGATGGTAGTTTAGTCAGCAGTGCCCGGTATATAGGCCTGTTAGAGTTTTCAGGTTTACCATGTTTAACTCTAAAAGTTTCTTAGCTCTTGATTTCAAAGGGTGTTTTATAAATGCCTTCGAATGAATTAATCCTGGTAACTCTTGCCAATACTGGAGAGTTTTCCTTGCAGCCCAGGTTGAGATAGCCATCTTAGCAGTACTTAAAGATATGCCAAGTATCGGTTCTGGTCCGATGATTCGTGATCCTGCTCCTTTTCTGGCCAAGGAGTCGGCTATTTCGTTACCTTCCATACCAGAGTGGCCGGGTATCCAGACCAGAGTCACTTTATTGTTTTTGCTCAAATGATTTAGAGCCCTCTGACAATTCCATACCGTTTTAAAGTTACACCGGTAGGAGCCAAGAGCTTTTATAGCTGCTTGGCTATCTGAGAAAATTTTTATCGATTTGCGTGTAAGATACTTCATACAGAACAAAGAGGTTATTTATCTTGTTATAATAAATATATCACTCATATTACTACAGACAAGCAACGAAATGTAAGAGAAAATGGAACAGATCTTATGATAGAAAAACATATAGAGCAATAAAACTATAAAGATATGCTGAGTGTGATATTCCAAGAAATTTCTACGGACAAGCAACAGAATAGAGAAAAAATACAGAAAATGACTATGGAAGTGCACAATAATGTGATAAATAATATAACTGTAAAAAAATGCCAATGCATAGTCCAGAAGAAAGAAAATTTAACAAAAAAATACAAGTTTCAAATTTGGTTCCTATATCATATTCGTCACACTTTTCAACAATACTGTATTCTGAATTAAACCTATTTGGGTGTTTTAGGAGTCTCGTGGTCACAATACTTTCCTATTTTAGGTATGTATGCCTGCTATGTTTATTGAACAATTGGAGTCAAAATGTGTATAGATTATTATATACATAACTTATATGTGAGTGGTCATACAAAAAGGGACCTGGAGGGAACAAAATGAGTTTTCCAGTTTTACTGCGAAACACACACTAACTAGTCAACAGCACAGAAGTTAAGACACAGCCTTCCCGCTTCACCCGCGTCATTCGCTGATCCACTTGACAATAATAAAACGGTAAAGTGAGCTAATATGAACATAGCAGGCAATATAAGCATATATCGAGATCGCGATTATTTTTAGTCTAACTTTAAACGCATTTATCTCGGAATTTACTTTTTCCTTCCAGGTCCCTTTTCGTATGACCACTCATATATTACTCTCTATTAGAGCTAGACCGATACCAAGATTTCAGATACCAATACCGATACTCAGATACTGGCTTTCAGATACCAGATATTCAAATACATGTATCTGAAAATTCAAATGTAACTAATTACGGTGACTTAAGCTTAATTAGCCATAGTCAGTACTCTCTTTTATATTTTTGATTATTTTTACACCTAAATGAGAAGAGTAAGTAAACATAAAGTACTAAAGTAATATGTATAGTAATAGAACTAATTTTTCATTTATAAACAATCACAATTGTGTGATTGTGTATTGACACAATCACACAAACTACCACCAAAATGAAGTAAGCACATAAGATCAGAACGCATTCGGGGAAATCTCGGGATTCCTGCTTGTAACAGTACTATATTTGGTGTCCTGTTGGTTCACGCCGATACTTAGATATTTTTCAAATAAAAGTACTTATGTATAAATAAAAGTAGCATTATGAAGCCTAAGAATAGAGATGCCACTGAAATGATTGTCATTCTCATTAATTTCTTATGAACACACTTAGTTCTGAAATTTTCATGCTTTTCAAAGAAATTATTTGAAATTCTAATTATTTAACATTAAAAACATACCCTTTCTTCCCTTAATAGCTCATCGATAAATTCATCCATATGGACTAGTTCAAACTGTGCTTGACGACTCTGCCTTCGTAATTTTCTATTATCATTGTATAATGGTTCTAGGTATTTATATGAGTCAAGTGAGGAACCAGTGAGTCTCATGTAGAATGCCCCCAAAGCTCTAACATATTTAAACTCTTCGTTTTTTATAAATTCCACTACAATATCCTTTTCAGGTTGTATTTGTAACATTTTAAAGGGTTAAACACAGAAATGGTGTAGGCTTAATATTACCCCCAAAAACACCACCAATATATCTTATCTCCATAGCTTTATCTACCAAGAGTTCAGCTGTAAGGGCAAAACATTCTTCTTTCCAATATTTTGAGTCGTAAATACGGGATCGAATAATTTTTTCCACTAAATATTGAGGATTCGTTCCATGAATTGATTTAGCATCTTTTACAGTTCGATTTGCCATAGTTTTATATTATGTACTTTATAAATTCGCAAACTTTCAAAACAACTTTGGACCAAATAGGAAAAGTATGGTTAGAGGCACAGAACAGAAAAAGTTAGAAGCACACAACAGCACAGAACAACAGAACAAGAACAGCTGAAATTTTTCTGTTCTGTGACTAAAATCCACAGAACAACCGTTGATTGAAATATTATGATTTTTATGAATAAGATTTCAACTTAACGACGAAAATCGTGCCGATTGCAACTTCTTTGAGATACGTGACTCCACCGTCGGTCACCTGTATCGTAGAACATAAACTAACCGACCGACACACTGTACTAACCGAGTACATACTGACGTTGATTGAAGTATTATAACAAGATACCCAATGCAATGAAACATTTTATGGCCTACCCCTCCCTCGTATTCACCCCATCACGTCAATATACCTGAGGTCTATAATGGTGCGGCACCTCAGGCAATACCTGAGAGTATTGTATTTTTATACTCTCAGGTTTTAGGTATAATCAGAAACGTCTCTGGTATAATTACTGCATACTTCCATCCTTGTTGTACATAGGTTTTCTCAATTAATCTATTTTTATTGCAGTTTGGAAAGATTTTCGTAGATGCCGCTGGCAGCACAGAAGACGTCATCGTTTATTATGTTGGATCCGGTCGCCATATTGTTTGTTTTGATGCTGAAATTGTGTGGTGTGTGGTTTTTTATTTTATATTGGATTACGAACTGTAAAATACTGTGCCTTTTAAATACTATTCTATTTGAACTTTTTATTAGTTTTAGTGTAGTATATAATTTTATTATAACCATGCCACAAAAACATTAATTTTCTTATTTGTGGATTCAATGTAGACCAGGTGGAAGAAATGCACTATTTTCGAGTCAATGACCAAAAGTAAGTTTGTGTTTTGTGTTTTAAAGGTATTTAAATGAAATTGTTTCCTTCTTGTTAGGTCCAAAATTTGGCCCATCATTTGATGGGAATAAAATGTGTTCCTGATGTATTACTACACACACCTTTTGCTATAAACCCAAGATTTCTGTTATTGTCACTGAATTCATCTTTGATAATGTGAACTTCTCATGGTATTCCTGTTCTGACCATTATGAAATTGTAACCAGGGAGATCGTGAAAGCTGTGTGGAAGATTGGGATTCCTTGGTGGTGTGAAAGAAAAAACCAAGAAAACATCAAGAATCGTAAGGATGCAAAGAAATCTAGACATAAGCTGAAGACATCTAGCATCGATAGTTGTTGATATGAGGTCTGTTCCAGCAGTCAAAAACAGTTTGCAAACTATGAAATAAATAAAAATGTTTTATTTTATTAGCTTCTTATGGCTTGATAACTTCAATGCTATTATTAATGTTTTTTTATAATTTCAAGTGTTGACGTTGCTTGCAACTAATATGTCCATATGCGCCTACCTAATATGTTTATACTTACCCAAAAATTATTAATTAGGTATATAATTTATGTACCTACGAGCAAGTACTTCTTCGTTCTTGTGTAGGATATGTATATTAATTTGTAAAAACCTATCGGTGTTTGTAATATGTTTTGTTAATGTAAACTTTACCTAAGCAATTAAATATTATTATTATATTTGTTAAAAGTATTGTTAAATTGCAGACCACATTGTATAAATAATGTGCAGCATTAATCGATGTTGATACATATATCTGGGATGTTGGGAAGTAAATGTACATTTTTTTCCTTATTGGTAGGATTATTGATATATTTTTTGTACTTGCCATATAGATTTTGTATTACATAGGTACCTGTTGTTCAAGAAAGTAATATAATCGTTATTATTTAATTGTAAAATGCTTAACTTTTTGTTTAGCCATTTATTTTTTGGTGGTTTAGATTATTTAAAATATCTTCATAATTATTGCATTCATTGTGGCTTGTTATTTTATTGATTTTCTATCAATAAACGATTTATTTTACCTGTTTTGTTTTATTTCTTCATTAAAATGTAATTTAAAATATAACAACAGCCAACAAAACGCATCGCGCGCTTTTTTAAATCACGGCTCATCATCGCGCACGCCATCTATTCTAATCTTCCTAAACAGTAGACCAGTGCAATATTCTGAATAGAAGCAATACATATACTTGAATGTCTCGTGGTTGTCTGTGCCCCTGCCAAATAAATAGAAACTGCTCCAATTCAGTAAAAATGACCAAGAATTATATTATACAAAATGCGAGGGATAAAAGCAGGTAGAATTTCGTAATTTCCAACGTTTACGCCACTTACTGATGCTATGCTCTAAACAGTGTTGCCGAGTCGACGAGGATGATTATCCTTTCCCAACTTTCCACCTTTTATGTTTTAAAGGATTAATCATACTGGATATTGTAACACTTTTTTTGCTGTTTCATTTTAAATTAATAATTCTGTTACTAACATAATTTAAAAATTCAAGTAATAATGTGACAAAAATATAATAATATGTCAGAATATGACACAAAAAAACATATTTTTAATAGAGACAGTAATATATTTGAATCCACAATTTGAGCGAAAAATTCTTGTCACATTTAATCATTTTTTAATTAAACAATAAGGAAAGTTGTGTACATATGGCAACATGGTTGCGATTCCTGTAGCTTGTGTAATCTACAGACATATCGCGCCAATATCCATTTGGCATGATGACGGTCTCGGATGCTAGGGCCAGGCAAACATATCGCAACCACAGATATTTAGTCTGTGTCGTAACCCTAGGCTACACCTATGGAGTGTAGAGAAGGAGAAACGTCTCCGTGTTAAAAAAATGTGATCGGATTTTCGATGGAAGAATAGGTGGCGCTGATTCACAGGAGGTTTTCTACGTGATTTTGTTTTTACTATTTTTATTATTTTTTTACGCTGTATAATTCTTTTCAACACCTACATAATATTATGTTTTCGTTAGTTTATAGAATCTGAAGCTAGTTTCAGAGATATAGTAAGTGTTTAACTTCAGACTCAATCCCATAATACGATCAGCGCCTCATCTCATACCTTACAGAATTCAGACCACATTTTTAACGTACCGTCCATAAGAGACGTTCCTCCTTCTCTACACTCCATAGCTACACCTATGGAGTGTAGAGAAGGAGGAACGTCTCTTATGGACGGTACGTTCAAAATGTGGTCTGAATTCTGTAAGGTATGAGATGAGGCGCTGATCGTATTATGGGATTGAGTCTGAAGTTAAACACTTACTATATCTCTGAAACTAGCTTCAGGATTCTATAAACTAACGAAAACATAATATTATGTAGGTGTTGAAAAGAATTATACAGCGTAAAAAAATAATAAAAATAGTAAAAACAAAATCACGTAGAATACCTCCTCTAAATCAGCGCCACCTATTCTTCCATCGAAAATCCGATCACATTTTTTAACACGGAGACGTTTCTCCTTCTCTACACTCCATAGCTACACCACTGGCAAACCGAAATTACTCATTTGGCAATATCAAGCTGAATACCGATAGTATCACACCCTTCTCGTCCCTCTCAATTTGACTCGGTTAGTTTATGTTCTATGACACAGGTGGCCGACGGTGGAGCCTATATCATAGAACTTGCAATTGGCACGATTTTCGCCGTTAAGTTGGTTATCTTATACATGAATATTTCAATCAACGATACTGAGAAGGTCGAGATGGGTATGATCAGGACCCCTATTCTCCAGTCGAGAGAATACTCATTTCGTGAGAAATGTGGGCGTGGTTCTCTTAAAATTTGTTTTGTGTTTATTCCTGAGATTAAGAGAACGATCACTTCGCTTGAAAATCAGGAGAACATGCTTCTCTTGGTTGGAAGTAGTAGAAACGCGTTCATATCGGGAGAAGCATGCGCGTTGTGCAGTAAACATTATAAACATGTAACCTTAAAAAACGATGAAACTGTTGACAAACTTAAAATAGAAGATTTTATAATAAAAATAGATGTGGTGAAATTTTCTTAAAAAAAAAATGGATTTAGAAGTTGCATTAATACTTAATCAAATATTTGATAATTTCGTTGAAGCCAAGGATGATATTCTTCAGCCACAAAGGCAATTTCTTAGAAAAGAGAATGCATTCGACTTATCAGATGCAAGTTTTATTAAAAATTTTCGGTTAACTAAAGATGTAAGAATAGAATTTAAAGTATCGGCCAACTCATTCCATAAATTTTTCGCCTTTTGAAAAGTAAATGTAGCACTAAAACGCCCACTTCGCAGCTCTGGGTGTTTTCCCATAAACTCTACTAGAATTTCCTTTTGTGCCTTTATCATAGGAACTGCTCTTTTTTTCTTTTCCGTTTTTATTAATAGTAAAGCAAGGATTATGAAACATTCCAAACAGGATGGCGGCGTTGTGTTCCAAACCGCAAACGAAAAAACTAGGTTAGGTTAGATTAGATTAGATTAGAATCGAACTAAAATGACGTAAAAGTAGACCAAATACACTACTTAAATATGGCAACGTAGGCCATTAAGTCGATCATCGCTGCTGCATTCAAGAATACGGAATTTAAGAACCGAGAGAAAGAATCGGTGATGTGATAATTCCCTTCCGCCTGAGGAACGGTCACTTCTCTTAAGCTGGAGAATAGGGGTCTTCTGTTCTGTGGGTGTGATACTATCACTGATAGGCGAGTATTGAAATAACGCAGACTTCTGTTATGAGGACTATTTCTAGCAATTTCATTGGCCATTTTAAGATAGCCGCAGGGCATGCGCAGTTACATGACATGTCAAAGTGTATTAAATCCTATTGGAATCATAGACTTATAAAAATTAGAGGTCTGTGATTGGAATCGTTTGTCAATAGGGAACTTGTTAGACGATAGAGAAAATACTCGCCTAGCACGCGGTAGGTCCAGGGTTCGAATCACAAACTTATTATTATTTTTTTTTAAATAAGTATTTTTTAGTTCATTAGTAAGATTTTCCTTGCCCTTTATTATAGTTTCTTTATTTTCCTTGCCCTTTATTATAATTTGTTTATTTTCACGGTGCCGAATTCCCCTTTAAAAATGATATCTGATGATGAGCACGCCATGCCGTGGCCTTGAAACGGCCAATAAAATTGCTAGAAATAGTCCTCATAACAGAAGTCTGCGTTATTTCAATACTCGCCACTGATAGTATATCAGTATACTGATAGTCTATCAGTATTCAGCTTGACATTTCCAATGAGTCATTTCGGTTTGCCAGTGGTGTAGACTAGGGTTGCAATATGTCTGCAAATTCACAAGCTGCCGGAATCGCAACCATATATAGACACTTTTCGTATTGTTTAATTAAAAAAAGATGACAAGAATTTTTTGCTCAAATTATGCAATAAAATTTATTACTTCTCTATTAAAAAATGTTTTTTGTGTCATATTGTGACATGTTATTATATTTTTGTCACATTATTATGGCATTATTAATTAAATTTTGAAATTATATTAATAGAATTATTAATTTAAAATTATCAGTAAACTACCTTGGACGTTGGAATTCTACCTGCTGTTATCCCTTGCATATTGTCACAGTCTATTATACTGTGATTTTGTATAATTCTTGTGCATTTTTACCGAACTGGAGTATTTTCAATTTATTTGGCATGAGTTGTGAAGAAGTTGTGTTGGATCTTGATTGTTGCGTTGGTATGTCACATTAGCTTGATCGTTAATTATTGACAATTCGTTTTCTTGTGAATTGTGGACATAACATTGTTATTATTGTAAAAGGTAATGGCATATTTTATTTATTTGTTTTAAATTTTACGAACATTTTACATTCTTATAACATAACCTTAATTTTCTGATCATATTATTGCATCATTTACATTTTTAGAAGGTATTTTTGTTAAGGGTTTCAGTTTGGTGGCAATATTTTCTTTAGAGGCATGTTTCAGTATTAATTTAAAAAAATGTTAGTTTTTTAACAGTATCTTTAAAAATAATAAATTAGAAACTTCAGAGGACATTAAAACAGATTTTTAAAGAAAGTTTTGTCTCCAGGTTAAAAATTTAAATTTGTGACATAACAAAAAAAGGGATATGAATACCGATTTGAAAAATAAGTTCCATGGAACGAACACACGCGAACACACAAGAACACACACTAACACACACACACACACACACGAACACACATGAACACACACACACACATACATGAACACAAACACGACCACACACACGAACACACCAGCACACGCGAGCACACGTGATAACACGCGAACACATACGAACACACACACACTAACACACACACACTAACACACACACACACGAACACACACACACTAACACACACACACACGAACACACACACACACGAATACACACGAACACACACACACGAATACACACACACACGAACGCACATTAACACACACGAACATACAACACACACACACACACACACACACACACGAACATACAACACACACACACACGAACTCATACGAACACACACGAACACACACACACACGAACACACGCACGAACGCACACACACACACGTACACAAACACACACATGAATACGTACGAATGCACACACACACGAACACATACGAACACACCCGAACACATACGAACACACACGAACTTATACGCACACACACACGATCACACACGAACATACACGAAACTCACAAACACACACACACACGAACATGCGTGAACACACACACGAACAAACACGCGCGAACACACATGAACACACACACATACACACACACACTAACATACGCGCATACACACGAACACACACACACATACACACACATTAACACACACGAGCACACACACACACACACACGAACACTCACGGACACACATACGAACACACACGAACACACACACACACACACACACATACACACGAACACACCTACACACACACGAATACACGAACACACACACACACACACACACACTAACACACACGACACCCACAAACATACACACACGAACATACGTGAACACACACGAACAGACACACACACAAACACACACACACGAATGCGCGCGCACGCACGCACGCACGCACGCACGCACGCACGCACGCACCCACACACACACACCACACACACACACACACACACACACACACACACACACACACACACACACACACACACACACACACACACACACACACACACACACACACACACACACACACACACACACACACACACACACACACACACACACACACACACACACACACACACACACACACACACACACACACACACACACACACACACACACACACACACACACACACACACACACACACACACACACACACACACACACACACACACACACACACACACACACACACACACACACACACACACACACACACACACACACACACACACACACACACACACACACACACACACACACACACACACACACACACACACACACACACACACACACACACACACACACACACACACACACACACACACACACACACACACACACACACACACACACACACACACACACACACACACACACACACACACACACACACACACACACACACACACACACACACACACACACACACACACACACACACACACACACACACACACACACACACACACACACACACACACACACACACACACACACACACACACACACACACACACACACACACACACACACACACACACACACACACACACACACACACACACACACACACACACACACACACACACACACACACACACACACACACACACACACACACACACACACACACACACACACACACACACACACACACACACACACACACACACACACACACACACACACACACACACACACACACACACACACACACACACACACACACACACACACACACACACACACACACACACACACACACACACACACACACACACACACACACACACACACACACACACACACACACACACACACACACACACACACACACACACACACACACACACACACACACACACACACACACACACACACACACACACACACACACACACACACACACACACACACAC